>CM053792.1:182071953-182454453 GCA_028749045.1 Cupressus sempervirens
CCACCAAACAGCAAGTTTGATCTTATTACAACCCAGTGATTACAACCTGATTACAATCTATAATCCCTTACAACTCAATATCGCCGCAAGAACCAATTTTGCATCACACTATGAAACAATCCCTAACCCTAAGCCCTTTTAAACAAGTATTAAACCACTTTAGGGTTATAATATGTCGGCTCGAATCTACGAATAGCGAATCTACGAATCTCGATAAAATAGGGCCCGAACCCCACTAATTATGGAGTATGTACAATACTTTCCTGATCAGTCACCATAATCTAACAATTCCCTCTAGCTGACGTCATCTGTGGGACCCCACTTGGGCCCTGCCTTTTCAAAAGATTGTGTCTTTATGACACAAGGCTTATGGTGTTGTTTTCTATTTAACCTCATAAAAATGTCAACCCACAGCAAATGTGGGCTATTGACTTTAAAAGAAAAGCTCCTCTTCTTCCTTCTACGAATGTTCAAATGCCTCCAAACAGCTTGCCCCTGCTCTCTCCAGCCTAGACGTGGATCTTCTTATACTGCTAATTGTGTTTCCTATCATAAATGGATGTCTGCAACTTTCTTTTGAATTGTGGGTTTTCTTTTTTATAACGTAAAGCTCTGCCTTATAATGTGTGAACTTCCTCATGGAATCTTCTTTTGTTTGGTGTGGGTCTCTTAATATGAAGTAGCTTCCTCTCATTAAAACTCATGGCTTTGGCATGAGGCTTTGTTTCTTTCTCAATGCGTGGATCCATTTTAACACTAGTCGGCTTGTCTTTATGTCGTAGGTCCCAATTCTTCGCTCTATGCATGAGTTCTTTCTTGTCTATTTCCAACGCCTCCCCAAGTTTTTTTTCTTGTACTTTTCTCTTTGCTTTCTTGCCTCTAGTGTTGGCCAATCATGCTTGTGCTTTAGATAACATGTCTTTTTCATCTTCATCCATATCAACTGGATTAGGCCTTGTAGGTTTGGATTCTAGATTAGGATCTATTTCACCAGGCCTCAACTTCCGAGGATCATTAACAAGTTCATAATTTTCATCCTTCACAAATGTTGAATCCAAGAGTTTCTCATAACATTCTAGGCACTGAGATGGAGTTCACCCAACAATTGGTGCAATGGTTGTCCACTGTGTTGGCATAAGCTTTGCAAGATGAAGTAACTTCTCATCCTCTTCTCTTGCTTTTTTTTTTAATATACTCCTATTTCGTATTCAAAGATGACTCTTCTTTACAAGTAGCCAGAGGGATCTATTTGATTAAGAATATTTCATACCAACTTTGCACCAGCAAAATTCATGTAATTACATGTAAATAATAAATTTCTATTGGCAATTCTTCCATGTGGCACTCCCTTTGAAATACTCCATCAAACAATACATGTGCCTCATGGGTTACTTGTTCGAAAAATTCTCTGGCAATAACATTATCATTACTTCGAAAGAGATTGCACTTGTTTGGGCCTTTAGACAAACATTTTGTACTCCTGTATATCCCCTTCCATGAGGCAGCATAATGAGATTGAGAAGGTACAATTGCACGCAAAACCCATAGTCAAAACACCATGGGCATGCCGAGGGTCAAGCCAATATAATAATAATTGGATATAGCCCTTCACCTAGGGTTCATTGTAAATTTTAAAAGGACATGCAAGAAATCCAATGAGGTTATGATCCACATATTCAAATATAAAGATACAGACTATAAGACATCTTTGATGTAACCGAACTCTCCATTCGCACCTAAATAGTATGAAAATTTTAACTTATTTCCTTTGTACATGAAGCACAAGAGCTCACATATGTCTTATTTGATTCAACTAATCATGTGTACACATCTTGAAAACCAATCTTGATGTCTTAGTAATTTGACAAAATTAGTCAGGCCCCAAAGTGGGTCTGGCTAAAAAAAAATTCATTTTCGAATGACTGAACTATAAAACTGATCCATTAACCATATGGCAATGATTCAGAACCAATTTGACCACTGAACTATCAATTAAAGCTCACTTTATCAATCATCTAAAAATTGTCACTTTTGCACTAGGAGGTCCTTTGATAGGCCTTAAAAACTGACCTGAACAACTGACTAGGCTTTGAAATCTGACATGATGATTCTCTATTCCGCACACTTGCACCCTATCAAATCTCTTCTCATGACGAATTCAGGGTCAAAAGATATTTTCTATCAAAGTTGACCTCTTAAAATCACCTACAGATAAACATGTCAGAAAGCAATAAATTAGGTTTGGATTTGGCTTTGAAAACTAGGCAAATGGACACTTAGGAAAACAAAACTTTGGGCATCGGTTCTCTGTCATGAGAAGAGTATGGATCTACAATATGAGCTCATGAGGAATAACTAGGCGAAAATGGCGATCAATCAAAGTAGGCTACTCAGAATTTGATGACTGGAAACAATGGAAAAAAGCATTTTTTACAAATGGAATTGACCTGGAAAAGTGTGCAAATGGATTCGTCAAGACCTAAAAATTGGCACACTTGAAGTATTTTCAATGGACAGCACAATGTTATAATCCATTTGATCTAGGCAATCATGGATCTCAAGTTATAACGTCACGAACAGGTGTTCCAATTAATCTGCACTTTATGACACTAGTAAAAAGATAGAAATTATGTTGGAATCACGTTTGAAAACTAATCAAATGGATTCGTCATAAGCTGAAACTTGAAACATAACAATTCTCTAACATCTATAATGCAATGCAAAAGGAATTTCAAAATTTGGGTTAACTGGGTCAAAGTTATAATATGTCAAACATGGCTTCTCAGAATTAGGTGCAACTACACATGCACAAAACAATAAATGACCAAGTTTGAGGGATTCAAAACCTAGTCAAACGAACTCAAAATGACTCAAAATCTGAAACATAGGTTCTTGGATATGGACAATAGATATTCTCAAAGTGGTGGGTCATGGAATATTTCTAGGTGTGAGATATTCAATGGAAAACATAGCCTCCTATCATTGTTTGACACTTGGGGTAAGAATGCAGAATTGACATTTGCTCAAAACAGGACTTTTCCAAATGACTCAAAATGATAGTTTATCATCATGGAATAAGTGGACGGGCTAAATGGAAGGTGTTAGAAACATTAAACACCTCAGGGGCCTCAAACTTACAGCTAGGTACATAAGCATTTAAAAGCATTTATAGGGCTCAATTTTCTCAACAATGCTCAAAATTTGGGCTACAATTTTGAGCACCAACAACAGGGACTCTATGTACCAAATGTTCTAATAGACTCCTATTAGGGTTCATCCTCTAACAAGGAATATTTATATTAGTACATCATCTTGTGGACATCATTCCCACTAGGGCTTTCCCTTTGATCAAGGGTTTCCCTAGTTAACATATCTGGTGTAATTGTCTATGTGCATTGTATTATGGTTTTTGTTTACTTTGGTTGAATGGTTAAGTTTTTTAAAGAAGATGAATGTTTTAATTGTTAGATAACTGATTCACACCCCCCCACCCCCCTCTTAATTATCTTGGTGGACTATTGTTTCTAACAAAAAGTCCTTTAAATAGGACACTCATTGAAGGGTGATATGGTTTAGATGATCTTTGGTGAAAATCCAGTAATAGGGTCACATATAATAATGTGCTTGTAACCTTTAATAGGATTAGCTCCTAACCAAGCTCACTTCAAAATAGTGAAATTATTTTGAATGATTAGTCCCAAATGGTTTTTACCCTAACCAAGTTTCCACATTAAAAATACTTGTGTCAAGCTATGGATGAATGTTGTACATGTGTCTAATACAATATAGTGTGAGATTATTTATTTTATGGTAGTGTAACCTATGTAATCCAATTACTTTTAATAGTCATTTTATGTGTTCTCTAAATCATCCCATGACAACATTAATGTAGAAAAATCTTGTAGTGGTAAGAGTGTTGGACCACTAAAAGATTGATTTTTGGGTAGTGCTACCCTTATTTTTTATTAACACATATTTTCTCAAATCTATTGTTAGGTTAATAAGTGTTGATCATCTTTTAGGGTTATCATGCAATAATGTGCCCCACCTTTCTAATGAAGAAAACATAGGCAAATGAAACCTGCATAAAGTAAGCTTTTTCATGTGAAGACAATGGTTCACATGTAGTACCCAAGGGACTTCACTCCAACCCGATGGCATAGATGAGTTCGCACAAAATCCCCAATTCATGCAAACCTATTAACATTTGCAGGCTTGCTAAATGAGTACTTCACATGAACCATATTTTGATCAAATTTTATGTATAAATGTTATGTGATAGTAATTATAGTACTTTTAACTATTTCATTTGGGTACTACAAAAAATTGAGTGAACACCCTAGCTAGAGAAATCTGGAGACAAAGTTTGAGTTATTTTGGTATGGAGGTTGACACTATTTGATACCATGTGCACTAATTACTTCCCTTTTTTGTTTATTTATGCTTGTAAATGTTATGCATTTTAGTTTTTTAAGCTAGTTATTATAATTTAATTCTATGACTTTTATATATTTACATTTTCCTATAATTTTCATTTTTTACTAAAAAGTAGAGAACTATTTGAAAACCTTGGGAAAATTTAGAAAATGACTAGAAAGTTTAGAAAAAGATTTAATCTATTTAGCTAGATATGTATGCTCCTTTTTTGTAGTTTGAAATTATTGTATTATATTTTTTAGGAAAAATTGAACAAAAATTTAGAAAAGTTGTAGAAAAACTTTAGAAATTTTTTTTTTTTAAAGTTGTAGAAATTTTTTAGAATTTTTTTTTAAAATGAGCGCTCTCTCTCTCTCTCTCTCTCTCTCTCTCTCTCTCTCTCTCTCTCTCTCTCTCTCTCTCTCTCTCTCTCTCTCTCTCTCTCTCTCTCTCTCTCTCTCTCTCAAAAAAAAATACTTTATAGTAGTATACATTTTATGCTATAAAATATCTCATTTACAGTTGAATTGTTGATGTACATGTTAATAATAAATAAATAAATTTAATTTTCATCAATTAGAATTGTACATGCATGCTAGATTTTAAAATAAATTTATAGTTAATAGAATGGTTTTATATTAATTGTGTTTGCATGTTACACACATAATGTACTTACATAATTTATAATTAAAATATTTTATCCCTAAATGGTTCATCCTCATGATGACATTGTTAAATAGGTCAAATGAGTGGGAGGGGGATTCAATTATTCTAAAATGCTTGTTTAAAACTTTATTGAATATGTGAGTACTTGTAGGAACCTAAAATAATCCTATGCATTAAAATATTAATTTATTTAATATTTTACCTTAACATTATAGTTGACTTTGTCAATTGACTATTTTTTTATAGCTTCTATTTATTTAACTAAATAAAGTTTTTTCTTCTTTTAAATTCAATTTGTATTTAAATACTATCCATTGATATATTAAAGTCATTTAAATGTATAATTCCTCCATATTCCCCCTTTTAAATAAATTTTATTTATTTAATCCCATTATTTGCCAAAATCTATTTAAATTTAATTTAATTTAATCTAAATTCTTTTTTCACCCCCTAATCACCTTTTCCACCTAATCCTCTTCTTAATCTTGATTAATGTGTGCTTACAACTCATATTACCCTTACTTATGTGCACATATATGTGCTTTTTCTTTTCTCAAAGATCTTGCATCTCTATATTTTTTATACTCCAATCATTTCAAGTTCTCATCTTTCCCCAATGTTGGTTTCATTGGTTGCCTCAAAGTTGGTCACTGCTTGCATGTATTTTCCTCTTACCCTATGTGTCTCCTATATGGATCTTATATGTGGATGTCACTTCACCTTTTCAAATCTTACCAAACCTTACTTGACCTTATCTTTTGCGTCTTAAAAATTATATAAAAAGGAGGTCTCAAATCTCACCAAACCTTACTAGAACACTTAGATATTATACATCTTATGGTAGTTGAGCACTTGAGAACTTGAGAATTTGAGCATTTTAGCATCTTAGCATTTTCATTGGCCTCTTAGTTTGAATTTCGTTGAGATCTTTGTATTAGATAATCTAAATCTTGCATGTTGAACAATGGACTCATTGTAGGTTAATTTTGTTCCTGCATGATCATATAGTATGCATTTGAGCCTAGTTGTGGTTCTTGCATTTGTATCCTTATTTTAGATTGTTTACTTTACATGTCATTTTAGTGAATATTTGTAGCAAGTTCCTTATACTTATTCTCAATCTCTTCACTCATCCTTTAGCTTGCATTTTAAGAATCGTTCCATTTTCATTTTCAAGCATCATAGTGGGAGTATTGTATTGTGATGGGAGAGAACACCCAAAAAAATTTCTAATAGAAAATTAAACAAGGTTTATTAGTTTCCCTTGTTTCATCTCATTAGAGGTTGTGGTGGAAATCTTGGTGCTGTCGCAAGTTTATTGTGAGTATTTTTAGTTTAGTTGAATCTTGGTCTATGAGTTTATGTTTATTGTAGGTTGAATCATACTAGAATCATTTTTAGTGGTGTAAATCTTGGTGTTGTTATGAGTTTATTTTGAATATGTTCAGTGCAACTAAAATATATGTGATAAGAAACTTACTAGTCATCTGAAACCTTAACCTACTTGATTCATCATGTATAGATGAATCTTAGGTAAATGAACATGTTTTTGATGTGTTTAGGAGAAGTAGTAGAGTAGGAGAATATTCTCTTTTCCTATAAAGAAATTGATAAATATCGACCTTTAATTGTTATCCACTTTATTTTTTATTTTACCCTTAAAGTCCACATCGTTGATGGGAAAATCTCATGGGAAGGACCCAAGTGGGAACAAAGAAAATCAATTTCTTTCGACATGCTATAAATAAATACCTCCTTGAGATTAAATTCTCAAAGGATTCAAGTGCATTGCTTCATATAGCTCTAGGCCTTAATCATGCTTGCATGGTTATAAAGAGTGTATTCAAATGGATACCCTTACTAGATATCTCTAGAGTAATATCCTACCCAACTAAACTCCAAACGTATCATAATTTTTGTTCAACAAGGGGGAAGAACATCTCATGAAGATCACTCATCATAAGTATTCCTTTGAGAATTTGGAGCTGGAAAATATGACATTGGAGGTCTCATTAGTTAGTCTCCTTTGAACCATATCCCATTAAGCTCTTGCAAAGGAAGAAAAAATAGGCACCCTTTAGGAGGTGATAGATTTGTGTGAGCAAATAGGATATTTAAGTTGTGAGTAAAGGTTTTGACACTAATCTAATTCTTTAGGTATATATTGCTTGATGACTTTGATTTGTGTTATACCAATGGAAAAAATTGTGGCTTGACAGGTCACTACAAATTAAAATTTCTTGTATCCACAAGGTAACTTTTTCCCCTTTTCGATTATTTTGAGACATTTTATTGGTCACATTGTGCTTGATTGTCACTTTCAACCATTGGTACACTTATTGTATAGTTCATTCCATTGATTGCTCTTTCCCATGAATTATTGGTGTAGGAGCACAAGGTAGACAAGGGGTTTAGTTAGTAAAATTATCAATTTTGTTGTGTAATAAAATCTAATTGAAAAAATCCTAGATAGGTTGAGCCTAGAGACCTTAGGGGAAATGTTTGATAGGTTGGTGAACTCATTTGGAGGCCAAAAGATCACCCCTAGTGTTTGATTTTCTAGGTTGTTCTTCATTGGTCAAACATAGTCAACATTTGGTCAAAGGTTGACTCAAGGATGTATTTGATCATTTTTTGTCATATTTAGTCTTTAGGCATGATTTGGGATCATATTATACCTCTTTGGAGTCAAATTACACAATAGTGCAAAAAGTTGCTAAAAAGTTGAAAAGTTGCAAAGTACAATTTTTGCAAAAGTGCAATTTTTGCAATTTCTTGCAAAAGTTACCAAGAATGCATAACCAAGTGAAAATTTTCATTGTTAAATGAACAAAATGAACTAGAGGAGGGTATATGTGTTAAAGATCACCATATTTTTGGTTTGGAATCAAGAAGACAAGGTTTGGAGCAATCTTTTGTGCTTTCTAAAGTGTTGATCCATAGTTTTCCAAGCAATTTTTTTTGTTTGTGTGATGAATTGATTGAATTTAGTCCTTGGATTTATTTCACCTATTAAAGGCATTGAATTTAATTAGTGTACAGTAGATTAGAACAATAGATTGCATTCATTTTCTTTTATTTTGTGATTTCTTAGCAACTAGGGTTTTGAAGCTTCTAATGCTTCCTAGCAATCCACAGCCTCAAATATTCCATTCTAGTCTATATTATTCTTTTAAGGTAGAAAACCTTGTATCTCAAATGAAAAGGTTACCCTAAGAATGTTTTTCCTCTTATAATGACTCAACACTACACTTGTTCAGCCATTAACTCACCATTTTGAAATCAAAACCAAGGAGGAAAGGTTTAATGGAATAAACAAAAAATAGGACTTGATTGAGTCATCATCTATTATAGAGCCTAAGATTACTGAGGAAATGCCAAAAGTGGCTACAGAAAGAGAGAGAAGTGAGGGGATGACAAATTTTTGGAAGAATGTCAGAGCATCATGTCTTCTTATGAGTCATTTCCTTAGCTCTATAAGCCTTCATTACATCTATTACTTTATCTAGCTCCTTGACACCTAGTATTATGATATTGTCATCTTGAATCATCTAGTAGTCATGCATCCTTGTCAACCTATCCACTCTAGCAACCTTTCATTGGAACTTCTCTGATGCTTGCCTTAAGATAGAGTCTGTTGATGAAAGCTCCTAGATTTTTGAGATCTAGAAGTTGAGTGGATCAATGGACTCATCAAAAAATGCTAGGAACTTGGTCTTCATCCTCTCAATATCTACTAATCAACCATTTCCAAACACATATGACTTTGTGTGTAGTACTTTCAAGTATTCAAAGAGCTTCTCTATGACCTTTTGCACTAGGTCATGTACATCTTTAATCTCATTTGCAGATCTTATAGAGATTTCCACTATGAACTCCAAAGATTGTTTCCAATGAAACAATGACTCTTGGCATGTTTTGAGGATCTCGTGGGAGATGGCAATGTTGGTCTTCATATCGATAACGTCCTATAGCAGGGCCATTTTCTCTGTCAATCTATCTGCTACATTTTGTATGGTGATTTAATGACTAGAAGTTGTCTCCCTAAACTTGTCAGCATCTACAATTAGGTTTCTCAAATTTTCAATTAGTAGGGGACCTTGTTCCTTCATCTAATCAATCCATGATCAACCAATTCACCCAAATTTCCTTTCTTGTTGTAGCTTCAAAAGAAAGTTCCTATTTTCTTCCACATTTGGGTCAAATGTGCTAGTTGAAGTACTTCCAAGTGTAGACCTAATTTAGTCCATTAGTTCTTTGTTTGAGGCCTTAAGCACCTCTTTCTCTGCCCTCAACTCTTCTAGCCTGTCCTCAATCTTCTCATTGGTAGACTTCCATATATTTAGCATGGAATCATGAAAAAGGATACCAATGTCCATTTTTTTTATTTGCAAGTCATTTTTAGTGAGATCATAAAAATTTCCCTCCTTTTGAGAATCTTCTATCTCCATTAACATGTGGCCAGTAAAGGGATTAGTGGCCAATGTTGCTATGGACTTTTTCTTCTTTATCTTCTTCGACTATGGCTATGAAGAAGTTTCCTATGTGATAAGATCCTTTAATGGGGAGGCTTCTTCATATATCCACTTCTTCTGATAAATGGTCTCCTCAAACCATGATTCAGATGAAAGGACATTGATCATTGATTTCAAGGCAATAGGGTCAAAGAGCTTCCTTGCCGTTGGGGGAATTTACTTGCTCTAAGAAACCACTGGGAAGGTAGTGACTTTGGTCAATGAGAGGTCCAAAGTATTCCCCTTTTGTGATATATCTTTTTCTTGACCATCCGTGGGGTTAGTGTCACCATCTAGATTGATGACTTGGACAGAGGAGGTAGGTTTAGCCACTGATTTTTATTGATCCTTCTCTTTTTCCATGTCCTTCTCCTTCTCCTTATCTCCAACTTTTCCTATATCTAGAAGGGATCCTCCCCCACAAGTAGGGGTAATTTGAAAATTATTATCTGGAGGTTGATCTCCACCTTGGCCGATGGAATGGGTTGGGCACACAAATGTTGAAGTAGCAGCAGCAATGGTGGTCATTATAATTGATTGGGCAGCTTTACATGTTACTCCACCAATGGATCTTGTGCTTCTTGTTATCTTCTTTCTCACTCAGGTCCACTCTACCCATTTTTCCATCCTCTTTATGATCCTGTGCATTAGGAGCTCCACTAGTAGGCAGGGTAGACACAATGGGAGTTCCTTTAATCTTCCCATAAGATGAAGGATGCATATAGGATCCATCATCTACAAGATAAAAAACATCAATAGATTCATTATATAATTTAATCTCTTCAATTGTTAACTGAGACCAAAACTTCTCCTAGGTTTGATATTCATTAAGACATCTAGCCCAAAAATCTTCAATATCTGGAACATGTCTATAGACAAAAACCAACTTCAAATGATCTCTCTCAAATTTTACTAGGTCATACTGAAGCCTAAGAACCTCATAATCAATCAACTTGATCTTATTCTCAAAACTCTTGACTAGATTCTGATCATTAGATCTAGAGGCACGGGATAGGGTCCAACCACTATGGGGAAGGAAATCATCTCTATCTTCTTTACATTTGAACACAAAGTGTTCACTTCAAGTATTTTCCAACACAATTTGATAAGAACAACCTTGTCGTCTAGGTATCTAGGAAGCCTTTTGGGAAAACCATCAAATGCATTGATCTGTAGGTAGGAGAAGCTCAAAAATTGGATGAAAGAGCATCCAAACTAGCTAATAGTAGAAATTTCTTCTAGTAAAAATCTTAACTCAAGGTAGCTTTGTAATTCCTGACATAATCTCATAGTGAAGGCATTGTTCACTTTCACATACTCGTCAAAACTTCTCTCTAGTTGAAGGTGCGAGTAGAACTCATACACCCTTGTATTTTCATCATAGTCTTCAATCTTGGGAAGGCCCAACCATAGGTGATATGTAGCCAGGGCATAGATTAAATAAGAAGACATATAAAAATGCTTGAATCCCTTACCTGAATTAAACCATGAGGCAAGATTATCACATATAATTTGGGCCAAGTCAATCTGTAGACCTTTGGCACATATGGCTTGCACCAGGAAGAAGTGGTCAATAAATTCTAGAATTTGCTCCTTTTCTTTTGATATAAGAAATAATGCTAGGATGTCAATAGTCTCCCTTTTTAAATTGGTCCCAAAAAGGGTTTTTGGCATCTTGCTCTTCTTTGAGAGAGGCATTTGGAACCAGGTCCTCTGCATATCTTCCCTTCTCAAAGTTTTCTTCTCATTAAACATGGATTCAAAGGATCCAAAAATTGATATCACAATATTCCTCTTTCACTAGCACACTGAATGTAGATTGTATCAAGGCCCTATTTATTTAAAGAAGGATAGACTATTCAAGAAGCCAAATTTTCTTCATCTCTGGATCATATCTTTCAATGTATTCTTTGACCAACTCTAGAGCCTACATAGCAATGGGAAATCTGATAACTTTTACCAATCCACTCTCTTTCAACTTCTAGGTAATTATTTGGATGGGTTGAGAATTAAGCCTTTTGTGAAGATTACCTAAGTCGTAGAACTTGAATGATGCATCAGTTAAATCCTTTAACTCACTTTCTAGGCCTATAAGTTTATCATAACCTGCTGCTCTAATTGCCATTTTCTATGATTTCAAAGGATGTAGTTCTTGATAAATAGTCATTAAAAATAATTGAGGAAACAAATTTAAGGTAATTTTTATGAAATAGATGTGAAAATCTGAACCTTGGTGCCACACAAATGAAATTAAATGCACCAATGATCATAATGGTAGGATTTGCAATAAATTTCATAATCAATGGCTATTTAAATTTTTTTGTTTCCATGCACATAAAGATTAAAAAATCTATAATCTATTCCTCTTAAAATTATTTAGTATCATGAAATGCTACTTATTACACCAAGGGTTTTTATTTTAGAGGAAAGCCCCATTGTTTACTTCAATATCCTAAATGATAACTCATTGTATATGGAGGGGAGAGTGTAGATCTACTTTTGTATAAGCCCAGTTTTCCTTTGATTTGGAATTTTAGTGTAGGAAATGATCCTTCAATACCTTGGGCACTTTATTTTCTCATTCTTTTCTCTAAGCACTCAATACTTGATTTTCTTTATGTCGGGGTTGTACCTTTACAATTGACTTTACCAAAAGCACCTTTTGGGCATCTCCGTAGAATATTCGCATATTATAGCCATGTAGCTCCTTTTTTTTAAATTATTTAGAGAAGTAGCCTTTTATATTCCCTTAGGACAAAAAATAGTTTGGAAGTAGCACTTTCTAGAGGAAGAAACATTCTACATCATTTTCCCTTTGCTTTGATCTTATAGCTTGAGGTGGGATTTCAAGCTTGGATCCTTCATCACGAGTTTAGATTAATTTCTTTTAGCATCATGCCTAGGTTTCATTCATGCATAAATATTTTGAATTAGGTACAAGCCATGCTAGCTTTAGAAACAAAAAAAAATGCTTTTGTTTCCATTAGTGAGCAACTGGAAACCCATAGACTCATCTTTCTTCATTAAAATGAATTTTACCTTTGAATTTGGGTTCAAAACCTTCATAGTTCTGATTTGCAGTTTGCTAGACCTTTTCTATCATGATACAATCAAGTGTACATCTTGATAATATGATCATGAATTTTTTCTTTGGGTATATGCTTGATGAGCTTCACCAAGGAAAAGCCAGCTGAAGGAAATGAGAATGTTGGTGCAAGACAAGAGTTATAAAAATAAGAACTCATTTCTCATTGGGAAGAATCTTACAACACATCCCAACCAAATCTATATCACCTAAACCCCAAATGCATTAGAATGACTAAAAACCTACATGAAGGAATAGGGAATGGTAAAGACAAGGGAAGTCTAAAAAATATGCAAAGTGGGAGCCTTGAGAATTTGATGAGAAGTGAGTTACCTAAGGTTACCTTGACAAGAAATTTGAAAAAAACCTCAATGAATACCAACAACTACAAACTCAAAAAACAAAGAAAAACTGAAAGTTGGCAACAAACAAAAAAGATCCTACAATGTGGGTGTTGGTGAGACACTAAGGTATCTTGGAGAGCCCTATAGAATAGACTGAGGTGGGGGCTAATTTGATGAGTTATTGTCTCTTGGAGAGAGAGAACGAAGGGAGGATTCTTTGGAAGAACCTAACCAGCCAATCCTTGGTGGATTGAGATAGCCTCATCAAATCCATTGTTGGAGTTTGGAAGGACACCCAGAGCCTTAGTGCATCAGAGTAGTATTAAAGAAGGTTTGAGTGGAAGTGTATATTAGACATAGAAGAGTTAGTGTTTGTAGGGGAAACAGAGGTGGAAACCATGTCTCCAAAGGCTATTAACATGGATGTTTTCAAATAACTTGTCCAAGAAATGTTGGACACCCAAAAGAAAGAGTTGAAGGGTGAGAAAAATAAAGGCAAGGAAAAGGGTAAGATCACTTCATGGGGTGATGTAATAGATGATGAAAAAGAACCAAAAGAGGAAGATGAATGTAAATTTGGACCTATTTTTTGACACTTTTCCATCAAAATTGTGACTCAAAAATTTTGAAACCTACCATCATTAAACTAGAGTTGTAAGTTCGATGATCAAGACATGTGTTGATATATCAATGACAACAACTATAAAAAATTATTGCCATCATTATCCCATGGCGGCGCTAGACAACTAGTTCAAAACATTGAACTATCGACACCTATGAGAGATGGTTTGATGGGTAGTCCACATCATCGATGATAGGAGGTGTCAAACTATTGACTACTTGGACCTATGTTGTGATATATTTATCATACTCTCAATGGTAGTATCCATCAAACTATCAAAAACTTGTAGATATGTTTCAATGGGTTTCTTATACCGTCGATACTGATAGTAGCTAAAGCTGGTAAGGAACACAAGATGTTTCTAGATGTTGTGAAATCATTAAACAAAGATCATTTTGATAGTTTACCAACAAAAAATGGAGTTTTGAATGGTGAGGAACTACTAGATTGGATTGATGCGTTAAATAACCACTTTAACCTTAAGTATGTGGATGAAGATAAGAAGGTGAGTTTTGCCAAGGCAAGATTGAAAGGAGCAACATTAATATGGTGGAATATGATGCAAGAAGAGAGAATCCACCAAGGCAAGAAGAAGATCAATTCTTAAGAAAGAATGGTGGTCAGAATTAAAGCCCAATTTCTCCCAACTAATTATGAAGTACAAATGTACAAGAAATTACAAACTCTCAAACAAAGAGATCTCGATGTGAGTGCCTACACTAAGGAGTTCCATAGAATCAGTTTGAGATCCAAGAAATGAGAAAGTGAACTTGAGAAATTAGAAATGTATTTGAATGGGCTAAGAACTAACATCCAGGATGAAATTATCATTATGGTTCTTGATATAGTGAACAAGTGTTTCCAAATAGCTTTGACAGTAGAGGAAAATTTGAGAAGGAAAGGAGGGAAAAATTCAAGAGGGAGGAACTAGAGAGGTTTTAGAGGAAGAGGTTTCTTTGGTAGAGGACAACCTAACAGTGGTAACAAGGAGAATGTAACACTAGAAGGAAGTGAAAAGAGTAGTGTAAGAAGTAGTAGGGGTAACTACAGAGGTAGAAGTCCATCAAGAGGTAGGTTTGGTGGATTTGGTAGGGGTGGAGCTACTGTGTTCACTGGGAAATGCTATCATTGTAGTCAGATAGGACACACTATGGGAAGATGGATAGAAAAGAACTCCTTACAAAAAATGGAGAGAAGAACCACCTTTATGCAAGAAGATGAGGCCAGTAGTGTTACTTCTCCTATGGGAAAAGTTAGACCAGTCCAAAAGATAGGAAGCCTAATGCTAAGGAGAACATTGTGGAAGGTACCCCAATTCAAACAGCCACCACAAAGGAAGAAATTATTCATAACTACATGTAAATCCCATTAAGGTATATTAGGTTATAGAAGATTTGGGTTTTACTAAAAATATTATATCTCTTGAAATGGTAGCTTGGTTTAGGGTCAACAAGTGCTTATAGATGAGCATGCCTATGTAGAATTTAAAATTGGAGAGTATAAGGATAAGGTTATTTATGATATGCTACCTATGTATGCTTTCCACTTTCTCCTAGGATGTCCATGGTAGTATGATGTCAAGGCAATGCATGATGGGAAAAAAAACTCCTATGTCATCACTAAGTTAGGTGGGAAATTTCATATGGATCTATTACTATAAGTGGTAGAGGTTAAGGCCATAGGGTCCAATGTAATATTATTGAGTGGAAATGAATTCCTCAAAGTTCTTAAGAATGAACTAGTTCATGAGGGTTATGCCATAGTCTTCAAACTAAAAGAATAACCCAAGAAAGAAAAGGTCATAGAACTCCCCCGGGATGTGCAAACACTATTGGAAAAATATCAAGATATAGTGATTAGTGAGATACCAGATAATTTTCCTCCCATGAGTGACACAAGTCACCAAATCAATCTCATACCCAGGTCAACCTTACCTAATAAGGAAGCATATAAAATGACTCTTTCTCAAAATGTAGAGATAGGTAAACAAGTGCAATGATTGATGGACAGAGGGTTAATTAGGAAGAGTTTAAGCCCCTATCTTGTGCCTATTATACTAGCCCCTAAAAAATTGGAAAGGGAAGGATGAGCACTAATTTTAGAGCCATCAACAAGATTACAATAAGGTATAGGTTTCCAATGCCAAGGATAGAAGACTTGATGGATTATTTTAGAGAAACATGCCACTTTTCCAAGATTGACTTGAAGTCAGTTTATCATCAAATAATAATCAGACTTGGAGATGAGTGGAAAAAATCCTTTAAGACCAATGAGGGTTTGTATGAATGGTTGGTGATGTCATTTGGGTTAACCAATGCACCTAGCACCTCTATGAGGTATTTTTAGAATTTATTACCAAATTTGTAATTATGTACCTTGATGATATCTTGATCTTTAGTGAGATTAAGGAGGAGCACTTGAAGCATTTGACATGATCTTGAACAAGTTACATCAAGAAAAGTTGATGATCAATCTGGATAAATGTGATTTTATAAAATAAAATGGTTTACCTTAGTTTTCTAGTATCATAGGGTTGTTTGAAAATGGAGATATCTAAGTTTGAAGCAATTTTTAGTTGGCCTACACTTAAAACACTTGGAGATTTCAGAAGCTTCCATGGGTTGGCATTATTTTATAGGAAGTTCATTAGAAACTTTAGTCTAATCATGGAATCTATCTTGAACGCTATCAAAGGAGGAATTAAATGAAAGTTTGTATGGAAACCTAAGGAAAATGAAAGATTTGAGTATTTGAAGAAGAGGGTAGTTGACTTACCCATCCTTAGGTTACTTGATTTTCACAAAACATTTACAATTGAGTGTGATTCTAATAACTTGGCCATAGGTGTAGTTTTGAGTCAAGAAGACTATCATATAGCTTTCTTTTTAGAGAAGCTTAATGAAGCTAAACAAAGGTATTCCACATATGATCTAGAATTCTATGCTATGGTCTAGTCACTAAAGAAATGAAGACACTACCTCCTTTCCAAAGGGTTTATAGTCTATACAAACAACCATGCCTTAAGTTTTCTTAATAGGTGGGATAAGCTGAATCAAAAGCATCTCAAATGGGTTGAATATTTGTAAGACTACACATTCATCATAAAGAATAAGAAGGTTACTAAAAATAAGGTAGTTGATGACCTTTGTAAAAGAGTGTTGGAACTCCAATAAGTCCAATTGTAGAGAGTGGGTTTAGAGGCATTAAAGGAGCAATATGTCATAGATACATATTTTACAGAAGCATATAAGGTTTTATCTAATTTTTCTAATGCATTCCATGTGGATTATGTTGATTATTTTTTGTAGGATGGACTACTATTTAAAGGATCATAGTTGTGTATATGTCAAGGGTCTATAAGGACCAACATTACCAAGGTAGTCTTGGAGGACACTTTGGATATGACAATACATTAGAATAGGTAAACAAGACATATTTTTGGCCTAATATGTACCAAGATGTTAGGCATTTTGTGGAACAATGTGGAATATGGAAAAAGGGTAAAGGAACATCATCCAATGTTGGGCTCTATCAACCTCTTTCCATCCCATCTAGGCCTTGGGAATGCCTTAGTATGGACTTTGTATTGGGATTGCCTAAATAAGTAAGGGGTTATGATAGTGTGTATGTTGTAGTGGATAGATTTAGCAAAATGGCTCATTTCATTCCATGCAAGAGCACCAATGATACTTCCTATATTGCAAATCTTTTCTTTAAAGAACTTGTTTGAATCCATGGTTTTCCACTTAGTATAGTTAGTGATAGATATTCCAAGTTTGTTGGCCACTTTTGAAGGACAATGTAGAAAAACCTTGGTACTAATCTTGAATTATCTTCAGCTTACCATCCTTAATCATATGGTCAAACTAAAGTAGTAAATACGTCACTAGGTACATTGTTGAGGACCCTTACCAAACAACATGGACAAGTTTTGGATCTAATTATAGGGTAGGTAGAATATGCCTATAATGATTTAGTAAATAGAAGCACTGGCATAAGTCTTTTTGAGATTGTTTATGGTTACCAACCAAGAGGATTACTTGACCTAAGAGGCAATGAAAATATGGTGAAGAGGAGTGGCTTAGGAGAGAACTTTGCTTAGCATATTAAAGACATTCATGATCAAGTAAAACAAGCTCTTCAAAAGAGTGTTGGTAAATATAATGAAAGAGCATACATGTCAAGAGAAGTCAACTTCAAGGTGGGAGACTTAGTCATGGCTTACCTCAGAAAGGAGAGGATACCTAAAGGTCAACCAACCAAGTTTCTTATGAAAAAGATAGGACCCTTAAGGTATTACACAAATATGGCACCAATGCCTATGAGTTGGAACTACCACTTGATTTAGGAATCTCCCCTATATTCAATGTATGTGATCTGTATGCCTACAAAGGATTACCATCAAATATTGACCAAGCATTATTGCAAGACTCACATATGGATTATTGGGTCACTAACTTATCCACTCCTTAGCTTGTACAACTTGAAAGGATATTGGATACCAAAGTCTTGAAGAAGACAAGGAAGAGAGTCTACAAAGACTACTTATGTAAGTAGATAGGTTTTCTTGAAGTTGAAGCCACTTGGCTAATTTAATTTGACATCATCAAGCATGGAAAAATATTTTCTAATCTGACAACTCATGGGACATCAGTTCTTTTGTACCCTAGAAACATGGTGCAAGAGCACAAGGTAAACAAGGGGTTTAGTTAGTGAAATTATCAATTGTTTTGTGTAATAAACTCTAAGGTAGAATAACTTGGATAGTTTGATTCTAGAGACCTTAGGGGTGATTTTTGATAGGTTGGTGAACTCATTTGGAGGCCAAAAGATCACCTAGTGTTTGATTGTCTAGGTTATTCTTGGTTGGTCAAACATAGTCAACATTTGGTTAAAACTTGACTCAAGGATGGATTTGATAATTTTTTGTCATATTTAGTCTTTATGCATGATTTGAGATCATATTATATGTATTTGGAGTCAAATTGCATAATAGTGCAAAAAGTTGCTAAAAAGTTGAAAAGTTAAAAAGTGCAATTTTTGCAATTTCTTGCAAAAGTTGTCAAGAATGCATAACCAAGTGCAAAATTTGGTTGGTATATGGCCAAAATGACCTAGAGGAGTGTATATGAGTTGGATATCACCAAATTTTTGGGTTGGAATCAAGAAGACATGTTTTGGAGCAATCTTTTGTGCTTTGTAGAGTGTTGATCTATACTTTTCGAAGCAATTTTTTTGGTTTGTGTGATAAACTGATTGAATTTAGTCCTTGGATTTCTTTCACCTATTCAAGGAACTAAACTTGATTAGTACAATAGAATAGAACAATAAATTGTATTCATTTTATTTCATTTTGTGTTTTCTTAGCAACTAGGATTTTGAAGCTTCTAATGCATTCCTCGCAATTCATGACCTCTAGCTAGATATGGCTTTGTGGATGGCTAGGAGTGCTGATAAAATGAATATAAATAAGTGCTCCAAACTTTCCTCCTTGGTTGTGATGCCAAAATGGTGAGTTTATGGCTGAAAAAGTGTAGTGTAGAGTCATTATAAGAGAAAAAACATGCCTAGGATAACCTTGCGAGTTGAGATACAAGGTTGGAACCTTAAATGAAAAATAAAGACTAGTATGGAAGATTTGAGCCTGGTTTGGGATTTTTTTGAAGAGTTCTTACCATGAAAAAAAGTAGACCAAGTTAGAACCCTAGATTTAAGCCTAAAAAGGAGGGTTTCGTGATTAGGGAACTTCTGTATGGAACCTAAATTGGATTCTTTCGATTTTGATAATTATTCCAAAAGGGTATCCAAATATCAATTTTTTTGGGGGGCTTATTTAGGTAAACTTTGAGAAATTTGCAAAATTCTTGATTATGAGGGCTAATTCTACTAGGTCTATTTGGGGCAAAGCTTAGAATTGTTGAGCAAGAATAGGGAAAAGAGTGAAATCCAAGTTGAATAATGGATAAACAAGTACTTTTATGTGTCTAGAAGGTTTTGGATGGCTTGAATAGAAAAGAATTTACATCAGGGGTGTGGGGGTGTTGGTGAGACATTAGGGTAGCTTGGAAAGCCCTATAGACTAGACTGGGGTGGGGGATAATTTGATGAGCTCTTGTCTCTAGGAGAGATAGAGAGAACCAAGGGAGGAATCTTTGAAATATCCTACCCAACCAATCCTTCGAGGATTGAGATAGCCCTATCAAATCTATTTTTGGAGTTTGGAAGGACACCCAAAGCCTTGCTACATCAACTATATAATCTCAACATTCTTAGACATTATTAGATACGCCATATCATACCCAAAATGTATTAGATTTTATTTTAGAAACCTTACTTTTCTCAAATCCATAGATTGTCATCTCAGAACTAGAAATGTCATCAGAACTAGAAATGTCATCTTCATAGATTGATGTATGTGCTCTTAGATTGTCATATTTTCCCTAATGTAGTGATTGTCAAACTTTTTCAAAATATTTCAAAACTAGTTCTTTGTTGATTCTTGAAACTATTTTCTCTCCTCTATCGATTTGATCAACCAAGTAACCATTTCTATACAGGCTACGTTTGATTTTTTTCAAGCTTTATAAATTTAAAATCTAGAAACCTTTGGCCTATAGAAATAAGAAAATTGCTTATCAAAACACTAGGAAGTATCGACACCTTCTAAAATCCATTGATCAACATATCCAACATCAAGAGAAGGATGATAATATTTTCTTCAATAAAATACTTGCACATTACTTGCACAAACTAGGTGTAAATTGAGCCTTTGTCAACTCTAAGGTATATGATTACACTATCATTATTTCACCAATCATTATCCTCTTAATATTTCATCATTTGCCACATTATTTTTCCAATATTTGTAACTTGGAGCACCATAATCCTCTTTGTAATTCATTATGTCTTGTCTCATCAAAATAAATCATTACCTTTCCATATTTTTATCCAAAGTAGAGAGATTTATCAAGGTATTAGAAAAAACCTTATCATTAGCATATGAAATCTAATCTTTAATAGATGTTGTTGTCATACATTAAGGAGATGGTTAAATATTGAGGAGATGTTTGATGAGATTGTTGAGGTATGTTGGCATTTATTTTTTTTCATTGATGTCAACATATTATTTATTGTTCTAGAGTGTATTGTGTAGTTTCCTATTTTGGTAATTTTGATGATTTGGTTATTACAGTAAAATATACATATGATATTCTTCTTAGAGACACTAAGATGTTTTTAGTTAATGATTATCTACTTAAAAAAGTTAACTTGATTATTTGAATGATTTTTTATCAAGTTTTTGGTTACTAATTTGTTTCAATGTTCCTTTGTGAAGAGATTGAGTATTTTTTTGGTATGAGCTATATATGATGATTCAAAGGTTGTAATCTTGGTATTATCAAGAAGTAACTGGTAAATGAAGAAGAATCACAAAGGCTTGAACTAGTAATACCAAGTTATGTAAATTTGAAATATTCTTCCAATTAGATAATTGGAGACAAGAATCTAGTGGTGGAGACTACAAGGAAGATAAGAGAAGTGCCTATTTTATTTTTGAATTTGAGCCTGTAATGATAAATAAAGATTTAAAAAATGATGATTGGGTCAAGGAAAAGAAATCTTAAATTGATCATCTTATTAAGAATGATACTTGGAAATTAGTTCCTAGACCAAATAACAAGAATTTGATTGGTACAGAGTGTATCTTTAGGAATAAATTGAATGAAGATGGTACCATTGCCAAGAACAAGGCAATATTGATTTGCAAAGGATATGCTCAAGAAGAATTTTTGAATTATGGTGACAAATTTTCATCAATGGAAAGACTCAAAGGAGTTAAGATGTTTTTATCCTATGCAAGTTATAAGAAGTTTTAAGTTTTTCATATGAATGTCAAAACTTATGTTTTTAATGGTGTATTGGAAGAAGAAGTCTATATTGAACAACATGATGGGTCTTCTCTATCATAACA
This sequence comes from Cupressus sempervirens, assembly GCA_028749045.1. Lineage (NCBI taxonomy): Eukaryota > Viridiplantae > Streptophyta > Pinopsida > Cupressales > Cupressaceae > Cupressus > Cupressus sempervirens. Next base: position 182,093,573 of record CM053792.1, read on the forward strand.
TAAGGATATGGTTTTCAAATTGAAGAAATATTAGTATAGTTTGGATCTACCACCAAGGGAATGGTATGAAAGATTACATTCATACTTGGTAAAGATGTATTTCAAAATAATAAGTGAAGATCAATATGTATATTTTTTGGATGATTAGTCCCTTCCTTATATTAAAAATAATACAATAAAGCTACATATTGTATATTTAAAGATGAAAGGTGACATATTGTTGATTGTCAAAGTAAATATGGTATTGGAAACTACAATTGGAAAAATTACGATGTTGCCATTTATGTCAACCCTTATTGATTAGACATTTACTAATAGTGTAGAGTTCTATATCATTTGATTGATGAAGGGTATTTGAAAAGAAGAGGTAGCAAGGTGAGCTAGTCAAGTTGTTGAGAAAAGAGGAGTTAAGTACAATGGAATTATAATCAACACCCTGCCAATTACTCTTTGACAATATAATGTGTTGTTAGATCATTCTATTAAGAAAAGAAAAAAGTTTAGTTGACATCTAGAAGAGATGGTTGATGAAAGACAAGTAGATAAGTAAAACACTAAGCTTGACCAAGTGACAATTTTACTAGGTTAATGAAGAAGTTGAAGAAGAAGATTAAGGAACTTAAGAGATGGTTGAGAAAAATAGTATTAGTTGAGTGATATAAAGAGGAAAATTGAAGAAGTGACTAAGTGTAGTGAAGATTGAGCAAACTAGTTTATGCTGAGAGAGATAATACAATAGAGACTGAACTACCCAATGATGACTGAGATGAAGAACATAGTGATGATTGAGTGTCAACAAAATAACAATTTTTTAAAGAATCAAGATTTGAGGCTAGCATAGTTGAATTTATGAATTGGTCAAAATGTGTAAATGATAAGGATGGATGAACTAACATATTTAATGCATGAATTGAGTTTGTTAAGTGATCTAAGACAAGGATTCAATGAGAAGTTTCTAGAAGTTTCAAGGATGAAGTAGAAGGAGAAAATGATGGATAGATTCAATTGATCTGATCAAACCCTAACATCTACAATGATGTTTAAGTAGAAAAAGACTAAATCTACCTATTTAAGGAGGCATAAGAAACATTTTATGTTGTTGTTGATTGGTGATCCCACGTAGAATAGAGTAGCAGAAGAAAAGTGAGAATTTGGTGAAGAGTGTTTCCTTGAAGGGTTTCCAAGAAGATTAGAGATGGAGAATATGATGAAGTTCAATTAATGAACCAGGAATGAGCCAAATGGAGATCTAGATTTGCAAAGTGATTTGTGTTTTATCAAATCAAAGCTAGTTGTTAATTTTTAACCATTGTGGTAGTAAAAATCATTTAATCAAGGTTGACCTAACAATCATATTGTAAATCCTTTAATCAAGGTGACATTCTAATAGAATGACGTAAAGTCCTCTAACAAGGCCAATCTTAACAGGGTGATTAAATCCTTTAATAGGGTCACAACTAACAATGTGTTTTGTAACCTTTAACAAGGTTGGCTCTTAACCAAACCTAGTTTAGAAGAGTGAAAAAAATGGTAGCATGGTACTTGGTGGTTTTTCCCAAATTGGGTTTCGACATTAAATCTTGGTGTCATCCATATGTGAATTTTTTTTTAATTTTTCATGCTATTTTCTTTTATATTTTTTTATTCAACATATACTAGATAGAGAACTAAGTTTTGGATGAATAAGTTGAATTGTTGATGAGTTGATATGTTGGTCAAGTGGATTAATGAGTTTGTTTAAGTTGTTTGAAGTTGTTAAAAGTTGATTTGTACATCTAGACCTAAGGATAACTAATTCACCCCTCCTCCCCCTCCATTTATTCTAAATATTATAATAATTGGAAACAAAGCTTGTGGTGCTTGAAAAGGAAAGTTTAAAGGGAATTAAGCTAAAGATCAAGATGTACAAGTGAGAAGAACCCGAGCTAAACAAAAAGAACTTCCCAGCATGACAACACTTGTGAGATTACATCTTTCTAGAGCAAGAGATCTTGTACTATAGTACTTGGATAATAGATACATTGAAGTGCCTAGATTTATAACAATTGAGAAAATAAAAGAGAAGAAGAACAATCAAATGATTATAGATTTGGAATCTACCCTAAGTTATATTGAATTTGATGATGTGAAAGATTGCACTATTGCAAAGAAAGTATGGAACAAGTTGGTATAAATTCATGAAGGAAAAAATGTTTTGAGGGCTAAAGAAGACAGTTTGAGAGGCAAGTTTGATGACATGAAAATGAAAGAGGGATAAATTGTTGCATAGTATTGTGCCCAAATTAAAGAGGTTGTGAATACTTTTAGAGGAGTTAGATCAGACATATCTAAAGAGATTGATCAACAAGATATTGAGAACTTTACTTCCTATTTATGAAATTAGAGTATTTGCAATTCAAGAACTAAGGTGTGCACGTGGTAATAATCTAACCCTGGATAGTATAATTCATTGACTTGCTACATTTGGATTGTCAAACTTTGAAAAGTATACACCTTCTACTGTTGAATTTTCTTTCAAGTCTCAACTAACCCTTGATGGATCTAAAAGAAAGATATTTTCAAAGAGTAAGCCTATGGACAATGAGAATGAATCAGATAATGATCTTGATAATTTAGAAGCATTATTGGCAAGAAGGCTACCAAGAGTAAAATGAAAATCCAAAGGTAAACTTAGTATAATTTGTTTTGTGTGTAGAAAAGTTGGTCATATTGTTGCAACATGTATTGATAGAGATGAGAAGGAGAAAATGAAAGACAATAAATACCAAGGAAGGAGATACAACAGAGACAACCAAGGTAATAGAGAATATAAAGGAAAATGTAAGAAATCTTGTTACATTGCTAAAGAAGATGGTTCTCAAAGTGATTCTAATGAAGATGATGAAGAAGTTGTTAATGTTACAATGAAAAATGAATCTGGTGAAGATAAAAAAAACTCAATAAAACTACTCTAATAACACATGTGAGTAAGAATGATAAATGGTTAATTGACTGTGGCATCATATGACTGGTGATACAAGTATGTTTGAATATCTAGAATATTATAATGGAAATTTTGTTAAGTTTGGAAATGGTGCACCATGTTTTTTATTAAGTAAAATAGGTTTTGAAGGGTGCCTAAAACCTTTTACAAATCTTCTAATATTCAATGAAGTCCAAACTTAGAAACAACAACCCTTAGATGGAACAGGTCGCCTAACAAAACAAGGTGACTAGGGTGGCCTCACAGGATAACACAAAGCACTACTACCACCTAAACAGGTTTTAAATGGGATCTTGAAACCCCATGGTTACAAATGAAGACATTTAAACCTCAACCATGTCAAGCTACAAAATAACAGGCCAAAGAGATGAGGATAACCAAAACAAAAAGGGACAACCTCAAAAAAGACCAGGTGAGCAATTAGAAAAGATATTCGAGCCTCAAGATTTACTTTTAGATCTTGTCTTTTGAGAATGTAAAGACATATCAAATGATGGAAAAGAGGGCTTAACCTTTTTTCCTTTTACTTTTGTCCTTCCATCCTCCACCATCCCAATAGCCTTATGCCAAGTAAAGTCGTCTAATCCACAAGAATCCCCCATAACCCTTCTAGCCAGGGTAGAAGTACCACCACCACATGAAAGAGGGGCAACAACTACCCCCAGAGCTAGGGCCACATGAGGAGCATCAGCCAAATAAAAAATAGTAGCATTTGAAGGAGGGACAATGATATTGGCCACCACCATAGGGGAAACATGTGGAACAACAATAGAATCTACCTCCAAAGAATCCTGAGAAGAATTGGCTAACCCATCCCCAATAGAGGGAGCTTTTTTAATAGTGTAGTGATCATCCAAAACCCCTTTCCACCAAGAAGGTGAATTTTTCAATCTGACCATTCTAGAGGAGCAACTCACTATGAGATGGCTAGTTTTTTGGTTTGACATTTGAATGGAATGCCCTCATAATCAACAAGTTAAATCCAAGAGCCAATGGGAGAGGCCAATTTAATCATTTCTAGAAGCCCCTTAAAGACATATATCTCCACAAGAATGTGTGCATACATTGCCTGAAACACATTGGAAGACATGAAATCAACCAAAAAAAAATCCCCTAGGGCCTCCCTCATGGCCTTAGGGACTAAATCCAACCATAAGTGAAGGGGAAGGTTAGGCAATCTTACCCACAGAGGAATCTTGTTAAAGGATTCAATATATGGATCAAAATCCACATACCAAGGCTTGGCCATCAAGGGGAACATCTTCTCCCAAGAGAAATCATCCCTTAGGATGGCATTTCGATCCTCCTTAGAAGCAAATCTCACAATGAAAAAGCCCCTTTCTTAGATGAAAGGTAAAGGAGCAATTATTTTGAATGATATGATAAGATGTGACAATGCTAATTTGGTTAATGGACTGAAATATAATCTCTTAAGTGTGACATACTCAAATAGTTCAGGATACAGTGTTGAATTCCAAAACAAGAAGGAAAAGATCTATGATGCTACTAGTGAACTTATTGAAAGTGGAGAGCAAACAAGAGGTAACTTATTTTATCTAGACCTATCTGAAAATACATGTTTGTTCACACAATTTGAATATGTTTGGTTATGGCATAAGAGGTTATGTCATATGAACTTTGATAATATGGCAAGCATTAGTAAGATGGAAAGAGTAAGAGGATTACCAAGATTGAGAAAACTTGATAAAGTGATGTACAAACAATATCAAATGGGCAAAACGAGAAAGTGTAGTTTCAATAGAAAGACCTATTATTCTAATGATGTTTTGGAGTTGGTTCATACTAATTTATGTTGTCCTATCGGAATGCAAAGCTATTATGGTGATAAATAATTTATTCTATTCATCAATGATTTCTTTAGAAGGATGATTGTGATGTTTCTTAAGGAAAAATCGTATTCTTTTCAAATGTTTAAGTGGTATTTGGCTAGAATTGAAAAGGAAACATGCAAGAGTATGAAAATTTTAAGATAAGATAAAGGAGGTGAATTCATATCTAAGGAGCTCAATACATTCTACAATAACAAAGGAATCAAAAGAGAAATGTTAGCACCTAGGACTCCACCACAAAATGGGATAGCTAAAAGAAGAAATAGATCAATTATGGACTGTGGAAGAACACTAGTGATAGAAAAGAATATTTCACAAAAGTATTGGAAAGAAGTTATAAGTAGTTGTTTATAGACTGAACTGAGTTCAATTCAAGAAAGGTATAACAAACAAAACCCCTTTTGAACTGTGGTATGGCTATGCACATAATGTCAAAGTTTTCAAAGTTTTTGGAAGCAAGTGTTATATATTGAGATATGAAAGGAAAGGAAAACTTTATGCAAAGAGTGATGAATGTATATTCCTAGGATATTCTACTAAGAGAAAGACAATATTTGAATTCTAACACTAATAAAATTATGGAAAGTACAAATGTTAGAGTTGATGAATTTGTAGAAAATAATGAAGAAAAATGCAAGAAAGAACTTGAAGATTGAATAAACTTTGTATACATCTATGAAGGAGAACCTAGTACATTACCTAAAATAGAGAAAGAGACTTTCAAGATTCAAAAAATAAGATCTTCCAAGTCTTAGAAAGATGTCAAGCATCAAGCAATATTAGATGAGTCACACACAGATAAGACCAAACACCAAACAAATAATATCAAGTTACAATAGGAGATACCTGCAAAATGAGAAGCTATACCAAGTAAAGCACCACAAGGAGAAAGAAGATCTAAACCTTTCTTAGAAAAATATGTGAGAAGACACCATGCACTAGATCAAATCATTGGAGACAAATATTTAGGAGTTATAACAAGAAACAAATTGAAGAATGATACATGTTTACTATTTGAAATTGAGCCAATAATGGTTAAAGATGCTTTGGAAAATGAAGACTAGATTAAAAAAATGAATGAGGCAATCGATCAAATTGAGAAGAACAAGACATGGACAGTGGTAGCAAGGCCAAAGGATAAGAATGTGATTGAAACAAAGTGGGTATTTAGAAACAAGATGAATGAGAAAGGTCAAGTGACAAGGAACAAAGAAATATTGGTTTTTAAGGGATATGCACAAGAAGAAGGAATTGACTATGGGGAAAATTTTTCCCCAGTTGGAAGGTTGGAAGGAGTAAGACCATCACTTGCATATGTTTCTTACAAAGGTTTCAAGGTGTATCAAATGGATGTCAAATCTGCAATTTTGAATGGAATCTTGGAAGAAGTCTACATTGAACAACCTAAAGAATTTGTCGAACCTGGCAAGTGGAACATGGTATGTAAGTTGCACAAATAATTATATGGTTTGAAACAAGCCTATAGAGCATGGAATGAAAGGTTGCACACATATTTGGTGAAAAATAGTTTTGCAAGAACTAATGATAATAGCAATATGTACTTGAAAAGTGAATATGAGAATAAGATATTGCTAGCTGAAATTTTTATTGATGATATCAAATTTGAAAGACATGATTTATTGTGCAAATAATTTGCTAATGAGATGAAGAAATAAATTGAGATGTCGATGTTTGGTGAGATTAAATTTTTTTTCGGTTTGCAAGTTTATCAAATGAAAGGTGGAATATATATTACTCAATCAAAGTATATTTTAATGCCCCGCCAGGAAACCCAAGAGAAATTAACCTATAATGTTACTAAGTTTGCAAAACATTTTTTTAAATATTAAAATAATCAAAAGATAACATATCGGGAGCAATAAATCATATACATACATAAGTAGTGCAATAACAATTACATCCCTCAAGGGTTCCATAATGTTGAATCACACACATAAGTTTTATTAAGATAAAATATGATAAGTAAATAAAGTCCATGTCATAGAATAAACACAAGTACAAAATCACATGAAATAATATACAAGTACACAAGATGCCATATGGCATAATTAGAATGCATAATCATCCTCCGCACAAGTCACAGGGTATGAAATGCTAAAATAATAAACATCATGATAAGATACAATATCTCATTTGAACTCAAATAATCAAAGTGCAATATACTAGAACATGACCATAGAGAATAGTCACAAGATCAAAAGAATAAAACAACTGGACAAGGTACATCCAACATCAACATCCAATTGTCATATCTTAATAGTATAAGAAACACTACTACCTAACCTTGTGGAACCTAAATGACCCACTCCCATCATGTAGAGGAGATAATCTCAAGTCCCATATGGATCACAATCCAAAATTTATAAAAGGTATCTAGGTCAAGGAATCTTGATAGCAATCTATTTCAAAGGTACCAAGTACACAAGCAACACCAAATCCCAAATCCTTTAGAAATATCCAGTCTTCCAATCTTAAAAGAATTGCTCCTCCAAACCTATGTGTGTAGAAATGAGCTTGAATCTCATAATAAAAAGTTTAACTCTACCTAGGGTTTTTGGTTTTTGAACATGCAAATCCCTCTCGTTAAAATAAACTTTTTTTATTTTAATTTATTTAGTTCCCTTGTGTATGCTTTTTGTTTTTTATTACAATAAAATTTATTTAAATTATTCCCACTTCATTTTTTAATAAGAAAGATATTTTTAGAAAACATATTTATTAATTTAACTAATAATAATATTTAAAGTCCATTATTTAAATGTAACTTTTAAATTTATTATTATTAAATTAAATAAATATAATGGTGCCAAATTTAGTTTTTAATTAAATATTTTAATTTTTTTCTTACGTTTAATTAATTTCTCAATTAATTAATTATAATAAAATTATTTTTTCTTTATAAATTTTTTGTTTAATTAAATAATTTAATAATCTATTTGGTTGATTAATTATATCCAAAAATTAAAGCACACCCACAAATTGAATAAGAAAACTCATCTAATTGACAAAGTACGAATCAAACTCGAAGGTTTAAAATCTTGAATTAATGTCACTTTGACAAATTTAGAAAGGTAATTAAATTAGATACTTGTACTATATTTTAGGAAAATTGCCTTGGGTTTAGGATTTGGACTTGAGAACTATCTCCCCTATTTTTCCATTGAGATACTGCGATAGGGCATGCTCATCCTAGCAATTCAAGGAAGTTGATGCCTGATGCCTATAATCTACATTAAAGCTTAACATGTACATATGCATATATATCTAAACTAAACATGTGATGGTGGGGAGTGGTACATCGTGTAGATCCCAACTAGTAGGTGACTATGACTCCCTCCCTCAACTACATCAGATATGTAAAACATAAACTAAAACATATATTTACATCATACACATGCAAGTATGGGGTAAGTAAGCATAAAACCATATATAAATCATCCATATAATTGTCATAATGAAAGAAACTAAAATCACTATATGAAGTATGCAAAACATCATCATCAAAAGAATAACCATGAACATGTCAAATATCCAAGTATAAAGTAGCTCATCAAATATATAAGACAAACATGTAAATAGTATCAACCAAATGAGGTAACCAAATACCACTAAATCAAATCACATGATGATGAAAATTGACCTAAAGGAATTCAGCAATAGAACATAAAAGAAAACTAGGGGTAGGCACTACATTCTCCCCCCCAGACTTAGGCTTACTCGTGGAAGCCGACTATCGCTACTAAGATAATAAAGATGAAATATATAGTCACAAAATAACATTTGAAATACTAAGTGTTATGAATCCAAGTGTTATTTTCATCGCTCTATTGTTTCCAATTTTTTTGTTTATGTTTTTAGTTGATAAGTCTTGTTGTTTAATCTTGTTGTAAGTTTAACTATTTGTTAACTGATGGCACACAAAATGCCTAGAGTTCCCAATGTTGAAACTCAAGCTCTGATACTAGATGTAAGGCTCTGCCTTCCCAAGAGAAGTTAACCTATCATGTCACTAAGTTCTCTAAACTTTTTTTTTTTTTTAAGATTAAAACAATCAAGAGATAATATAGTGGAAGCAATAAATCATATACATGCATAAGCAATGCAATAATAGTTACATCTCTCAAGGGTTCCATAATAATGAATCAGACACATCAGTTTTATTAACATTAAATCTGACAAGTAAACAAAGTAGATGGCATAGAATAATCAAAAGTATGAAATCACATGAAATAATAAAGTAAATAAGATGCCACATGGCATAACTAGAATGTATAATCATCCTCTATACAAGTCATAGGGTATGAAATTCTTATTATATATATATCATGATAAGATACAACTATTATAAGCTAGAGTTGTTGTTGCACCAAAAGATCGACCTATTAATGCTTGATACAACCACTAGACTTATAGAACATATGAGGTAGTTAATTCATGTCATGAATCCTAAAGGGGAACATTGGTGGTTAGTCCAACAATCCCTCCCTCGGCATTACCAAAGGAGATTTGAACCTGTGACCAACCACTAATACCACTTCTTACAAGTTGGAGTTGTCATTGCACCAAAAGATCGAACTGTTAATGTCCAATACAACCACTAGACTTATAGAAAATAGGAGGTAGTTAAGCCATGTCACGAATCTCGAAGGAGAATGTTGGCAGTTAGTTTGACAACATCTCATAGGAACTTAAATAATCAAAGTACAATCTACCAAAACATGAAAGAGAGCATAAGCATAAGATCAAAAGAATAGAACAACTGCACAAGGTACATCTAGCTATCAAATCTCAATGGTATAAGAAATGTTAGAGAAAAAGGTTAATTTAATTTCATTAATTAAATTACCTTTTCTCCCTTCTTAAGATTTCACCTTATGCACTTTTTGCATTCTCTATTTAATAATTAATTAGTAATTATTAAATAGTTTTTACCTTTTAGGTTACCTTTTGTAACTTTTAGGTTACCCTTTCTGGGTTTCGATATCCTTTTATAAGGATTGATCTTTTGTAATTATCTTTATCTCTTTCATTTCTGAGAGTACATTTGCATAATTTTTAGAGTAAAACCCTTGCCTCCTCTCATCTTTTTCTTTTGTGATAGGTTTTTTACATGCAGGTGTTCTTTGGGCTTTATGAATTTGTATTGATCAAATCCTTCATGGTATCAGAGCCCAATCTATTGTAGCTTGTTCAGTATTTGAATAAAAAGAAGAACATATGTTTAATAGAATAGATCTAACATTTTTTGGGCTTTTTTCTTTGATTTTTGGAGGTGCGACAACAGTGATTCAAAAATAATAATTATAGAGGTGATTTTCAAATAGCGATATCTCCCTCATACAAAATCTATTTTCCGAGCAATTTTTTTTCTTTTGTGGTAGGATTTTGTGATCTACACATTGGTTGAGGTTGTTTGTGAACTTTGTTTCTGAATTTTTCCATAAATTGCAAATCCCAATTTTTGCAACTTCAAAGGCTTCATTCAGGCTCATATGGACACATATTTCGATGCTTTTTAAAAAGTGCATAATTTATTGTCTACTTTCCAGATCTGGTATTAGTTTGGAGTAATATTGAGTGGAAAAGTGCATAATTTATTGTTTACTTTCCAGATTTAGTATTAGTTTGGAGTAATATTGAGTGGAAATAATACTTTTATCGTTTGGTCATTTATTGGAATTTGTTATTCATATCTGAAGCTTTTTTGTTCTTCTCTCATTTACACATTCTTTTTGTAAGCTAGGGTTCAGTTAATTGCATTATGGGAGGTGTTTTTATATTACTTTCTATTATTATATCAACACATAAGAAAATATCAAAAACCCCTTCTAAAACAATGGCTGAGACTTCTTCTTGTATAGAACTTCTGACTCCTCATAATTATCACACATGGAAGACCTTGATGACACAGATTCTCCAATCAAAAGGGTTGTGGTCTTGTTTAGATGTAGTGTTGCCAGCTTTACAGAGACCTTTTGAGGTCATGCAACATAGGAACAAGATGGACAAGGCAATAGGATTGATCACTTTATAGGTCTTAGACAATCTACAATTTCATCTAGATGGATGCAAGACTCCTCTAGCTATGTAGACCAATCTTGAAGGCTTGTTTGGCTCAGTAAATTAGTTCAAGGAACTTCAAATTGAAGTAGAGCTTACCTCACTTATACTGGATCCTTTTCCCTCCATTGAGGACTTCTTGATGAAATTCAAAAAACTAAGATCTTTATTGCAAGGTTGTAGGAAAATGAAGACTAACACTGAGTGTATCTACTTGATTCCTTCTAAGATTCATGGAAACTTTTAGATTTTTTCTTCTACCTTCTATTCCACCAAAGATGCTTTGCCTAATAAATTTACCATGCCATCCTTTGAGGTTTTTTGTGATCAGTTGACTTGAGAGCAAGCTAAGCTCTCTCAGTTGGATTCTCTTATAGGCTCATAGAGTCATGCATTGGTAACTCACCCATCTTCAAAGACAAAGGAGAAGACTTAGAAATCTCATTCTATAGAGTTTCAGATTGATTCCAACACTCATAGTTCATCAGGGCCACCTCCTCCTAAAGGGGGTAAATCAAAACCAAAAATACTAAAGCGTGCTTATTGTAATAATCCTAATCATGATGAGTCACATTGCTATGAGAAGAAGTTAGATGGCTATGCCAAATAGGTTTCAGATTTAACAACTCTTCTTCAAAAGAGCAACATTGATATTCCTTCTACTTCTCATAGACCTTTTTCTTCATCATCATTTCAGTCAGATGAGAAAGATATGGGAAAGGGTCATGCACTATTTCCAACTACTATCCCTCATTCTTCTAGTTGGTTACTGGATTCAAGTGCTTCACACCATATGACATTTTCTCAAGATTTGTTCTCTTCTTTTTAGGCTTCTCCTACTCCACACATTTTGATGGGGAATAACAGTATTATGACTATATACAAGAAAGGTTTTATTGACATTGATGATGGTACATTTCATGATGTACTTCATATTCCATCTTTGTCCTCTAATATTCTCTCTATTTATCAGGTTACACATAGTGGGACACGGAAGACAGTTGAATTTGCATAGGATTCAGTGCACATCAAAGATAGTGAGATAGGCAATATTATTGTTATAGGGATTGTTGATCATGCTTCTCACCTATATTCCTTCTCACATTTTGTTCCACTATCAAAGACTCACTCTCTTTTTTCATGAGAGTCTACTGAGGTGAAGTCAAGTCTTGTGAACTTATGTGTTTTTCCTGAGACTAGTGTTGTGACTTCTACACCCCCACCTCTTATTTAGATTCCATCTCTTACACAAGATTACTCTTCAGTATTTCCTACTATTGCAACTCTAGTCATCGAGCCACCTATTGTAGTTCTTAAGGATATATCAGAGAACACACATCTCCTCTCAGATGACAAATTCAACACACCTATTATTCCACCTCCATTGGAGATTCCATTTCAATATTCTCATGCTTTCTCCTTTGAGCATTAGCTAGGACTTCCAGCTACACCTTACATATATGTGTTTTATCATCCTTGTCCACTGCCTTTGTTTCCTTTAGGTTGGAGTCACATTGGTCTATTCATCGACATATGAGTTCTATCATTCTATGGGGGCTAGGAGTCTCAAGCTTCTATCATGGAGGCTTTCATTGTAATTATGGTCTTGAGAGATTCTCTTGAGATGTTTGATTTATGCATCCCTTTTCCATCTCTTTTTGGAGTAGACTTTTTCCCACTGGTTTTTCTCTATTTCTCCATTTCATAAAGATTTGGTTGTGATTGGGTACCTCATCAGGCCTTGTTGCTAGGACCCAAGTTTTCTTTCAGCATTGCATCATAGTTTCCTTGCTCTTTCTGCATTGTTTCTCATCTTAAGGGGGGGTGTTAGAGAAAAAGGTTAATTTAATTTCATTAATTAAAGTACCTTTTCTCCCTTCTTAAGATTTCTCTTTTTGCACTTTTTGCATTCTCTATTTAATAATTAATTAGTAATTATTAAATAGCTTTTAGCTTTTAGGTTACCTTTTATAACTTTTTAGGTTACCCTTCTTGGGTTTTGATCTCCTTTTATAAGGATTGATCTTTTGTAATTATCTTTATCTCTTTCATTTTTGAGAATGCATTTGCATAATTTACAGAGTAAAACCCTTGCCTCCTCTCATCTTTTTCTTTTTTGATAGGTTTCTTACATGTAGGTGTTCTTCAAGCTTTGTGGATTTCTATTGATCAAATCTTTCAAGAAACACTACTACTTGACCTCGTGGAACTTAAATGGCCCACTCCCACTATACTGAGGAGATAATCCCAAATCCCATACATAGCACAATCCAAAAGTCATAACAAGAATCTAGGTCAAGGAATCCTAATAGCAATCTATCTCAAAGGTACCAAGTACACAAGTAACATCAAATCCTAGATCCTTCAAAAAAATCACATCTTCCAATCTTAGAAGAATCGCTCCTCCAAACTTGTGTGTGTAGAAATGAGCTTGAATCTCCTGATCAAGAGTTTAACTCTACCTAGGGTTTTCAATTTTCAAACATGCAAATATCTCTTCTTAAAATAAAATTTTATTATTTTAATTTATTTAATTCCCTTGTGCATGACTTTTGCTTTTAATTAGAATAAAATTTATTTAAATTATTCCCACTTCATTTTTAATAAGAAAGATATTTTTAGAAAATATATTTATTAACTTAACTAATAATAATATTTAAAGTCAATTATTTAAATATAACTTCTAAATTTATTATTATTAAATTATAATTATATTTGTGCCAAATTTAGTCTTTTAATTAAATCTTTAAATTTATTTCTTCCATTTAATTAATTTATCAATTAATTAAATATAATCAAATGATTTTTCTTTATAAAATTTTCATTTAATTAAATCATTTAATAATCTATTTGGTTGATTAATTATATCCAAAAATTACATCACACCCACAAACTCAATAAGAAAACTCATTTAAATGAAAAAGTACAAATCAAAGTCAAAGGTTAAAAATCTTAAATTCATGTCACCTCAATGAATTCATAAAGCTAATTAAATCAAATTGTTGTCCTATATTTTAAGACAATGGGCTCGGGTTTAGGATTTGGACTTGAAACCTATCTCCCCTCTTTTACTAGTGAGATGCTAGAATAGGGCAAGCTCATCCTGACAATTCAGGGAAGTCAATATCTGATACCTACACTCTACATAAAAGATGAACATCTACATATGCATATATATCTAAACTATAAAGGCAATGGTGGAGAGTGGTACATCGTGTAGATCCCAACTAGTGGTGACTATGAGCTCCCCCCCCCCCCTTGAACCATATCAGATACGTAAAATATAAAGTAAAACATACATTTACACCATACACATGCAAGTATGAGGTAAGTAACCCTAAAACCATATATAAATCATCCATATAATTATCACAATGAAAGTAACTAAAATCACTATATAAAGTATGCAAAACATCATCATCAAAAGAATAACCATGACCACATCAAATATTTGAGTATAAAGTAGCTCATCAAATATATAATCCAAATATGTAAATAGTATCAACCAAATCAAGTAACCAAATACCACTAAATCAAATCGTATAACTTTGAAAACTGACCTAAAAGAATTCAGAAATATAGCATAAAAGGAAACTAGGGTAGGCACTACATATATCAAGGATATATTGAAGACCTTTGTAATGGAAGATTCAAGACCAATTGGAACACCTATGGCTTCTGGACATAAAATTTCAAAGAATGATGATTCTGTTGAAGTAAATCAAACATTGTAGAGGTCAATGATTGGTAAATTGCAATATGTTGTTCATAGAAGACCTAAAATTGTGTTAGTTAATGGTATTGTTGCAAGATTGTCTACTAATCCTAAGGAGAATCACATGATGGATGTGAAAAGGATACTATAATATCTAAAATGTACAAAAGACTATGGATTATGGTACAATAAGAATGACAAGTTTGAGCTGAAAGTTTACACAAATGTTGACTAGGCCACAAAAAGTGATGAAAGAAAGAGTAAAATTGGAGGAGCTTTCTTTCTAGGAAAGAGATTGATTTCATTTTTAATAAAGAAGCAAAATTCTATCTCACAATTTATAGCATAAATTGAATATGTTGCAATAGCAGTTAATTGTTCAAATATTATGTGGATCAAGCAATTATTGGAAGGTATAAAGGAAGAGATTACTAAACTTGTAGTGATATATTGTGATGGAACAAGTGCTATAAACATATCTAAGAATCCTATGATGCACACAAAGACCAAGCATATTTCAATTGTCATTACTTGAGGGAATTAGTGTAAGCCAAAGAAGTGAGATTGGAATAAATGAACACAAAGGAGAAGATGGATGATATATTCACTAAAGCATTATCTAAGGATGCATTTGAGTATCAAGAGGTAAGTTAGGGGTCATTCCCCTATCTAAAGAAAACTAAGTAGAGATATATCATTGCATCAATTGTTATAATCAGATTATCTTACAAATTGATGCAAGGGGTCACACTCTAGGAGATGCCTAAAGCTATGAAAAGATGGATAGTTACATGAGTTGATGGAGCTACAAGTAGAAGTCGAAAGAGAGAGTGATAGTTAGAAGTCAATTTAGTACAAGTGGCAAAGAATATGATGTATATAAGTGGATGATGTCTTTGGCATTGTTGTCAAAGAGGGAGAATATATATGACAATTACCATCCAATATTCAAAGGGAGAATATGTGTTACCATTCAATACAAGTTGCAAACCAAAGAGGGGAAAGATAAATATCCAAAGATGTGTAAGGGAGAAGTATGTCAAACTACATGGAGATATATGAAAGAGGTGAGTCATTATAGTTGGAGTGGGCATAAAGAATCATAATTGGTATCTTAGAGGTAGAAATATATAGAAAAGAAAGAGCATATCGGAGATTGTATAGCTAAGAATCATATTGAAAAAATGATATTAATGAAAATGTAACACAGATCACAAAGTGAGTTGATAGTGAGAATCATGAAAAAAAAATTCCCATTGCATGGTAACTATATATGTTACCATCAATGCCAAAGAGGGAGATTGTTGGAAACTACAATTAGAACAATTGTTATGTTATCACTAATGTCAACCCTTATTGGTAAGACATTTACAAACAATATAGAGTGTCATATCAGTTGATTGATGAAGAGGATTTGAAAAGAAGAGATAGAAAGGTGAGCTAGTCAAGTTGTTGAGAAAAGAGGAATTGCGTATGATGGAATTATAATGGGCACTTGATCAATTAGTCTTTGACAAGATAATGTGTTGTTTGATCATTGTATTAAGAAAAGAAGAAAGTTTAGTTGATGTCTAGAAGAGATGGTTGATGAAAAACAAGAAGATAAGTAAAACACTAGTTTGACCAAGTGACAATTTTACTAGGTCAATGAAGAAGTTGAAGCAGAAGATTAAGGAACTTAAGAGATAGCCAAACAAAATAGTATTAGCAAAGTGATATAAAGAAGAAAAATGAAGAAGCGACCAAGTGTAGTGAAGACTGAGTGAACTAATGTAAGCCAAGTGAGACAAAATAATAAAAATTGAGATACCTAGTGATGATCGAGCTAAAGAACACAGTGATGACCAAGTGTTAGTAAAATAATAATTTTTGAAAGAATAAATATTTGAGGTCAGCATAGTTGAATTTATGAATTGGTCAAATGTGTAAATGATAAGGATTGATGAGCTGGAATATTTAAAGCATGAATTGAGTTTGTTAAGTGATCTAAGGTAAGGATTCAATGAGAAGTTTTTAGAAGTTTCAAGGAAGAAGTAGAAGGACAAAATAATGGATAAATTTGATGGATTTTTAAGAAGAAAATGATCAAAACTACCTATTTAAGGAGGCATAAGAGATGTTTTATGTTGTTGTTGATTGGAAAGCTTATCAAGAACCTGTGAAGAATAGAGTAGTAGAAGAAAAGTGAGAAGTTAGTGAAGAGTGATTGCTTAAAGGGTTTCCAAGAAGATTAGAGATGGAGAATATGATGAAGTCTAATCAATGAACCAGGAATGAGCCAAATGGAGATCTAAATTTGCAAAGTGAGTTGTGTTTTGTTAGAACTAACCTAGTTGTTACTTTTTAACCATTTTGGCAATAAAAATCCTTTAGTCAAGGTTGACCTAATAGTCATATTGTAAATCCTTTAATAAATTTGGAATTCTAATGGAATGATCTAAATTCTTTTGAAAAGGTCACTTCTAACAGGGTGATTGAATTGTTTAACATGCTCACACCTAATAATGTGTTTTGTAACCTTTAACAGGGTTGGCTCTTAACCAAGCTCATTTTAGAAGAGTAAAAAAGTGGTGGCATATTACTTGGTGGTTTTTCCCAAATTGGTTTTTGACATTAAATCTTGGTGTCATACATGTGTGAATGTTGTTTTTATGTTTCATGCTATTTATTGTTATGTTTATGTTATTTGGCATATACTAGATAGAGAATTAAGTATTGGATGAATAAGTCAAATTGTTGATGAGTTGATATATTGGCTGAGTAGATTAATGAGTTTGTTTAAGTTGTTTAAAGTTATTAAAAGTTGATTTGATACATCTAGACCTGAGGATAACTAATTCAAACCCCCACCCCTCCCTCTCACTTATTATAAATATTCTAACAATGTGGATGATATTATCTTTAGAGGATATGGTGATATGAATTTAGATTTTGTTGGAGAAATAAAGAAGGGATTTGAATGCCTATGATAGGTGACATAAAATTCTTTATTTATTTGTAGGTGATGCAAACGGAAGATAGAACTCTTATTTGTCAATCCAAATATATCAAGGAAATAGTTAAGACTTTTTGTATCAAAGATTCAAACCCAGTTAGTACACCTATGGTCACATGATGTAATTTGTATAAGGATGATAATTCAAGTTTGGTTAATGAAATTCTATACATCTCCACAATGGGAAATTCATATTGCATCGTACATAGTAGACTTGATATAGCTCATGAAGATAGAATAGTTGTTATTTTCTTGTCAAATCCAAAGGAAATACATATGGTATTTACAATGAAGAGGATATTTAGATATCTTAGATGTATATTAGGTAGGTACTATTGATGAAAAGAAGAGAAAAAGTGGTAGGGAATTACTTCTAGAAGGAGAAATCATTTCTTGGATTCGTAAGAAACAAAATTGTGTATTTCAATCAATAGCTAGAGTTGAATATGCATAGCTACCTAAAGTAATTGTTCATAAGAAATTTGGATTGAGAAAGTCTTGGACTAGATAAATAAGAATATTACATGATTTATTACTATCTATTTTGGAAATATAAGTTTTATCAACATATCAAAGAATCGGTCTTGCATCCCAAGACAAAGCATCTTGCAATTAAGTATCATTTTCTAAGGGAAAATGTATATGGGAAAGAAGTAATAATGGTCCATGTGACATCAAAGGAATAAATTGTAGATATATTTGTTAAGATATTACCTAAAGATTATTTTGAGTATCTAAGAGGTAACTTAGGGGTCATTTACCTACTGGACAAGGATTGAGATGTTATTGTTGCATCAATCCACTAAACTTATGTGTTTATCATCTTCTACAGATTGATGTAATGAAGACTACTTCTCAAGGGAGTAAGTAAATAGTTGTCGGTAGTCAGTTGGTTAGAAATTTGTTGGAGTTTGAAAGTAGAAGATGCACTTAGAAATGAGTCAAAAATCTTCAAAATTGTTTTCAAAGGGGGAGAAGTATAAGAAAATCATAATTAGATCACATGAGAAAAGAATCCCTAAAGTCGATAAGTGTAAGAATATCATAGTTGGGAGAAGAAAAAGAATATCCAAAGTGTGTTGTTTAATAAGTACAAAAAGTAAAGGTTGGATTATCTTAAGAAAGAGTAATTAGATAATGTATGCTAGTTGATGCATTTGTATCAGCTATTAGTGTTGCCAATGCTTTTTGGTGTTGGTGATCTTGGTGTTTCTATCAATGCCAAAGGAGGATCTTTTTGGCATAGCTAATTTTTTGTTTTAGTGATGAGATGTTATAGCATATGTTTGATGGTTTTTGGATCAATTATTATGTTTTTATTGGTGTCAACTTGATGGTTGGCTACGAACTATTTATCAAGAAGCTAAATTCTATATTGTGCAGAAGGAAAATTTAGCATATGGTTGATTTCTGTGATAATATTGCATGCACAATGAATATGAGATAAATCTCTAGTTGTTGTATATAAAAGTTATGTACAACACATAAGTATTGAGAAAGTTACGATTGATTAAAATGAGATAGTGCAACTAGGTTAATTAATTTATGGCAAATAGTGAATGATTTGATTAGTCTATCAAATATATGATGTTTCAAGAGATGAAATTTAGGATTTATGATGTTTACTCAACTTTTTATCATGGTTATAGTTGCGTATGATTTGGTTTATAGGAATGCATGTCTTGAATTGATTGGAAATAGTTTAGGAATGAAAATGAAGAAAAAATTGGATGTTTGTGTTTGATCTTTCCTGAAGATGTTTCATGCTATAGAATTTGGTTGATGATGTAGAAATGATATAGACAATGGGTTATGAATGATCAATTATACATTGGTAGTTATGATGGAATTTCTTGGGAGTGTGCATGATCATTGGAAAAAGTGAAATAGCTAGAAGTTATTTGTTGATTTGATGTGTAATTCAAATGGATGGTTGAGTGGTACCCATTGATGACAAACTAGGGTTTGGTAATATGTTTTTCTCAAGCCAATAAATATTTTAAGTGTTAAATAATTAGGATAAGGTGTTGGATTAACCTTATGTTGAGATGTATATTTATATGGCATAAAAAAAAAATTATGCAAGTGTGAGAGTGGATAGTGAGATTGTAAAAGGGTTGTGTGATCAAGATTGTAGCCAAATGTATACAAGAAGATGAGATGGTGAATTAAATGAGATATGTACAAAAGGTATTGAAGTTTTATTTCTAGATGACTCTACTTGTTAAACCCTAATAGGTTCTCAATTTTAAAGGCTCCAACAAGGTCACTTTTAATAGGATGAGAAAGATCTAAACAAGTCTGAAGTTAATTCCATTAATATGATGGATCATTATTTTAAGTTAGAAAATCCTTGAGCAAGGTCAAGCCCAATAGGGTAAAGCTCCTAATATGGCTAAAGGTCAATCCCTTAACTAGGTGACTCCTAACAAGGTTTCTCTTGATTGGGCATCATTGTAAGCTCCTAACATAGAGCATTTTAGAAGAGTGCAAAAATTTGTGGGTATGAATTTCCATTATGGTTTTTCCCTCTTAGTAGGATTTTCCATGATAAAAATGTTGATGTTATGGTGCTACTTGTGTCGATTATTTTATTAGTCATCTTATTGATGGTTTTACAAGTTAATGTGAAATGAATGAATAAGTTTTAGATCTAATATTGGTTAAACAAAAATGAAGTTTGTTTAAAGTTTGAATCTAATTAATTAGTAATTCACCCCTAGTAGTATAAGACCTTAAGTATATTAACACTTCATTGTTTATTGATTTCTAATACTGATAACACCATAACTCACTCATTTAAAATAGCTAGCTCTATGAAGCTAGAATAAGGTAAAGTTTCCTTACTAGGTCTCTCCCTTGGCTCTCTATTCAAAACTCAAAACTAGCTAACTATATCAAAGCATTTATTATGACCTATATACTATCAATGTACTTTTTTACTTAGCCAAATATGGATCCAATTCTTTGGTATCAATAAAATATGACAAGAAATCATCTGAAACATGTATGGTTTCCATTAATAACAACATGCAAGTCATCAACATAATTATCTCTTGCCAATAATCTCCCCATTTGGCATTGATGGTAACACTTTGTGAAAACTTATTGTGTCGAAATAAAAAATGCCAAATCCAAATTCAAAATAATAAATTCCCCTTCAGCTGAATATCTCTTCAGTTACTCATTATTTACTCCATATATCTTCCCCGTTGACATCAATGGTAAAGGTCAAGTATTCACAACAAACTTCATTTAATAATATCCTATAAAAAAA
Source organism: Cupressus sempervirens (assembly GCA_028749045.1). NCBI lineage: Eukaryota > Viridiplantae > Streptophyta > Pinopsida > Cupressales > Cupressaceae > Cupressus > Cupressus sempervirens. The sequence goes on from CM053792.1 coordinate 182,114,474, forward strand.
ATTGTATATAAGTGGCAAATATACAAGTATAATCAACATGCTAACAAATTTTTTGTCATGTCCTCATCTTAAGATAGAATTTCAATAAAAATCAAATAATACAATATTATTAAATAAATAATGAAAATAAAGACATATTACAATTAATATTAAATATAAAAAATAAGAAATAATAATTAAATAACGAAAATAAAGACATATTACAATTAATATTAAATATAAAAAGTAAAAAATAATAATTAAATATAATATTAATTGCCAATAGAATAATACATACTACAAGATTTAAAATAATGAAATAATAATAAAATCATAATGGATGAATAAATAAATAAATTTTAATACAAGGGAAAATATTGTAGGAATATTGTTACCTTTCTAAACAAGTGTCACATAGTGGCTTGTATTTGTCAAAAGTTATAATAGTTGAAGATTAACAATTTAATAGTTAGAACGAAATGACTTGTGATGATACTATTTAATAGTATTTAATTAATATTTAATTAACATTTCATATAAATTTAATGTTATTATTATAACTAAGAAATTATTCAATATGTTAAAATAATTTGATAGTTTTAGAAATTAAAAATCATAAATATAAAATAAATTTTTAAAAAATTGAAATAGCTAGCTCTAAGGTAGTAAAGAGGGTGCAAAAAAAAAAGAAAAAAAATCTATCATATGTTAACTATATCATTTTTATATTTTATAAATATTTCACAAATATTGGGTAGTGGTTCCTTCAAATCTGCTCCTATAAGACCCAAAATATATGAGTCAATCAAATTGTAAGAAAATAATTTTCACGATTTTCAAAATTAAAAATCATACAATTAAATTTTACAAAAATCAAAACTTAAAAATAAAAATAAAAATACTTACATTTGATTCATTGAAGTAGAGAAAAGTAATCAGTAGTTATAGAGACGTGATTACAATAGTATATTGCCCATAACAAATAAAATAAGGTTTAATAATAAATTATAATAAATGATAATAAATATAAAATAATGTGGAATAATATAAATTAGTTAAATCTATTGAAAAGTCAAAATATTTATAATAAAGAGACGTGACTTCTTTAAATTGAGTTATTAAAAGGAGGGATCATTTTAAAGAGGGAGGAGGAAGAGGAGAAGATGGGAGTTAAAAAAAGGATTAATGAAAGATGAAAGGAATAAGGAGAAAACAAGGAAGTGACTTTTCCAAATGGTTGCAATGATGAAAGGATGTGACTCTTCAAAAGGGTTGTAATTATGAATGGTTTTGACTCTTCAAAAAGGTTGTAATTATGAAGTGTTGTAATTTTTTGAAAGGAATGTGATTATGAAGGGTTGTGGCTTTTCAAAAGGATTGTGATTATCAAATGAAGTGAATTTTTAGGACATAGATGACAAAAAAAAGACTTATAAATTAGCATTTAATAAGATAAAAGAAGAAGAATCATATCAAAAGGAGAAAATAGAACAAGGTAACAAAATAGATATAATTGCATTGCTCTTGGTATATATTTAATGTGAGAAGAAAGACTTATCTAAAAGGTGGCAAAGGAATTATAAAGGTATGTATATAGGGTATGTTATATGTTCAAAGTTTTCTTTGTTAGTGTATGTGTAAGTGCACTTGTACATGTATTTTTTTATTTATGTAATTCTTTTTAAAATATACATTCATTCAAAATGATATTAAAAAGTTAATGCATATTAAATAATGGAAATTCACATAATAATATTTAATAAGTATTTAATGTGATCAATTGAATATGAGAAGTAATAAATTTAAACTCGCATAGTGTCAATGTAGGGGCTATGCTAATCTCTATATGAATGGCTATGATGGGATAAATAGAACCTCATAGTGTCAGAGTGAGAGGTCAGTTCAACCTCATATGAATGACTATCATGCTAGTGGGAAAGATCAATACAACCATGTATAAATGGCTAGATGAGATTGTAGTGTTGGTATAAGATATTAACATAATCTCCATCTGAATGACACCATGGAGATTGGTATACTCCTTATAGTGTTAGTATGTGAGATTGTTGTAATCTCTATTTGACAAACATGGTTATGAGTAGTATAATCCCCATGTGTTTGAATATTATGATGATGTCGACAGATGCATATGTGATTAGCCTTTGATAGAGGATGTCCTATCTAAGGAGAACTATAAGGGGTACACTCTAGAGAAGATGGATAGTAACTAAGGGTAAGAAAACCCAATCTAGAGAAGTCTTTAGAGTTGGAGTTAAGATAGAGGGTAGAATACTATAATTAGAGTTTTTTTAATTTTGATATTTATTTTGTAGGTATTACTCATCCCAAGATAACCCTAATAGTGGGGTCATTATAGTTTTGACAATATCTAAAAAAACTCCTCAAAGCTCCAAGGTCATTATCCTAAATTTTTTTCAATCTATCTATTATTTGTATGTGTCTTCAAATTTCATAAGAAATTTTCTCAATTGATACAAGATTTATTGCAATAATATACGTATAGGATGCATCTTCCTCCTTTAAAGCATTAAGTAGGATACCCAATTTAGGTGTAATATAATTCATCATATCACCAACCCTCCCTTTCATCCTCTCCTTATTTACTAATATTTGACCTCATCCATCCATGATACAACTTGAAATGCATGACCCTAGGATAAAGATATCAAGGGATAATCTGATTTAGACAACTTATCTTCACTCTCTATGACTATATTTTCAATGCCTATAATAAACTTAGGATAATGATACATGATTTAAACATATTCCTAAATTTATATAGAGAATCCTTTAACCTTTAAATACCAACTCCTAGTGATGTATTACATTTTCAATCAAGGCATTCAATTAATTATACCTCATTTCATTGAATTATTTGTGTATCTTAATCAAAGATGATTTCTCTAAAGAATCCAAATATGAAGTCACTACATTAGTAGTCCTGATGATGAATCAATTTCCTCCTTAGCATAGGTTTTCATGATCTTTCCTAGCACATATGATGAAAATTCTAAAATCTCATTGTCCATCATGTGTGTCTTGAATTTTTTTTCCTTACTTTGGCTCAAGACACTAAAGAAAGCCTTATCATCTGCACTGGACTAAAAACATCAAACTTAATTGGACCTAAAATGAATTCCATCTTTGCTATATCAATTTTTTCCACATCAATAAAATCTTTTATTATGTTTTTAGTATTTATTGCCTTTAATTTTTTATTTAATTTTCTTCTCCTTTTTCTCCATTTCATTATTTTCCTCACATATCTTCTATTCTACAACTTTCTTAGACCTAATCTTAGTCTGACCAACATCTTTATCTTGTAAGGAGATTAGATTTACACAATCTATGATAGTTATGCTACTTAGCTTCTAGATTAGATTGTGTTGATATTTTTACCATCAACATTTCGAATCACACTATAGATGTGATCCATCATCAAGATGAGAGAGCAAGAGATGTAAAATAATGTAAGTTGTAGATTTAGCATAAACTCACAAGATAAAGGGACCAAGAAAAGAGGGATTGCACACACCCCAAAGCTAGAAAAATAATATACAAGTGGGGTAAAAGAGTAAACAAGAAAGCACAAGGACCAAAGAAAACCAAGAAAAAGAATTTAAACAATATATTTAATAATTTTAGTGTCTTTCTTCTCCTAACCAATAATATAACCATCACCTGATAAAGTTGTAGAAATTTTAGGAATATCATCCATCTTCTTGTCATCCTCAACCATAGTCTAAACTAAAAATGTAACTGAAATTCTTAAAATAAAAACATGTGGATGTTCATTTTTAACTTGAAACGAGATGTCTGCAGTTTCTAAAAGTTCACAGTCATGGATAGTGGCATCATTATTCGTATCCTTATTAACATCTTTTACAAATACAACTCTATTTTCCAATATGATTTTTGCAAGGACTTTCTTAGTGTCTTCTTTAACTTTATTTGTTTTACTTATTATGAATCCATCCAATCTCTTCTTTCTTCTAAATTTATTATTTTCTATCTCAAGTAATCTATTGACCTTATCAAGAGAAATCACTAGACAAAGTTTCACCAAGACTCTCTCTTTTTCTTTTATCCTCATCTTGTGTAGTAACCCTTCTAGCTTCTAGAATACCACATAGTTCATCTAGTAAATTTGATATTGGAAAATAATGTGCCTTCACATATTTGAGATTTTTTTTTGTCATTGATGTTAATATATTAATGTATTTAGATAGTGTTGTAGAATTAGTACATGTATATTCATGAAAGAAGATTGGGTCAATGATGCCAATGTATGAAAGATCAAGTGGCACAATGTTATTAATCGATTGAAAGGTGTCTTTAGATGGCATGTTTAAAGTGGCTAAGCTTACCTAAAAAAACTATGGAAGTTATTGAAGGTTTACTGGAGATTGGTAAAATGGTAATCATTTAGTGTTCAAAAAAGAGAGGGTGACAAGGATAACGTATTTGGTGAGAATTGGTGAGAACAAGTTATGAGTAGTCAAAATATGGTGTATCAAGGATAGTATCTAGAAAATTGAATTCTTTTGAGATAAGTGTGTGTGGAGATTCATTACTAAAGGTTTAAATTATTTGAGTAGTCTATTTCAAGGAATAAGTAGAGATATAAGCATGGAGAAAGTTCATCGCACAAATTAAAGGATTAATAGGACATATATTAGGAAGAAATAATGGAGAAAGAAAGAGAACTTTAAATAATTGAAGCACTAATTCGCATGATGATACCAACGGGTCTAGTAAGTATGAAGTTCAATTACCTTTGAAATGTTTCTCATGTAAGAGGATTGGTCATTTTGCATCAATATAACCTAATAGAAGTGAAAATCTTGGAAGATATTAATATGGACCTCAAGAAGAATGTTGCATTACTAATAAAGGAGTAACTAATGAAGAATCTGGAAAAGTTGGCAAGAGTGATGAAGAATGGAGATTTATTTCTATCATTGAAGAAGACCCTAGTTGTACCTTGAATAAGGAAATATCACTAGCCTCTCATGTTGAGGAAAGAAATTATTGGGTCATTGATAGTGGATGTGTATGTCATATAACATGAGACAAAAGCATAATTTTCAAGTTAGAAAGATATGTTGGTGGTGTTTTTAGGTTCAATGGTCATACTCCTTGTCTGATCATAGGCATAGGTAGAGGACTTATTTCTCCTAATGGTAAGACTAATATCCATGATGTTATGTATGTTAAAGGCTTGAAGAATAACTTTTTAAGTGTTGGATAGCTTGTTAACAAGAGATATGATAGACAATTTAAGGATGGAAAATGTAAAATAGTGAGAAGCTTAGGTAATGATATTTGTACTAGGAACACAATACAAAGATAACATCTTTCATTTACTAGCACTAAGAAAATATTCTTAATTTTTCAAATTTATGATAGCTAGTAATTACATAAGATAATGTGTCCTGCAAAATTTGATCACATTCTAAAGATAAGTACTACAAGTGCAGTTAGAGATTTACCCAAGTTGATAAAAGCTACTAATCCTATGTGTGAGAGATATTTTATGGGTAAAAATAATTAGAGAAACATTCAAGAGAGAACTTGATTTATCAACAGGAGCATTAGATCTTGTGCATAGTGACTTTTATTGTCCATCTTGACATAAGAGCTATCATGAAGGTAAATACTTCTTATTTTTTGTAGATACCTACACATGATTGATGTGCGTTATCTTCCTAAGGGAGAAATATGAGACTTTTGAGAAGTTTAAAGTCTTTAAGGAAATGAACAAGATAGAAGCAAGCCTAAACCTTAAATGCCCTAAATTTGATTAGAGATGATGAATTCACATATGGTGAGTTCAATGCTTATTATAAAAAATATGGGATAAAGAGATAGATTTTGGCTCCAAGGACTCCAAAATAAAATGAAATTGTAAAAAAGAAGGAATAGATTGAACAACAATTTACATTTTATTTGAGAATACAATTTTCTTATTTTCAGACCAAACCCTTGCCTCTTCTTGTCTTTTTCTTCTTTGTGACAAGTTTTCTACATGTAGGTGATTCGAGGGGTTGCGGATTTGATTTGCATATTTGCTCAAATCTAACATGGTATCAGAGCTAGACCTATTGTAGCTTGTTCAGTATTTGGAGAAAAAGGAGAAAGAGGGTTTGACATAATAGATCTCACATTTTTTGGGCTTTTTTCTTTATTTTTTGGAGGTGCGATGGCAGCAATTTAGAAAAAATAACTACATAGGTGATTTTCAAACAGTGATATCTCCCTCATACAGACCCATTTTTTTGAGCAATTTTTTTTTTTTTGGGGTAGAATTTTGTGATCTACACATTGGTGTAGGAAGTTTGACATCTCTGTTCTTGAATATTTCTACAACTCAAAAATCTCATTTTTTGCACCTTCAAAGGCTTCATTCGGGCTCATATGGACACATTTCAATGCTTTTTTTTAAATGCATGATTTATTGTCTACTTTCTAGATCTAGAATCAGTTTGGAGTAATATTGAGCTCCTATTTTTGGTGTTGAATTATAGGCTTCAATTTCCTCCGTCTCTGCATCTGGAATCTAGGTTCTTTTCTCAGTTTTTATGCTTTCTATAGTTGCTTCTTTGGTATTTGAGGGATATCTTTATACGTTGTGGGTGGGGGGGGCATTTTATTTTTTGTAATTTACTTCAGAATAGACCCTTCTACTTCCATTTTCTTCTCTCAATGTCTAATCCTTCTGTGACTCGGCTCATGCCACACAACTATCACACTTGGAAAGCACAAATAACTAGGCTTCTCATGTCACAAGTCCTATGGTCATGTCTGGATGAGAACCAATTGTTCTACAACACCCTTTTGAGGTTCTTTAGCATAGAAAAAAAATGGATGAGGCCATGGGATTGATTGCACTTAACATTTTAGATAGTCCATTGTTTCACTTGGATGGTTTGACCACTCCATGGGCTATTTGGACCAAATTTTAGACTTTGTTTAGCATAGTGAATGAATTTTGGGTATTACAACTTGATGCAAAGTTGACTACTTTGACACCTAACAGATTTCCCATCATTGAAGACTTTCGATGAAGTTCAAATCTCTACGCACAATTTTACAAGGATGTGGGAAAAATAAAACAGATAATGAGTGTATCTTTTTGATACTCTCAAAGTTGCGAGGACAATATCAAATCTTTTCTTCCACTTTCTACTCCACTATGGATGTCTTGGGTACTAGACACCAAATACCTTCTTTTGAGACATTTTGTGATCGATTGACATGAGAACAATCCAAGATCACTTAGATGGATTCACTTATAGGTTCACTGTCATAGACATTGCTTGCCAAGGATACATAGGAGAAGAAGTCGAAGAAGATATCTAATTCCTCCTCTCAACACTCTACTAGTTCATCCTCTTCTTCTAAGAAGAAGGAGAAAAAGAAGACTAAGACTCCTACTTGTTCCCATTGTTAGAAAGGATCTCATGATGAGTCACATTATTTTCAGAAGAGATTTGATGGCTATGAGAAACAAATTGCCAATTTGCAAGCTCTCCTTCAGAAGAGCACTATTTCCTGTCCATCCTCTTCTACCTCACAAGGGTCTTCTTTTCAGGCTTCTTCCACCTCTTCGACATCTACACCAGATCTTGGAAAGGGTCATGCATTACGGGCTTCCATTGCATCCCCGTCACAGGTCCCTTGCATACTGGTTTCAGGTGCTTCTCACCATATGACATCTTCTCAAGGTGTCTTCTCCACTATTGAGGCTTCTCCCATTCCTCATATTCTCATGGAGAATAACACTGCCCTACCAGTCTATGAGAAAAGGTTCAGTTTGCATCTAGGATGGTATATTCAATAATGTATTGTATGTTCCATCTTTGTCTACAAACCTTCTCTCGATTTCTTAGGTTACATGCAGTGGATCAGGGAAGACAGTTGAGTTCACTATAGATTTAGTCTTGATTCAGGATCATGCAATAGGAGGTCTTATTGCTACAGGGGTAGTCGATCCTTCCACTCATCTCTACACCTTCTCACACTTTGGTCCACCATCTCCATTGTTGGAGCACACTTCTTCTCTTTTGCAGGAGCATCATGTGGTGTAGTCAGGATACTTGAACCTTTGTATTATTCTTGAGATCCCTATTTTGACTTCTACACCAAATCTAGTTGAGGTCTTTTCTCTTCAGTAGGATTCTTCTTATCCTCTGCCTAATCCTCCAGCTCCATTCATCAAGCCTCTAGGTGCACCTGTTGCAGATTCTACAATGGACATTCATGATAGTGTCATCACACCTACCTTGGGGATTCCTTTTCAGGATCCTCATATTTTCTCCTTCAAGCATTAGCTAGGCCTTCCAGTTTTCCCTCTCATTTAGGGGTTCCCTTGTTTTGTTCCCTTGTTTCCTCCACATTGGAGTTTCATTGGTTTGGCTCTTTCTCCAGGGGCTCCATTATTCTACGGGGGTTTTGTTGTCTTTTCTATCTCTCATGGGGGGTTGCTTGTACTTATGGTTTTGAGAGAGTCTCTTGAAACACTTTTGGTGGAAGTTGTCCTTAGGGGGTCTTGTTGAGGCCTTCCTTCCTTCATTTTTTTTTAGCATGTTTGTACTTAACTCTATTTGGGGGAGGCTTTTTCCCATGAGTTTTTCCCTCTTTCCCCATTTTCAGAGGTTGCATTTCTTTGCATTTGTACATGGGTACCTAACATGGCCTAGTTGTCAGGACCCCTTTTGCATTTCATCTTAGCTTTTGTAAGTTTAAGTGCATTCCCCTAAGTTGCACTTAAGGGGGGGGTGTTAGAGTAAATTATTATTATTTACCCTTTTACTTAAGTTTACTTAGTTAAATGCATTTATTTATTAATTTTAGTCTAGGAGTTGTTGACAACATAGGAGTTTGTTCCTAAGGCATACTTATTTTCTCACCTTGATTGAGGATATCCCACCTTTTGTGGATGTATTCTTAGTTATCATACTTATCTCCTAGCACTTTCGAGCTTGTTCTACAAGCTTCCTAGAGGCTTTTATAAACAGGCTCTCCTATTGTCATATCATCTCATATTGTATATCAATTTACATTCTATCTGAGAATACAATTTTCTTATTTTCAGACCAAACCCTTGCCTCTTCTTGTCTTTTTCTTCTCAGTGACAGGTTTTCTATGGGCAGGTAATTTGAGGGCTTGTGGATTTGATTTGTGTATTTGCTCAAATCCAACAACAATAGTATATACATTGAATTAAGTAACTAAAGAGTAGAACTCGTAAGACTCGTTATGAAGTCTAGTATCAAAATAAACCTAGTTAAAATTATTTTAGATTTTTTGGAAGTAAAGGTTATATCAAACGAGAGGAAGATCTAGAAAATTTTAATCCTAGAAGTGGTAAAGGTATTCCTCTTGGATACTCCATCAAGAGGAAGGTCGATAAGTGCTATAAAAAAATGTTGAGGAAGATAGTTGAAAGAAAAAATTTCAGAGTAGATGGACATTTAGATACAACCAAGATCTAGCTATTATGATTGGGATGAAGAAGATACAAAAGAAAATCAAGGAACATAGGCTGAACCATAAAATCAACTTCAGACTTTTACTGTTATACAATATCTTCAAAATGAAGATATACATGTTGAAGAAGAGGGTTAAGAGTATAAAAAATCATGTAACACCCAAGGCACCAAGGTATGTAAAGATGAATCACTAAAAAATGAGATAATAGGTGGTAAAAATAAAGGTGTGCAAACAAGAAGGAAGTTAGTTGAACCTAAAGAAGATTTTTTCTTGATTTTAAAGGTAGAATCTAAAACTCCCTCCCATTACAATATTCCTATAGGCTTACATAGAAAGATATCCTCAACCTAAATCTCAAAAATTCCACCAAAAAGGGGCTCTATATTTGTGCCATGTAGAGGCCTCATCATGGAGATTGTTACATTTTACTTAGGCATGCCAATTTTTGCATCATTTTTCTCCTTCCATGAACACACCATGTGTTCCACTATGAATTTTCAATCTACATCACCACCATGAGGTAATTAATTCCACACTCTACTTGCAGTGATTACTCATTTTTTGTACATGGAGATGATCTCATTTTTTGATCAAAATTTTTTCATGATTTTTCATGGGCCAAAGAAGTGACATTTTACCTTGAAGGAGTTGGACTCCCTATCACCCTTTTTAATCATGCAACCACAAACAAGACACATATCATAGTGGTGGAACTTGGATAGGGGAAGCCTTGTGCAGAGGTGTTTAAAACACTGCAATGCCAACATGTGGAACTCACTATTGTGAGTACCCTTTGTTAGTAAGAAACTTGAAGAAAATAGGCCTAGAAACTTGGTAGAAACTATGTGATTTTGGCATTTTGCTACCAAAACTTTGCAATGTCTTAACTTTATGCTCACTAGTCAAAATTAAAAATGGAATACACATTTGGAAAGGTATTCAAGAGTTCTATTATCAATCCTATAGCATAAAGCCTTTTGACACATTGTATCAAGGGACAAATGATAATTTCAACCCCAAAAACTACTCTAAAGGCTAGTGAAATTACACTTTTTTGAAACATAGAAAAATATAAGAAATTTTTTTTTTTTAATTTTCTTGATTCTATTCATTTTGTCACTTTCACATGACCTTAATCACCTTCACATTGTTGTACATAAAGTGTTTGGTAGAGTACATCTACAGAAATCTAATGAAAAAATGAAAGTGTGTAGAATGAAGTCTAATATCTAAAAGGTGATTTATTTTATAATTTGATGAACAAGTAAACCAATTATACCCAAAATGGTGCATGTTGGTTATTGACAAAAAAATGATACACTAACAAAATAAACTAAAGATGAAAACCTTGAGATAATAAAAATGTGAACAACATTACATGGTTAGATAGCTACAAGAGACTTTAACTACATCATAGTATTTTTCAAATTTGTATTGAAATGCACACAAACCTGATGGAGAGAATGACAAAAAATGTGTGAATTGTTCTCTTTTTTAGAAAACGTGCCTTTGGCATGAAAACATTTGTGACCCTTTGGGTTGGATTCCCAAGGTGAATTCAAGAAAAAGGTTTTGAATTTTCCAAAATAAAAAATCTAATGCCAAATGTAAATGCAATATTCAAAATGCTAAACGTCAAGTGGAAAGGCATCAATGTAATGCATTCATGTCATAGAATGCTATAATCAGATCATTTGCTCTCTCTCTCTCTCTCTCTCTCTCTCTCTCTCTCTCTCTCTCTCTCTCTCTCTCTCACACACACACACACACACACACACATACACTCTCTCTCTCTCTCTCTCTCTCTCTCTCTCTCTCTCTCTCTCTCTCTCTCTCTCTCTCACACACACACACACACACACACACACACACACACACACATACACACACACACACACACACATTGATGATGGATAGTTTAATGTTTACCTTTCTCTCATTTAATAATACTTCTTTCTCTCACTCTTGCCCCTCTCCCCTCTTTAAGTCCCTATCACCCTCTTTATATGTTTTCTACACCTAACTCCATCAAAATTGTAGCATTGTATTAGTTATAATGTTGTCTACCCTTTTTGTTGCCATTTATTTTGTCTCTCTTATTTGAAAGTAATCTTTAAATTTAGAATAGAAATAAGAAACTACAAACTACAAAAATCAAAGACTACATAAATGATTCCATCATTGTAGAGAATATTATAAATGATAGATCAAAAAATACTTTGCTTTTTTAACTTCCTTGATGTACATATTCTACTTTTATCTTGCTACTATGTTTGGTAAGAAGATTAGATTGATGGATGCATATATTTCCTTTTCATATTGTAGTCTTGGTAAATGTTATAATTTGCCTTATTGTATTCGGTACTATTTGGTACTCATATTTGGCTTGGATCAATTAAAAAAATACATCATTTTGGGTAGTAGAATATAAATGCACTTACAACAAAAATTCGTTTTCCTTGTTGTAAATGTATTTATGGTTTGCCAACAAAAACATAGGTCATTAATTACATTTTTCCAATAAATAAAAACATAGGTCACTAACATATTTTATCGCCATGTTCATTTGAAATGACCCTAGCTAATCACTACTGCTATTACACTAGGGAAATTAAATACTTCAACTAAATGTGTTATTTGGGATTATTGTCTAACTCTGTTACACCAGGAAAATTAATTAAATAATCACAGCAAATGCATATAATAAGAAGTCTGCAATATTTTCATTATTCATCAACATTTGTAGCACTGTCAACAAAACATATAATAATCAATGGGAACCTGTTTGGCGACCCAAAATGCCTGGCGCCTTATCCAACCACCATCTTGCAATTGGAAAATGACATCCACCAAGTACAATATCGGTGTGCTCAGATTTGGCGATGTCCACTGGTCAGATATAAGCACCGCACTTGTGTGGAGCCGACAGTAGAAATGTCTGGGTCTGCCGCAGACATTCAATGATGTGTAGTTTGCCGCTAATGATGCCAAGATCCGCAAGGAATGCCCTCTCCTGCCCGACGGTATTGACTTCGTCTAGGATCGTGGTCGCTGTCTGGAGTTTAATATTGGCCCAATTTTTTAAATCGCGGCCTGTTCATTTCGTATCTGGCCCGAATTCGCCCATGACCTTTCGAAAGGAAATAAATTCAAGCACCCGCTAATCTTCACCCTTTGAGTTTACCCTTGGACCTGCGAACTGGATAATCATGCGCCGCCGAAAATCCATAGCATAAGAAACCTATTGAGAACTCCGTCTATGAACTGTAATTTATCCCCTCTGATTGGAGACGGATATTAGACTCTTGTCTGGTTTGATTGATATTCTGGCTTCTTCTACGAATTTGCTCCAATCTTGCAATGACTTGAAGTATGGTGATTTATTCTTCTTGAATCTCCCACTTGGCCTTAGGCCACAAATTTTGCCCTGTTGAAGTGACTGCAGTATCACTTTTAGATTGCAATAATTCGGATGATATTCCACATCCTCAAAATTGCAGATCTAAGAGAGTTTTCGTTCTCAGAGATCTCTAAGAATTTGCAGGCCGGGGACTACAAATTGCTCCAACTGAAAATAGAAATCGAATCATTAAACTGCTTGCCTCAAATGGGAGCCCTATGTCCTCTATTTATCCCCTTTGCTGAGAAGTTTCTGGAAATTGTCCGGAATCATCTTGCACTACAATTATTAACTTTATAAAATTAAATAATTAACTTTATAAAGTTAGAATACAGCCTTAATTTAATATTGGAATGAGTAGGCCCCACTTACTTAATTGGAAGACAAAATCGACCCTCTTCCCATAATCATTTGCCTACGAGAGTCAATGATAGGCAAATCCCCTGTTATAATTATATTGCTAAAAGAGGGACATGACATTTATTATCTATTAGGCATTATGCATAAGCTTTCAAATCTATTAAGTCATATTAGAAAAATAATCTCTTATTATAATATTTTTTAAAGAAAACCTCCATCTTATCATAAGCTATATGATACACACAAAAAAGAAGACTTGCAAATTATATAACAACAAATAGAAACCAAAAAAACATAATAATAATATGACATCCCATAACTCCTTTTAATAATTTTAGAGTGACCCATAATTTGATTTTATAACTAAAACTACACTAAGGGCCCGTCTGGTTGCTGGAATATGATGTGAATTGGATTAGAAAATTAGAATACATTTTTAATTCTTTGTTTGGTTCACGGAATGGGGATGGAGAATAGGATTACGAATTCCTATTTTAGCCCAAAATGGGATTTTATCCATTCCTGAAAATACTTGTAATTGGAATGGCCAATCCCATTCCCAATTTGACTTTCCCAAAATTTGACAAAATGTATAAATCATTGAGTCCATGGGAGCCTTTTAACCAGTCAAAAAACTCTCGCTCATACTCTGCCATTTCACGAGATCCATGTGAGCAGCGAGCAACGAGCAACGAACAACGAGAGAGTGTGAGCAATCAGTAGCAAACAACGACAGAGTGTGAGCAACGACAGAGTGGGGGTTTTGCATGTATTTGGCATTCCTATAAAAATTTCGCAATCATCGAGACCAAGTGATCCTATGCCCGACATAATAGCTACTTCACACATATTGCAACCTTTGAATGCAGCTGCTTTAAGAGAAACAAAAGAGGCGCACATCATTACAACAGAAAATCACAAAGCCCACCTAGAACATACGATACACCTGGGTAGGTTTTATTTGGGGTTACAAAACACAATGATCGACCAAAATCACAAAATAATGAGCACCAACCGTAGGTTTTCATTTCAATATCGTAGTTTTTCATTTCATGTTCATAAGGTCTTCATCTCTGAATCTAATTATTTTTCCATTCATATTCCAATTTCAATTTCAAATTTATACAACCAAACAAGACTGGAATTACAATTTTCTGTTAGCATTCCCCATTCCCATTTCCATTCCTATTTTCAAATCTAATTTTCAATTCCTATCCCTGCAACCAAATGGACCCTAAGCTAACTCCATACAAACTTGGCTTATAGCTCTCCATCTAAAAACCCTAAATTAACAACACATTATTCTATTAACTAAATTATTCATCATAATTAATTCCATTAAATCTGTAATCAAATATAAACAGCCCACATGATTTCCTATGGATACACGCTGTGCAAGGCTAGTGATATCCATCGAATATTTAAACAAAGATTTAGCGCGCGCTTGGAGAAGAGCGTGGATACTACAAGTCCCGCACTTGGATTCGAGTTACTAAATGCCCTGAAAAACTTTTAAAACCCCCATGTCTTGTCAGCTCCTTTTCACCCGGAAACGTACATCGATTGCTTTGGCCACGAGTTGGGGGTAGGTCAACAAATTTCTAATTGGGCGGGTATCTTTGTATATTTTCTTCCCCTCCACTATTATTAGAAAAAAATTAAAATCTAAACAGATGAAGTAGGATATCTAATCCAACTAAGCATTCCACTTGCCACCTAGTTTTCAGTTATACCGACATTTCATCCCCATGTTGCCATTTAGCTCAATATGTGCTTTTACTATTGATAATGATTTTATTTATATTTTATATACTAAAAATAATTTATATTTTATATATCCAAAGTGTATGTATTTTTCTAGGTCTCAAAATTCCAATTTTGTGAATCATGTGAGGAGGAATAAGATTAGCAAGTGTCTGATAAGTTAAGTCTTATGGTGTTGCTTTGATAGTTTAATAAAAAATAGTCTTTTTGAAATGATCAAGTAATGCTTTTATCTTTCCATTATAATGCTTCAAAGTTCAAACCACAAAAGCTTTAAATGAAGTTTGGTCTTGACAAGAAAATACTAGAGACCAAAAAATTGATTGTTGGTTAATAGAAAGATCATTCCAAAAATATTTCAGCTCACACAAGTTTAGGATTTATTCCCAAGCCTATCAGACAATTTTGATGACAAATTTGTCATTGGCTTGAATGGGTTCATTCATAATGAGGAAATTATGAAGCCCAAGGCTTTTCTAGCATAGACATCTAGAACACACTCTTAGTGAAATAAAATGTTGAATAAGGACATTTTGCACATCCTAACCTTTCAATTCCTTAAAAATTAATTCATCACAACTTGCTACACCTTGATGATAGATTGAGCTCATAAGTCTAAACTCTTAGAGTCATGAGAAAGACGACAATATTTCCAAGTCATGCAATAAAGGGCTTTGTTTCCACTAGAAGATATCTGTAGACAGTATTTGAAGAATTTGAATTTTCAAATTGGAAACTTCAAAAGGGACCTAATCAAAGAAATAATACAAATGAGTAGTGCTCAAAATTTTAGAGCACGCATAAGATTTATCAAACTAAAAAGAGAGGTGTTGATAAGGCTTTTAATTATGAACCAACAAGGAGATGAGTCAAGGATGTTGCCAAACAATTTTTCTAAAAGAGGGGAGGAACTAGGGTTCATGTCCTCCTAAGCACCTAGATGTTGGGTCACAATGGTTTTGGATAACTAAGTTGGACACATAATTGTTTACTCAAGGACCTTGCTAGTGGGAAGGTTAGATCTTGTGAAACTTGATGATATGAACTTCAATTTATTCCAAACAAATACCAAAAGAAGGGCTAGGCTTGGAAAATAATGTAAAATGATATTATTATACCTTTATCACAATAAACCATCAACTAAACCAAAGAATAATGTAACACATTTGTGATTAACATAAGATCATCCAAATATATTATTTAAGTAAGATTCAATATATAATACATCCATTAACAATACTTAACAAAAAGAACTAAAAGTTTTCTTAGGTAAAGGATATCATGAAATGAAAGATATACCATTTATTGATAAATAAGTATGCTCATAATAGCAAAGTATTCCATTTGTTTTGCATGGATCATCAATAATATTACCTAAAATCATTGGTTCACCATATAAAAATCAAAGGGAGAGAAATATTTATACTAACTCTAAGAGAGAAGGTGAAGAGATAAGTGTAAGAATGTTCCTAAGGAAAGGAGTGAAAATGCCAAGATCTAGAAGCTCAATTTATAGCACAAGAGAGATCGGAAAAATGATATGATTAATTGATTAATTCAATAATGAACAATAATATAATAAATAAGATGACCTAATCAATTGAAATGCAATATAGATGTGCCTGAATATAAAGGAAATGCATGATGACTAGGAGTGATGCAAGTGATAAGCTATCAAGTAGGCAAGGTGTAATCACATGTCCACTAAATGTGGATCATCCTCCAATGTACAATGAAGTATGTGAAACATGTACAACAATGAGAGGATGATAATGTGATAAGAACACAAAGGTGGATCTCACAAACAAAGAGATATAAGTAAAGTGTAATTATCAAATTATAACTATGCCAACATCCCCCTTAAGTGTAACTTAGGGAAATGCACTTAATCTTACACAATCTAAATGATAATTCATGATAGGTCTCGACTACTAGGCCATAATAGGTACCCATGTGCAAATTGAAAGAGCAAAAGATATGAAATGCAATCTATCATAAAGTAGGGAAAGAGGGAAAACTGCATGGGAAAAGCCATCCCCCAATAAGAGATAAACAAGAAATAAAGGTGCATGTATGGATGGAGTAATGAAGACCCCCCTCCCCCCATTTATGATATACATTATGTTGTTAGCATGAATGCCAATGAAACTACATTGGGGAGTATCCTAAGCATTGGAGAATATTGACATGCTACATTCATGATTGTGTTTATCATTGATGTCAACATAGCAGCAAGTCTGTGAAGACTGGAAAAGTAGAAGAAAAAGATCTTAAATGTACGGCCAAGGTTTTGATTGTCTGGTGATGTGCAGCTAAGGACTGTTGGAAATATTCAAGATATGATATGTTACTGAGAGAGGAGGGGTGAATCAGTAACTTCAAAAATTTAAATCAATTCAACACTTTAACCATATATACTATTCTCAATTCATTCATCTACTCTACTGCATATATGAGAGAACAAACATTTATAACACATGTACATAGTGATTTGGTGACCCAGAAACCTTCCAAATAGAAAGTAAAACTGGGGTGGGGATGATACCCACAAAACTTCGTTACTGCAATATGAAGTTGGCATGTTAAGGCTTACATTGACCACTTCTAGTGATCTGCCTTGTTAGGAGCATAGAGGACTGCTAGGTCCACCTTGTTAGAGGATTTACAAACATACACTGAAGTATGCACTCTGTTAGAAGATTTATTAAAAGACTGTTAAGTCTACCCTGTTAAAGGATTTACAAAACTGATTCACCTGTTAGGATGAAATAGTGGATTTATTACAAACTTGATCTGATGATTAGATCCTTGAAGTATAGATCAGCTCTTGTGACTAATGAATCTTTACTGCTCCTTGTAGACCTTGTTGAATACTTTGCACTTCTGTTGATTCGCTTTCATTCTTCTCAAAACAATACATGTCTCTCTCTCTCTTTTTTTTTTTTCATTACACACATTGTAAATGATATAATACATTACATATATACCATTCCAATAATTACAATTGCAAGGTTGGCCAAAACACAATTGAACAAAATATTACTGAGTCGGCCAAATAGTAAATAACTCAGGTTCACTGAATTGACTCGGTGACCTTTTGATACTCGACGTCCACTGCATTACTCGGCATCGTCATGCACTCGGTAGAAGTGAAGGCTCGGTCCATACTAATCACTTGACGTAGTTCTGAACTCGGTAACCATTGGAGACTCAGTAAAAATTGAATCCTTTGTTTACCTTACTTTCACTCGGCAAACACTACACTTTCATTACTCGGTAAACACTGCACTTCCATCACTCGGTAAACACTGCACTTTCATTACTCGGTAAACACTATGCTTCCATCAATTGGTAAACACTGCACTTTCATTACTCGATCAACACTATGAAGCTCGGTGTGAACTGCGAAGCTCGGTTAACACTAGAATGCTTGGTGTGAACTACGAAGCTCAGTTAACACTAGAATGCCCGGTGTGAACTATGAAGCTCGGTTAACACTAGAATGCTCGGTGTGAACTGCAAAGCCCAATATGAACTACTAAAGTGATGAACCTATAAGGTAACCACTGAATGCTCGGTATACACTGTAGATGCTCGGTGTAAACTATAAAGCTCAGTGAGTGTAGGAAACTGAGTGCTAATCTCGGTAGCTATACTGAAATAGATAAGTGTTGTCACTAATGGCAATAATAACTTAATGCCAACAATCTCCCCCTTTGGCATTAGTGACAAAACACTTATAAGCCAAAACATATGTACATTACCTGACTCAATGAATACTACACCAAAGTGAGATAGAAATTCTTGATGTAACTTAAGGATGGTTGCAAAAGTACTATCCCAAGTCTACTACAAAATTTGACAAGTGGAGAGAGCAATTTGAACTTCTGCTGATAATTGGATCAAGTGATCAACCACTGAGAAGTTTTGATCTTGGACCAATGTTTTGCAATGAGCAAGATGTTTCTGCATTGAGTCCATGATAGGAAGGATCATGTGTTGGATGTCTATGAGTGTAGACCGGATCCTAGCTTCCTCCCTCAATAGTTTTGCTTGTACATCTGCCAAATATCTGATCTTGGTGTGATGGGAGGTTGTGGAGGAGGATTCCACCTTCAACTTGGATGCACTTGATTGCATATCAATGCCAATCTTATTTAACTTATCCTTTATTTCTTTGGTAAAACTAGAAACATCACAAAGTTTAGCAAAAAGTGATGTTGCATTATTAAAATAATTTTCAAAACTTCCCAAAAATGTTGACAATTCAACTTGCTTTATTGCTATCTTTTGAGCAATATGCTCTAGCACCATATTATCAAATTTCTTTTCAGCTTTCTCAATAAGTTTTTCTTGACCAAAAGAATCCTCATTAAATTTCTATACGACCTCTTCTAACTGAATCAAAATGTGTTGAGTAGAATCTACTTCAACACCTATGACATCTATAATTATATTCTTGGCATTTTCAATTATTCTATATTCCTTATCCCTTTCTAATCTTAACTATTTCTTCATAGCTTTCATCTCCATGAGTTGACTATCTAACCTCATCTCTTCAATGGTAGCATTGTCATAGTCAATCTTTGGAATCACTATCTCTGTGTCTAAGTCAATATCTTCTGCAATTTCCTTTCCAGTGATCAGAAGTTTTAATGGATGCTTTTGTTTGACTTCTGTGATGACTGGCTTGACCTTAAGAACAGACACATTAGTGGAGATAGAAGGGCTAGTAGTGAAAACTGGGATAAGACTTGAGGATTGAATGCCAATAGAAGTACTAACTAGATAAAAAATTGAAACACTTCCCAAAAATGGTATCATACTTGGTAAAGTACCCATAGTAGAATCTGAGCTGATTGGAGTGGAAGTGGATACAGATGATGCTAACAAAAACAAAACTATTGAACTTACTGGAGCTGATGAAAACAAAATTGTAGAACTTACTGATACACTCACTGATGGTGAAGGAACTGAGGAGGCTAGCTCGTTAGCTGAAGAAGTGACAGACAACTCGGTAGATGAAGTGCTTGGCACATCTGTTTCAGATACTTGGAGTTGGGAGGTGGTTGGTGAAGATTGAGCAATCGATGTGGCAATTGTGCTCACAATCTCACTTGCAGAAGCTATCTCCATAGTGGATGTAACTGTTTTTGGTGGAGAGTGAGGAAGGGATGCAATCACTTCTGCTACAATTTTAATTGGATCCTCTTCATCTTTTCCTTCCTTGTGTGCTTCTTCCTCCTTGTCTTCTTCCTCTTTTTCTACCATTAGTGCATGCAACTCTTTTGGAGTAACTATGATGGATGGAGTGCTATCAAAATCACCACTATCACTGTTGTCATCATCCTTGATTTCAATTGGATCTTCATTGGGCTTTTGCAAATGATAGATGTTCTTCCACATGTTTGTTGCATCATTTACAACATGCTCAATGTCTTTAATTAAAATCAAACATGTGTAAAATCTAATCATCATTTTACCTTCATGTTTCTTCATTGCTGCCTTTAATTCTGCTTTAGTAAGACTTGGTAGAAGATTCCTCAGGGATTGCTCATATATGTCTTTGGCCATTTGGGTGGTTGACTCCCATCTTGGTTGCAATCTCTCCAATAGTTCTTTAGAGATTTGAGGGGCGAGTTGGTTCGAGGAGTATTTCCATTTTCCCATCTTATTGAGTACTAGTTCCTCAATCTGCATTTTATCAGAATCAGTTCTTGTTTCAAATTTCAATGCCTTGAAATTTGTGATGCCAGCTCCCTCTTCCAATTTTTTAAGCCTTTCCTCAAATGTGAGTGGATGCCTGACAAGTATAGGTTCCTACTTGACTTTTTTGGTTCTTCTAGAGAATACTGCAGTAGGCTTCTTCTTAGGTTTGGTAATAATTGCCTTACCTTTCTTCTTTGGCGGTTCCTCTTCATATTCATGTTCTTCTTTTTCTTCGCCTCCTTCTTCTTCTTCATCATCTTCTTCATCCTCACCTTTTCCTTCTGTAAGCATAAGAGGGCCAGTAAGTCAGTTTTCAACTTAGCTATCTTCCTCTTGCCTTTGCTTATAGCCTGGGGTAGCTTGATTTCAAGCTCAATTCTAGCCTTTGCCTCATCATATGTTCCGAAAATTGGTTGCTTTGGGTCTACTGGCTCATTCACCAGTGCTTCAATAATGTCCCTGGCCTCATCAATATTAACCTCATAAGGAAGAGGTTTCACCCATGCAACTCGAGGTCTGACTGCCTAAATGTATACTTTATCACAATCAACCATAAAGCACACATAATCTTTGTAGTCTTCAACCAATTTTGGTGGAATTTAGAACCTATTATTCATCCTTTCCTTGAAATCTTCAAAATAATTATCCATGATGCTATCAAAATTTTCACCCATTTCTACTACAAACTCATTTACTTGATAAAGAATGGGAATATCTTTTCTCCATACTACAGTTCCTTTAGACGGAAAGAATTTTTGAATATAGAAGAATAAACAAGTCAATAGAGAACCAAATTTACAGGGATTGTTCTTTGAAGTCCTTATATTATCCATGTTCTTGTTTAATTGTTTCAATAGTAATTTTGACCAGTCAAATTCGAGGTTCTTCTTTACAATTTTGAAGGCCAAATCCACAGCCTCACAGGGTACATTGTTCAGTCGACTAGAGCTATAGATTTTGTGGGCAATGACATGAATGCCAAATCTTAGTTCGACATCAGATACAATGCTAACCTTCAAACCTCTACCATCCCATTCAGCTAGGGTATGCTTTTGTAACTCATCTTGTCCTAGGGTTTTGGTAACCTTCACTTTGTTGAGCATAGGGGGACCCATGATTTTGTGAATCATCTTCTTTGTGATTAACACTGGCTGCTCTAACCATAGTTGCCCATTGTGCACCTGACTCAAAATATATCTAATCCACTTGGTTTGGAAGCTTCTTGGCATATGTGAGATATGAGTCAAGCCTTTGGTTTCAAGATGCTTATGCTCGGGTTTCAAAGAGCCATCAACACTCATTTCTCCTAGGGCATTGTCCATCTCTAGGTTTCCAATCTCTTGAACAGATCATTTAAAATGTGTACAAATATCATTTATAAGGAGTACCTTTGGTGAAATTTGAGATTGAGCACCATTAGGGTCAAGTGATTCTGCAATGCTCGGAACAATTTTGAAGTTGGGCACTTTCCATTCTGCACCCTTTACCAACATCTCTAAACCCTTCTTTGCCTTTGTGCTGCTGCTGCTCCCGGATGCCATTGATGCTCGGTAAAAGATAGAAATTTTTTGAACAAATCTGTCACTAGAAAATTTCTCGAAATCGCTCGGAATTGCTTGAATTGCACCTAAAATTTTCTTAGCTTTGAAATTGCGATGAAGAATGAAATCAAATTCTGCTCTTTTGATGAAAATTTTGTCATTAATGCTTGGTACAAAGGCAGCTGAGATGAAAAAGTGCTTGACAGGCTGTCATTCACTTGCTCGGTAGGTGTTTACAACTCGGTGATCAAACAAAACTTTTAGTTACTCCTGACCTAGCTCAGTAAGGTCTTCAACTGACTTTCCTCGGTAGATGCAACTTGACAAAAGATACGTTTTCTTAATCTTTGTGTATTTGGAATACTGATTTGATCATTTTGCTTTCTTTTATTTTGGAACTACTTGAGATATCACTTAAAGATGCAATTTCAGATCCTCCTTTATGAATCTGATTGGAAATGGTGGAGTCACCCACTTCTTGAGTGACATTGTCATCATTTGAACTGTCTTTCTCGGCAGATTTAGGAATCCATTGTTGCCTCATTTGCTTTCAGATGTTATCAGCTTTAGCTTTCTTTTCATCTTCAATTCTTCCTATATTCATGCAATTTTTAGCTATATGACCAAGTTTAGTGCACGTATAACATCTTACTATTGTATCTCTTTTTCTCAAGTGATGCCTTGAGCAGTCTTTGCCAATGTTTCCATATTCTCCACAATAATGACATCTGCACCAGGTATTTTAGTCCCATCCAAAGATTTCCTTAACAAGTTATTTAGCTGGATTGAATGATTTGGATCTGCATTGGAATGCCTTGTGACCATGCTTCTTGCATTTGTGACAATTGCCTTCAAATTTTGGTTTCTCCTTGCATTCATTAGCTTTATGACCATGCTGACTACAATTGTAGCATTTACCATTGAATTTACCTTTTCCATTGCTCCAACACATGTTTGATGTATGACCTAACTTACCACAATGATTGCAAGTAGGTTTTTAATTCCTTTGGGCACCTTGTTTGGAGGTTTCACCTTCTTCCTTATAACCAAGTCTAGCTTTACCTTTTTGTCTATGAAGATTTTGCTCACTTTGTTGATTTAATTGAGTCATGTCTGCTTGATATTTCATCATTCTCTCATTGATTTCCCTTTCAGTGATCAAGTCATTCTCCAAACTTTCATTGATTTGTCTTTTAGATCTCAAGTCACTTTTTAGCTTTCATTGATTTGTCTTTCAGTGATTAAATCATTCCTCAGGCTTTCATTTTCAGATCTTAAATTCATAATTTCTTCATTTGCATTAGATTTTTGATCCACAAGATCTTCATACTGAAGGGATTGATTATTTCTTGCCTCTAATTCTTCAGTTGCCTTGTTTCTCTGTTCCAAAACTTCACATAGCCTAATTGATTGAATTCCTTGTTCTCTTTTAAGCTTTCTTACCTCTTCCTACAGAGAGCCATTCTTTGCTAGGAGTTCCTTAATTGCCTAATTAGCTTCATCTGAACTGCTTGATGGTAAAAGGTCTTTGATCTTTTCTTCAACATATCGATGGTCATTCATTTGTCTTGCAAGTTCCTTCCTTCTCTTCAGGGATTGAGAAAGATGCTCCTTAGCTTCTTTGAGTTGATCCATGGCCATTTCTAGATCTAGCTTTTTATTTTCAATAGCTTTGTCAAGTATGAATATCTCCATTGTCCTTGATCTTTGCTCAAGCTGTCAAACTTTATCCTGGGAACCACAAAGCTTAGATACCAATTGTTGGAAATATTCAAGATATGATATGTTACTGAGAGGGGAGGGGTGAATCAGTAACTGCAAAACTTTAAATCAATTCAACAATTTAACCATATATACTATTCTCAATTCATTCATCTACACTACTACATATATGAGAGAACAAACATTTATAACACATGTACACAATGATATATTGACCCATAAACCTTCCAAATAGAAAGTAAAACTAAGGTGGGGATGATACCCACAAAACTTCGTTGCTGCAGTATCAAGTTGGCTTGTTAAGGCTTACATTGACCACTTCTGGTGATCTGCCCTGTTGGGAGCACAAAGGACTGCTAGGTCCACCTTGTTAGAGGATTTACAAACATACACTGAAGTATGCACTTTGTTAGGAGATTTATAAAAAGACTGTTAAGTCTACCTTGTTAAAGGATTTACAAAATTGATTCACCTGTTAGGATGAAATAGTGGATCTCCTTAAAAACTTGATTTGATGATTAGATCCTTGAAGTATAGATCACCTCTTATGACTGATGAATCTTTACTACTCCTTGTAGACCTTGCTGAATACTCTGCACTTCTATTGATTCGCTTTCATTCTTCTCAAAAAAATACATGTCTCTCTCTCTTTTTTTCATTACACACATTGTAAATTATATAATAAATTACATATATACCATTCCAATAATTACAATTGCAAGGTCGGCCAAAATACAAGTGAACAAAATATTACTGAGTTAGCCAAACAATAAATAACTCGGGTTCACTGAACTAACTCAGTGACCTTCTGATACTCGACATCCACTGCATTAATCGGCATTGTCATGCACTCGGTAGAAGTGAAGGCTCGATCCATACTAATCACTTGACGTAGTTCTAAACTTGATAACCATTGGAGACTCGGTAGATATAGTATCACTTGGTAAAAATTGAATCCTTTGCTTACCTTACTTTCACTCGGTAAACACTACACTTTCATTACTCGGTAAACATTGCACTTCCATCACTCGATAAACACTGCACTTTCATTACTCGGTAAACACTGCACTTCGATCACTTGGTAAATACTGCACTTTCATTACTCGATAAACACTGTGAAGCTCAATGTGAACTGCGAAGCTCGGTTAACACTAGAATGCTCAGTGTGAACTGCGAAGCTTGGTTAACACTAGAATGCTTGGTGTGAACTGTGAAGCTCAGTTAACTCTAGAATGCTCGGTATGAATTGAGAAGCCTAGTATGAACTACTAAAGTGATGAACCTATAAGGTAACCATTGAATTCTCAGTATACACTGTAGATGCTTAGTGTAAACTGTGAAGCTCGGTGAGTGTAGGAAACTGAGTGCTGAGCTCGGTACCTATACTGATATAGATAAGTGTTGTCACTAATGGAAATAATAACTTAATGCCAACAAAGGACATGTTCTACACTATATCCTAATGATGTAGTTTAGTGCATGTGATAATAGTCAAAGATGTTTGGAAGATATGCCTGATTTACAGAAAGCGATGCAGAGACAGAGTACTTGAGAAGCAGTTTCTTATGTTTCTATTATATCTTCTAACATAGATATCATCAAGTGATGTATGGTCAATTAGTGATAAAGGAAAATCTTATAGTGACACCAACGAGTGTGCAAGCCCTAGAATCACATGTATAAAGTTTTGTGTAGACTGTGAGTCAACAGTGCTATTGTAATTGCGAATTAATTAATTATCTTATTATAATTAATTAGGAAAGCCTCAAGGCTGACTCAAGGAATTATTTTGAAGATAAGGTATAAAGGAAAAATGTGTTCCTTGTTTGTGAGGTATGGAATGTGATTGGAGTATGCAGAGTGATCAAGGAAGTGTGAAAAGGAGCAAAGTATTTTGGTGAATGTGAGTAGGTGATCCAAGCAATTATTGGATGTGAGATTTGTGATATGGTTACAAAATTAGAAGGAGAAGAGGTCTAGTTGATAGGATAGAGAAAGAGGAAGGAAGTATAATTCATTTCTATTATTTTGCAAGTAATAATACAAAGATCATTTGGATAGTGGGTTCATTGATCTTGCCCTTGACACTGTTTGGAAAGTGGGTCCATCTACCTTCTACAACTCCTAATAGGGTTGTAATCTCCTAACAAGGATTCAAAGTCTCCTAATAGGGACTGATATGTACTAAATGTATTCATAGACTCCTAATAGGGTCCATCCTCTAACAAGAAATATTTATATTAGTACATCATCTTGTGGGTACCATCCCCACTACGGTTTGCCTTACTTGTAAGAAGAGAACAAGATGGTAAGAATATCTTCAAATTTTAGACTCTTAATGAGTTTGTGTATTATGTATCTAAATATCTTAAGAGAGAGAAAAAGTATAAAGGTAAATTAAGCCTAGAAGACCCAGAAATTACTTATATGCTAATGATGAGAATGATGAATTTGAGGAAAGAGTTCAAAGTGAAAGTGATGATGAGCTAGGATTCATAGCCATTAAAAAAGATGACCATGATAGAGAAATTAGAGAAGAAAAATCTCTAGCTTCCCAAGTTAAAAAGAAATCTGTTTGGATAATTGACAGTGGGTGTTCAGATGACATGACTTCTGATATGAATAAATTAATCAAATTCAAGAATCATAATGGAGGTATTGTTAGAGGTGGTAGCAATGCAACCTGTCATATAATAGGGATTGGATCCATTACTCTTGATGGAAAGACTAACACTGATGATGTTTATTTTGTTGATGGTTTAAAGCATAACTTGTTAAGTGTTGGATAGTTAGTGGACAAAGGATATCAATTGCAATTCACTGAGAATACTTGCATTATCAAAGATAGAGATGGTAAGTTGATTGGAATAGGCATAAGATCCAGAGGTAATGTATTTAAGTTGAATCCCATTGAAATTACATGTTTGGTTGCTAAAGTGGATAACAGTTGGCTATGGCATAAGATATTTTGTCATATAAAATTTGATAATATTGTAAAAGTTAGTAGCTTGTTTATAATTAGAGATCTGCCTAAGATAACAAAGCCTACTAATGTTGTTTGTAAATAATGTATTTTGGCTAAGAAGAATTAAGTATCATTTCCCAGCAATAAGTTAATAGCTACAGAGAAGTCAAAGATTGTTCACACTGATTTGAGTGGTCCCTCAAGGAAAAGAGGACTCTATGGAGAAAAGCATTTCATGATTTTCATTGCTGATTTCACTAGAATGATGTAGGTAGCATTCCTTAAAGAAAAGTTAGAAGCATTTGAGAAGTTTAAGATATTTAAGAATATAGTTGATGATGAATCTGGTGTTAAGATAAAATGTTTGAGATCAAATAGAGGAGGAGAATTCAACTCTAAAGAGTTTAACATATTTTATGAAGAGAATGGAATCAAGAGACAATTGTCTTCACCTAGAACTCCTCAGCAGAATGGGATTGCAAAAAGAAGGAACATATTGGTAGGAGAAGTAGCAAGAGAAATGATGTTTGAAAATGATGTTTCAAAAATATTTTGGGGAGAAATAGTCAATATAGTAGTGTACGCTATGAATAGAGTACAGATCAAAAAAGGTATGAACAAGATACCTTATGAATTATGGTTTGGTCATTCATCATCATTCAAATATTTTAGAATATTTGGAAGCAAGTGTTACATTAAGAGAGATGATGATATTGGTAAGTTTGATCCAATAAGTGATGAAGTTATGTTTCTTAGTTACTCATTGAAAAAAAAAGCATATAAATGCTTTAAATGTAGAACCAAGACAATAGTTGAATCCACAAATGTTAAAATTGATGAAAAGTTTGGAATTAAGGAAAAGATGATGGATTGCAATTCTGATGAAGAAGAAGATAATAGTGGAATTGCTAAACAAAATGTAGGAAGTTTCTATCAGACTAACAATGATCTGCAGAATGATGTGCAAATTGTTGAGAAAAGAGGAAAACAAAGATCTAAACCTAGAGAAGAGATAAGAGTTGAGTTAGAAACTCCTTCCTCTAATAAGAATATGACAAAGAATCACCCTCCAGAGTAGATAAATGGAAGCAAAGACAAAGGAGTGATGACAAGAAATAGAGTAAATGAAGAATTATGTCTGATTTCTCAAGTTGAATCTAAAAGTGTTGATGAAGTCAATAAAGATGATCATTAGATTCAAGTAATAAAGGAAGAATTATATCAGATTGTGAAGAATGACACATGGGAATTAGTTCCTAGACCTAAGGACAAGAATGTCATTGGAACTAAATGGGTTTTCAGGAATAGGATAAATGAGCAAGGCGAAGTTGTAAGAAATAAAGCTAGACTTGTGTCCAAAGGATATTCACAACAAGAAGGAATAGACTATGAGGAGATATATGATCTTATATCCAGAATGGAAGTAGTAAGAAGGTTCTTAGCTTATGCAATAAGCAAGAAATTCAAGGTATATCAGATGGATGTCAAATAAACCTTCCTAAGTGGAGAACTTGAAGAAGAAGTTTACATTGAGAATATTGAAGGATTCCTTCTGACAGAAGAAATAGACATGGTATGTGAATTAAGGAAAGCTTTGTATGGTCTAAAGCAAGCACCTAGAACCTGGTATGCAAGCTTGGATAAGAATTTGGCAAAACTTGGATTTACTAAAGGTACGACAAACAATAACTTGTATTTGAAAGAAATTGAGAATGGTTTTTTGATAATAGTAATATTTATTGATGGCATCATATTTGGAGGAAATGATGAAGCTAGTGATAAATTTGTTGAAGAAATGAAGAATGATTTTGAAATGAGTATGATAGGAGAAATGAAGTTCTTTTTAGGATTATAGATTGTACAAAATAGTGATGATATTTTTATTTCACAAGCTAAGTATTTGAAGGATTGGTTGAAAATATTTCACTTAGAAATTTGTATGCCTATTGGTACACCAATGATAACTGGTCACAAGTTATCTAGCAAAGATGAGGCACCTACAGTTGAGCAAAAGAAGTATAGATCAATGATTGGAGGTTTGCAATATCTAACTCACACCAAACTAGATATAGCAAATACAGTTGTGATTGTAGCTAGATTTCAAGTTGATCCTAAGGAATATCACTATGCAGCAATAAAGTGGATATTCAAGTATTTAAAAGAAACATCTGACTATGGGATATGGTATGATAGATCAAATGTTTTCACTCTATGTGTTTATAATAATGTAGATTGGGAAGACAATATGGATGATAGAAAGAGCACCAGTGATGGAGCATTCCTTCTTGGAGGAAGATTGGTATCTTGGCTATGAAAGAAACAAGATTGTATTTCTGGGAGAAATATTTATGTAGAGTATATAGCAGCAACAAATAATTGTAATCAAGTTATGTGCATGAAGTAGATGTTGAAGGATATTGGGATAGAATTCTTAGAACCTATTATCATATACTATAATAACACAAGTACAATAAGTATGTCTAAGAATCATGTATTGCATCTAAGACTAAGCATATATCTATTAAGTATCATGTTTTGAGAGAGAAAGTCATAGAAAATAGATTAGATTGGAGTATGTGAGTACTAAATATTAGATTGTAGATATCTTTACGAAGCCCTTACCTAAAGATACATTTGATTACTTGAGAGTTATGCTTGGGGTTATGCCCCTACCTACTTTAGAGTAGATGATGCAGTAAATGCATTAGTTTCGTGGTATAGAGCACTATTGTTAGACTGGACTAAATGTTGATGGTTCATGTATGGGGGAGTATCTATCATCAGTTGAGTCATTGATGACTCCTGGTATTTGGTCTTAAACAATGTCTTTGTACACTTAAGCTGGTTGAAGACTTGGAGCAGAAAATTGACATAATGAGGCCTTTGTCATTAATGTCAATGGGGAAGAAGTATACATGAAAAACATGATCTCCTAATAAATGGGGGAGAAGAGTACATCTCCTAAGTATGTATGGGGGAGAAGAGGGCATAAAGAAGAAGGAAGAATGCCTCTATGGGGGAGATATGTAGCAACATGAAGAATCTTGATGCCTGATGTATTGTGAGTTGTTTAGTGTGAATAATTGTTGCCGATCCTAAAAAAGAAGAAGGACAAAGCAGTGTTCAAGATGATTTTTGAATTGATTGATGAAGAGGATTTGAGAAGATTGGAACATAACCAGGAACAACAAAAGATTATTGTTTGGTATTCTTGGAACTTAAATGTTTTTAATCTATGTTGCCATCAATACCAAAGGGGGATATTGTTAGCATGAATGTTGATGATACTACATTAGGGAGTATGCTAAGCATTAGAGAGTATTAACATGTTTCAATCATGATTTTTTTTCATTGATGTCAACATAGAAGTATATCTATGAAGATTGGCAGAGTAATAGATAGAAATCTTAGTTGTATAGACAAGCATTTGATTGTCTGGTGATGCACAACTATAGACATGTTCTACACTATGTCTTGATGACGTAGTTTATTGCAAGTGACATTAGTCGAAGATGTATGAAAGATATGCCTAATTTATAGAGAGCAGTGCAAAAACAAAGTACCTAAGAAGTGAATGTTTGTATTATATCTTCTAACATAGATATAATTAGGTGATGCATGGTCAGTCAGTGATCAAGGATAGTCCGATAGTGACATCAACGAGTGTGTAAGCCCTAATATCACATGTGTAAAGTTTTGTATAGATTGTGAGTTGACAATGCTATTGCAATTGAAAATTAATTATTTATATTATTATAATTAATTGGGAAAGCCTCAAGGCTGAATCAAGGAATTATTTTGAAGACAAGTTATAAAGGAAATATGTTTTCCTTGTTTATAAGGTATGGAATGTGATTGGATTATGCAAAGTGATCAAGGAAGTGTGAAAAGGAGCAGAGTGTTTTGGTGAATGCGAGTAGGAAATCTAAGTGATTATTGGATGCGAGATTTTTGATCTAATTACAAGTTCAAAAGGAGTGGAGTCTAGTTGATAGGATAGAGAAAGAGGAAGGAAGTACAATTCATTTCTATTAGTTTGCAAGGAATAATAGTGAGATCATTTGGATAGTGGGTTCATTGGTCTTTCCCTTGAAGCTATTTGGACAATGGGTCCATCTACCTTCTACAACTCCTAACAGGGTCAGAATCTCCTAACAAGGATTCAAAGTCTCCTAACAAGGACTAATATGTACTAAATATAGTCATAGACTCCTAATAGGGTTCATCCTTTAACAAAGAATATTTATATCAGTACATCATCTTATGGGTACCATCCCCACCAACATTTTCCATTTGATCAAGGGTTTCCCTAGTTAACATATCTGGTGTTATTGTGCATGAGTATCTTTTTATGGTTTTTTATTATATTGCTCATATGGTTAAGATATATTAAGGTTGATAATTGTGATAATATATTCCCCCTTCCCTCTCAATTATATTGGTGGACTATATATTCTAACACATGCATATATAATAAATAAATCCTCATAGGAAGGAAATGAGGAGACATGATATCCCCCTCATAATGAATAGTATCCTCGAAGGATAGTGAGTGTTTGAAGACAAAAGATAATCCAATGCTTACAAAAAACATTTCTCCCCTTGGAAAGAAGATAAACCAAGTACAAATGCAAGAATGCTTCCCATTGTAGATATGAACAAGGAAGGAAATCCAAATGAAGTATGAAGTCTCTGAAGTCTAATGATGTGTTGTCATGTCCTTGGTTGATGTAAATGCCATGAACCAATCAGGATCAAGCCCAATAGAAGAAGGTGAAAAAAAAGGAACTAATGGTAATTGATCCATGTATGAATGTGGACCAAACTCCAAAGTCAAGGATGCCTCCTCAAAAGAAGTAGGAAGAAGAGAATAAAAGAAGCCCCCCTCAATGGAGAATATACTACCCCAATGATAGATGCTCCTAGATCAATGTATAAGTAACACTAAGAAAACTAAATGTCATTCCTCACTTTAGGAAGAAATGATTCCATAGGTATATCAAAGAATCTTCTCCAATCAGTAGGAAGAATCCCAAAAATGTATGATGTCTCAAGAAATTGAATAGGAATATCCAACACATGAGTATAATCAATCAAAACTATAATGTGTTATCTCAAGTGAAGCTTGAGACTCATGGGTAATAATCTCTAAAGGCTCAAATGTGATGTAGGAGCATCTTGCATCATCAAAAAGGGGGTGTGATCAAAATTTTATTTAAAAAAATTGTGGAGGAGAGAGAAAGTGACGAAAATAGAAAGAAAAATTTTTAAAAAAAGAAAAAAGAAAAAAGGGAGAATAGAGGAGTTTTTATTTTCAAGGTGCATAGGTGGCATAAATAGAAAAATAAGGAAAATAGTTGTCATTCCATTAATCGAGGTGTGTAGGTGGCATCTTAGAAGTTTGTGGAAAGTTCCTTAAATCATGCATTTAATATTTGTTGTGATCCACAAAGGAAATGCAATTTTCTAATTGGGTCACATGGTGGTGCTTAGTTATATTTCGGTGGAAATTTAATATTTGTTTTAAGGTAGTTGTATTTACCTTTTATTCCACATTGGTTATGTTTCTAATATCCTAGGTGGTAAGTGCCTATATAAGAAATGCTTATGAGTATTTGTAATCAAGCTCTTCAAGTGTAATCTCTTCAAGTGCAAGCTCTTCAATTGCAAGATTTTCAATTGTAAGCTCTTGTAGTGAAGCTCTTAGTGTGGAAGTTCTCTTATATTGTAAGAGTTTGGAGTTCTCTCATTTGGAGAATATTGTAATGAATTTCAAGTATTAATGGATGATTTATGAAGAATTTTGTCATCTCTTTGTCTCCATATTGTTGTGATCTTGGTTGTGAGTTGGTGAGGGTGGTGTGGCCCTTCATCAGTGGTATCAGAGCTAGAGTTCCTGAGCATGTGGACAGATCACCAAATGTGAGGTAGTTTGCACCATGACCTTGGGTTGGGTGAAGTTTGCCAAGGAGTTCTTGATTGTGTAGATTGATCGTTGATTGTGAGGCAGTTTGCACAAGGTGCTTGTTTTACACATTAGTTTGTCTTGTATAGAGTTGATCGTGGAGAAGAGAAAGAAGAAGATGAATTTTGTGATTGGATGGATTTTGAGGATTCCTAGACTTGAGAAAGTTAGAGCAAGAAATCAAGAGGCATTGTGAGTTGCATTCTTTGATTTGCAGAAGCAAGTTGATGAATTAGAAGCTGAGTTATAGAAGAGAAGAGTGCATCACCAGAAAATAGATGTTGACAATTCCTTGGATATGGAAAAGAAAGAAGATCTAGTGGAGTATCACACATGTGGTACAAAAGAAGGGCAAGAGGATGAAGAGGAAATGATTTGTGAACCTGAAGTTGAAGAAGAGGAAAGAGAAGATGAAGAGCATGAAGATGACTAGATTTGTGAGCCAAAAGTAGATGAAGATGATTTAAAGACTGCAACAATGGAGGAAGAGTACAGTGCCTTAGTTGGAGATCAAGCAGGTGAAGCAGTTACATGCATTGCTGATGACATCAAAGAGGCAAGTGAAGATGATGAATATGTCAAATAGGTAAATTCTTACAAATCATGGTATGTTGTCTTTGAGATGAGTTTGAAATATATTGATGATGGTTTGCATGAGGATCTTGTTAGTGATGTGTGGTATGCAAAGAAGGATTTTTATGGTGTTGCTGAGTTTATTATAGATTTATTAAATCCTATAAGATTGGAGGAGGATGAGAGTTATACTTGGATAGAGTTCATTGCAGAAAAGTATTTTCAATAGTGGACACTTGTTCCAACTATATGTTGGAAGAAGAGAAAAAAAAAATGTCAACAGTGGCTACTTCATTTTGTGAATTCATATTGACAAAATTGTCCTACCATGGATGTCTAATGTAGGAGCATCTTGCATCATCAAAAAGGGGGTGTGATCAAATTTTAAAAAAAAAAAAATGTGGAGGAGAGAGAAAGTGATGAAAATAGAAAGAAAAATAAAATTAAAAATTAAAAAAATAGCAAAAAATGAGAACAAAGGAATTTTTATTTTCAAGGTGCATAGGTGGCATAAATAGAAAAATAAGTAAAATAGTTGTCATTCCATTAATCGAGGTGTGTAGGTGGCATCTTAGAAGTTTTTGGAAAGTTCCTTAAATCATGCATTTAATATTTGTTGTGATCCACAAAGGAAATGTAATTTTCTAATTGGGTCACATGGTGGTGCTTAGTTGTATTTGGGTGGGAATTTAATATTTGTTTTAAGCTAGTTGTATTTACCTTTTATCCCACATTGGTTGTGTTTGTAATATCTTGGGTGGTAAGTGCCTATATAAGAAATGCTTATGAGCATTTGTAATCAAGCTCTTTGAGTGTAAGCTCTTCAAGTGCAAGCTCTTCAATTATAAGCTCTTGTAGTGAAACTCTTAGTGTGGAAGCTCTCTTATATTCTAAGAGTTTGGAATTCTGTCATTTGGAGAATATTGTAATGAATTTCAAGTATTAATGGATGATTTATGAAGCATTTTATCATCTCTTTGTCTCCATATTTTTGTGACCTTGTTTGTGAGTTGGTAAGGGTGGTGCAACCCTTCATCAAAATGTATTCTTTGAATTGAAAGAGACATCTTCCAACTTTTGTATCAAAGGATCCAAAATCATGTCAAACTAAAAATAATGATCAAGTGGAGAATGATGAGGGTCAGAGTGTTCCCTTGCAACAATTGAGGAAGGATTGTACTCAACAAATAGAAGATAAATATCATCAATGATGTCCCCCAAATCTATAATGTAGGACTCCATAAACAAACTTGTAATGTCAATCAAGTAATTTCATCCCATGAAAATGAGTTTGGAAGACAATGAGTATTCTATTACACTAAAGCACAAGAAACTATGGATGAAGAAATACAAGAATCATCAGAAGCAACAAGAGGAGTGAACTCAACTAGAGAAGTAGCAGAAATAGATGGATTCTTTGGATCATCAAGACTCTTTATATCTTTGAGAATTGCAATCTTTGATAAGGTATTCTCATCACAGAGACTATTATTTGCATCACCAAATCAATCGAGATAATCTACAACTGGATCTTTTGGGAATGGGAATGGAGGAACATGTAGATCTCCAAAGTGTTCTCAAATCATTGTCCAAAATATGTGTGACAATTAATATAACCAAGAATAGACTAGACTTCAAAATAGTAAGGACCCATCTGTAAGAAATCAATCCTATGATATCCAAACTCATTTGCTTCCAATATTTTTTAAAATTCTTTTGGCTTTGGAATAAATCCATTAAAAATAGGTAACATTTTTATCCATCTACAATATGTGATGATGTCTTTGCCCATGATACATAGTTATCCCTAGTAAAAAAATATATAAGTATAAACATGTCTATATGAGCCCACAAAGCCTCTAAAGTTGCCAAAATTGGGATTAGATAGGGTTAGTCACCAAAATCTATCAATTCTACAAAATTATTTCACCAAAGCTAGAACATAACTACAGCAATAGAAAATTTAGGACATCCTAGAAAAAATTAAATAAATTGCATCCAATTTGGTGCCTAGATTCAAAATCGAATGTGGTGAGGGGTCTTATTTTTTGAATTCTGAATATTGTAAACCTCACACGAAGATATATGAATATTGATCCATCAACCTACATACGAGATGTGTGGATACAATGAGTGAGGTGGTAGTTGGGGTCAAAGTTAGAATTCTTTGATCATTATGTTATGTGGATCCTATAGATTTCACTTTGCCATATAGAGGAGCCTTGCCCCAACATTTTACAACAAAGTTATATGCCCAAAATATTGAAATGATAGAAAATAGGTTCCAAATATCAAATTGAAAAAAATTGAAAAAAAATTACCTATTTCTTAGACAAAAACATATTGCCTCGATTTTGACTTTCACCTAGTATACCTATAAATTTATATTCAAAATTCATAGAAGCAACCACCGAGATGTAATGTTGAGGTTATATCTTTCTCTAGATGCTACCAATCACCGATGCACCTCTAGGTTTGAATCCTAGCCTTCCAAAATATGAGACAAATATCCTCCAACGGGTATGCAATTAAATTCCTATGGCTTTGATACTATGTAAGAATTTTCCAAAGGAAAAGAATGAAAATGCCAAGATCTACAAGCTCAATTTATAGCACAAGAGAGATAGGAAAATTTATATGATCAATTAATTAATTCAATAATTATCAACAATACAACGAATAAGATGCCCTAATCAAGTGAAATACAATATAGATGTGGCTGAATATATAGGAAATTCATAATAACTAAGAGTGATACAAGTTATAAGCTATCAACTAGAAAGGGTCTAATCACATGTCCACCTAATGTGGATCATCCTCCAATGTGCAACAAAGTATGTGCAACATGTGCATTAATGAGAGGATGATAATGTGATTGGAACACAAAGTTAGATCTCACAAACAAAGATATGTGAGATAACAAATTAGTCCAAGTGGTTTTCTCCTACACCATGTTCTAAAATAAAGTGCAAACTCATATGTGTCTCAATGACAACTAATATGAAAATGTATCATCCTAAGTAAACTTAAGTGTAATTAGTAAATTTTGATTACACCAATAATAAGAGCTATTATATCTATTTCTTAAGGTCCCAACATCATCTTTTTCTATAGACCATAGAAAAGGACCAAAATATTACGTTTGTTGGGGACAAAGCCCATAGATTAGAGATCTCATAAAGGAAGAAAGAAGAAGAGAGAAGAAGGGAACCTAAAAGTTTCAACCCAAGATGGATCTTGGCATATGCATATGCATTTTTACCATGTACATCCTCAAATCTAATATTTGCACCTTCAATATTGGATTGACAATATGTTAGCCAATTTAGTACCTATTGTTGAAATTACAAGTGGGAAAGGAGAATACTTTTGTGAGGGGGGGTGAATCAAGATTTTAAACTTGGGGCCATAAAACTTTCACTATTCATATATAAAATGAATTAATATATTGAAATAACATATAAAGCATATACATCAATCATGTAAACATGTAATCAAACACACATATAACACCAGATATGATTACCTAGAAACCCTCCAAGTGAGAAGGTAAAACTGGGGTGGGGATGACACCCACAAATCTTCACTACTGTAGCAATATAGTATATCCAATTAAGGTTACAATGGTTGTCCTCTAATATAAAAATGACACCCCATTAGAAAGATAGATGGAACATTCCAAACACCCCTTTTCCTATTAATTCACCTGAAAAATGTGCATAAATACCTCCATGTGGTAGAACCTAGCACAAGAGAACCTAAGTATGAGTCAATCTTTGTGATTTGATAAGATTTTAAGGAGTATGATCTTAATTTTAATATGTAATAAGGGATTTAATAAGGTCATATTTGATCATGTTTTATATATTTTCATATAAGTAGAGGAATAAGTTAGTCAATAAGGTCAATTTGTGAAGTTTAGTTGTTCATTAATAAGAAAGATGAAAGGTCAATGCTAATGACTATTGGGTTTTGAATTGCAAATCATGTATGAATAATTATCAAAATTTCAATAATGTGGTGGATGGTGGATTCTAAGAGTTTAATGAAGGGATTTCACATGTGTTCATCATAATATAGCTTATTTTTACAATTTTGACTATTACAAACCCTTTTCTTCATTGTGTATAATCTTGTACACTATTGTCAATATCTGAAACCATAGGCAATAGATAGATGGGTGTATCCAACTTCAATAAGCCTAATTTGAGGTGTTTTGGTGAAGTATTGAGGGAAAAATCACTAGATTTTTATTAGTGGTTCTAGGAACCCTCATTGTAAGGGTAACAAATAGGAAAATCAGATTTTTTCCAATATCTATTTGATAAATAGTGTCTTTGTATTAATCCATAATATACAAGTACATATTCTTCAATTTTTACTAGCCAAATCCTTCCAAATTCAAGTTGAAGGTAGTATTAGGAGTATGCATTGAGACTCTAAAGGTTTTGAAAGCTAAGGATAAGGTAACTATTTTAAATATGAGCCCTATCAAGATTGGTCCAATCACCTCTTCACAAGATAGGATAACATATTGACAAAAAACTCATAACAATGATATAAACCCTATGAACAAATGATGGATCTCTGATATTTTAGGAACCCTCTACATCTCACTATTGTTATATTTTGATGACAAGGCATATTTAGGCTATCTCTTTTGAAAATGGAGGCCTAATTAAGAGACTGGTAATTGAGGCAAACCTAAATTGAGCCCTATTTTTGTGAAACAACCTATGCTCAAATTCTTACATTGGTTATAACCTCAAATGGGGTATCTGAATCTATGGGGAGAACCTACCATAGTGAATAATTAACTCAAAAATATCTACCAAATAGCGCTATTAGTTGTAGTATCTTAAATTAGAAGCACTTCTATTTATGACCTTTTAGCTCCTCTTTAATGTGTTTGCATTATACTCTCACACTTGGAGCACATAGTCTCTCTTTCTTTTTCACTCTCCTAGGTGAAATCCAAATAGGACCTAACACATCCTCCTTAAATTTCCATTTTCCTCTCATGAAAAAATTGTGTTAGGATATCATTTATATGCATCCTTCTCTTCCTACCTCCCATTTCTAGATTTTGATATCAACTTTTCAATCTTCAAAGTGATTACACTCAAAACTTTTGTAGTTCTAGGACCCTGGAGATTTTCCTTGTAATTCATGCTTCTTGGGGAATAGGGAAATTGCATCATATTATACTTCTAGGGTTTTGAATTATGGACCTAGGTTCTATTTCAAAATTTAAATGGTTTTTCACTCATTGCAATTGTTTGGTAGGGTAAGCCTAGAAATTCTCTGCGAAATGATATCACTAGCTTCATTTGGCATGAATGGAAGCAAGGTACGAGCACACCTAGACATACCAATCCAACATAGATAAATTTAAATGTGGAAGAAAAATACTTGATCTCATCCATTTAGTGCTAAAGAAGGTCTTCATTCATATTCTTTAATACAATAATACAATAAGAAATTCAAGAACACCATGGAGTTGTAAAGGGACTATGAAGATGGATAGATTACTTTAGCCTTGGGGGCTTGGTGTGATCTCTATGCTATCATAAGATATTTTCTTTATAACTTCATATTTTTCATATTTACATGCACACTTACATGTGTTGGAATTACAATAGGAAAGGTAAACTTGAGAGGGCGGGTAGGGGGTTGGTGCCGGGGGGGGGGGGGGGGGGGGGGGGGGAGGGTGGGGGTGTGAATTTGTAGCTTAAACTTTGACCCATAAAAACCTTTACCACACATCCATCTCATACATTCAATAAGTAAATTGAGATACCATGTAAAGTATGTACATTTAAGACATGTAAACAAGTAAAAATTCACACATGTATGACACCAAATATGATTACCCAGAAACCCTCCAATGAGAAAGTAAAACTGGGGTGGGGATGACACCCACAAATCTTCACTATTGTAGTAATAAAGTGTATCTAATGCAGCTTACAATATTTTGATCATGAGACATGATCTTCCCTATGAAAGCTCTACCTTGTTAAAGGCTTACAAAGATTGTTAGGTCTCACTTTGTTAAAGGATTTCAACACCTTGTTAGAAGTGTGCTTTTCTAAAGGACTTTAACTCACAATTAAGTAAGCACCTTGTTAGAGGACTCTGATATAACCTATTAGGACTACTCTGTTAAGAGATTTGATTGATTCACCTGTTAGAATGATTCAACAATGATCCTGTGGTTAGCACTTGATTGCTTGATGATAGATCACCTCTAACTTGATGTATTCTTGATCCTTCTTGATCATATGTCTCTTTGCTATATGCTCTTCTCTTCCCCCATTCTCCTTTAACTGATTCTGCAATGCAATTTCAAATCATAACTCCTTAGCCACCATGAATGCTCTATTTTCACATGCAATTTTCTCTCTTTGCTCCTTCATACACCTTAGAAAGTTTAGGGTTTATCCTCCTTAAGAAGACTTAGGTGACTTAGGGTTAGATATGAATCAATGACTATGATTCATCCATTTTACCACTTAATCCTTCCCTTTTTCTGATTGGATGCATGTCATGCATTGGGAATCCAACTTAAGATTCATCCTTATCTCTAAAATATCATAAATAAATCTTTAAGTTGGCTAAAAAATGGTTTACATAGTTGTTTGTGCCATTACAAACAACTATGAAAAATTGTCTTACTCAGCATCTGAAGTCTCTGATGCTTTGTATATACCAATTTCTATTCTATGACTCAGCATGCACTACTTTCTCAGCTCCTGAATCACTCAGCATACATTGTCTACTTGGCACTTGAGTGACTTAGCACATGAGTGGCTCGACACTCACTGTGGACTCGGCATGTACTACTTGTTCAACATGAACTAAGTAAATGACTTAAGTGTGTAGACACTCATTAGTCAAAACCAATCTAAGATAAAAAAATCTCCCCCTTTGGCGAGCGTCAAAAACACTTGGTCATGCATTGATATTCTTATCCTTATGAGCATAACATATCTCTTAGTTGGCTTATGTACAAAACTTCAAAATTTCAAAATTTTGCAATACCATATACATCAAAATTTGATAACTCCCCCTGAGTTGATAAGTCTATTGTGTATCCAAAATTTTGTACTCCTACTAAGTAAATGTGTCTCAACTAATACTCTTTGACTGCATGTTATTTATGTTTTCTCCCCCTTAGCTTATTCTATCCCTTTTCTTGCACTCCCCAGTTCTTCTCTATCTCCTCATTATTACTCTCCCAAAAATCTATATCTCCCTCAAAATCTATATCTCCCCTTTTTTGACACTTATGTCAATGGGCTATAAACTAATAGTGTGTTTGACTAGAAAAGATTTATGGATCTCCACTATAATCTTGAGAGATGGATCCCAATTTTCACATGCTACATCCAAAGACTTGATTTGGATGGCTAGCTTGACAATAAGGTGGACTAAGCTATCTAATGTTGAAAGATTTGGGTCTTTCTTTATAAGTGTTTTAGCATATCCGAATTCCTTTTGCAAGATATCCATGTGTGGGGTCAATGTTGTTTGGATGCTAATCAATTTGGCCCTTATATTGGCCTCATCTATTGATAATGCTGCTAACTGACTCTAGGTTTGTAACAAAGTTCTGAAGTACTTTTCACTTT
Source organism: Cupressus sempervirens (assembly GCA_028749045.1). Lineage (NCBI taxonomy): Eukaryota > Viridiplantae > Streptophyta > Pinopsida > Cupressales > Cupressaceae > Cupressus > Cupressus sempervirens. The sequence continues at coordinate 182,155,599 of CM053792.1, forward strand.
GAGTTGGATTCATAGGCAATTTTGCATCTAATGCATTAATTTGACTTTCCAAACTCAAAATGTGACTTCTGGTCTCTTGTGTGAAGAGTGCTGGATTGCATAGTTTTGTGGATAGTGAGAAAATGTTCTCAAGTACCTTCTTCACACTTTCTACTTTAGTTTCCAAAGCAACTTGTGTGAGTACAATATCACTTGATATCTTTTCATTCACTTTGCTTTGAAATTTCTTTTCTAACCATTCTCATAATTTTGCATTTGTGTCAAGGTCTGCATCACTAACCCTTTCCACTATATGTTTTAGTTGTTCAATAAGTGGCTTGGTTTCATCTGAATTTGATAGACTAAATACATCTAAGAAGATGTCTTTAATATTCGGTAATCCTTTCTTTGGCCTGTGCTCCCTTCTTAGTAGTTCTTGATGCTTCTTTATTGCTAGGGCTTCCTAGTGTATGCTCATATGATCAATTTTCATTTTTTCAAAGTTATACTTTGGTAACACAATCTCTTCATCAAGGCTCACATCTCCATATTGTATTACTTCTTCATCCTTTGATGAGCTTGAACTCAACACTGAGATCTACAATGTTGTTGCATCTATGCTCATCTTTTGAAGAGTGTGACTAGAAGGAGTGCCAGATATTGGTAAGGTTACCAAGGCTTGAATTGCTACTTGATCCTTCACCTTTGGTGTCAACTCGGTCTCTTCAGGCTTGTCCTATTCTGCCATAATGCCTTGACTTGCACCTTGATCTTGTGTTGTTGGTATAGATAAGATTATCTAACCTATTTGACTCTATTGTCCAGTAGTGGCCTAAGTTTTCACTTTATCTGCATCAATTGTATCAACCTTTTTAGATGTAGCTTTAGGTACTTTATCCAAAGGTTTTAAAATAGTGACTTGAGGGGTGATAGTAGGTGGTTCTTATGTATTCACCTCTTCCCTTAGAGTTTTAGTCAATGATTTCTTTAGTTCATCTACACTCACCAAAATAGGATTATCACATAATTTGGCATGTAGTGTAGACTAATGAAGTATCCTTTTGAGATCTTCCTTTGTAAGGGGATTTCTATTTTGAGCTATGACATCAGAAATAACCTTAACTATTACTATTTTAGTATTTACTCTTGTTACATGTTGAGGGCTAATATTGGCCAATTATGTATCTTGTATATTCTGCTTGTTGCTCTATCTTAGTTGTTGCCTTGTCATCTATGTTCATTTTTTCTTTCTCCCTCAATTGTGTCTTCATGGTCATCTTCTTCACCATTCTTCACCTCTATAGGCTATTGTTCACCTTCCTTCATTTTAGCAAGACCATATGTGATTTTCCACATCTGTGTGGACTTCTTAACTACATCTTCAATATTGTTTTGCAAAATGATGAAGGCTCTATATTTAGGTACAAACCTAACTGCATATTTCTTCATAGCGTTAGCAATTTGTGCCTTATTGAGTTTAGGCATAACTTGTGCAAGTGATGATTCCGTTAATTGTCTTTCAAAGTTCAAGCAATAGTGCCATTTCTTCTCAACTCTCTCATATAAGCTTTTAAGCATTGAGTTGGCAATCTCTAGTGGGGCTTTCTTAAATTTTTCCATCATGGCATATATAGCTTCCTCCACTTGATTTTTCTCAACTTTACCAAGATTATAAAAATCAACATGAGAAAATCCTAATAAGTTTGCACTATTCTTGACATCTTCACAAAGATTTTCAAGATCTGATAGTGGACTATGAGTCACCACTTTGAATTTGGCATTGTCATTTGATTCTATTCTCTCCTCATTAGATTCAGCTTGTGCAATGTATTTCCTCCTTGGCCTTTTATGCACACCTCCTTCTTACTCTATTGGTTTGGCTTTCTCCTTAGCCATTTGTGTAGTCACGAATGCACTAGCCCTTGTAGTAGGTGTATTTGGTTTAGGCTGGCTTGGTTTTGTAGTCTCCTTAGCCCTTGTCACTAGTTTTGCCTTGGCCTTTCTCTTCTTTTGATCAATAGGTGTAGGTGCTTCCTCGCATTCTTCTTCCTTGGCACCTTCAATAACTTATGTTTTCTCCTCTAGTTGATCTTCACCTTGACCTTGTGTGAGTGCAAATGGTGCTTATATTTGGATGTCTTCTTCCTCTTCATTCTCTTCTTCTTCATCTTCTTCCTACTCGGCACCTTCACCAAATTTAGCTTTCAGCTTCTTCACCAATTTACCCTTCTTCTTAATAATAGAGGCAGTCTTCAATTCCATGGTAATCTTAGATTTTTCCATTTCATAGTTTCTAAACACCTTGGCATTTTTTTCTATCTCTTCTTTCAATAAATCTATAATAGCTAAGGCCTCATCCACATTGATTTCATATCCTAATGGCCTCAACCATCTTACCCTTGGTGTTGTTGCTTGAAGAAAAGTCTAATCAACATCTACTAGAAAATAGACATCATCATAATGATTTTCCACTAAAGATACTAGTATTCTCACTCTTTTCTTCATTGATTGCTTAAAGTCCTCAAAGTAGTTGGTCATAACTGACTCAAAATTATCACCCAATTGTTCAATGAATTCACCAATCTATACTGCCACTAGCCTTTTTTTTTCCATGCAACTATGCCAAATGTAAAAAAGTGTTTTGAACATAAAAGAATATACATATCAAAATAAAACCAAATTTACATTGAGCACTCTTAGTCTTTCTAATTTCTCCTAGGTTCTCAATCAGTTGCTATAATTGTAGTTCTGCAAGATCATATGTGTGATATTTCTTAACAATCTAATGACCCACATCCACTGCAATACAAGGCACACTGTTTAATCTGCTAGATTGGCAAAACTTGTGTGAAATAACCCTTAGGCTAATCTAGGGTTGGATATCCTTTAACCCTATGGATTATCCTTTTGATTATGTTGATAGGTCAATTATCTAACAAAAGTGTACTATCATGAATTCTGCTCAGCACAATCCTAATCCACTCAGTTTTGAACACATTCGAGAAATCTAGGGCTCGTTTTAACCCTTTCTTTTCTACAATTTTGTATTCTTCCCTTAGTATACCATTCCCACAAAGTTTTTCATATGCTTTCTTAATCTCCATATCTCCTATACTTCCAATTTTGCAGTTATAACATTTCCTTATATCTTGAACCATTAAAACATTCAGTGGTATCATGGTTAACACACTAGAGGGGTCTTGTATGTATGCAATATCAAGTATGGCCCTAAATAATAGTTTCTTAATCTCATTAATAACCATATGAACATTCAAAACCTCCTTACCCTCTACATTCTTTGAACTAGATGCCATTATATGAAACTAGGGTTTACGAAAGTATAAACAATGTAACTTGACACTTGATAAATACCTTGCAAGATCTGATGAAACAGTGTTGAATCACTGCTCAAATCTTCTGCAATCACTTTGGATGGATTTCTAGATTGCCTCTTGCTCTCCTTTCTCTTTCTCATTTTTGAAATCATGAAAAATGAGTTGAAATCGATCAAATACCCTTATGAAACACTACAACTAATGTTGAGTTCTTACACAATTGTAAGCTTGGCGCCAACAAATTTGAAGCTCACTCAGCATCCATTAGCATTCCACTCACTCAGCAACCATTATGAGCTCAACATCAAGTAGCTAATATGTTAGCTCAATATCCTCTTGCATTTCACTCGGCACATATAGGAAACTTTTCATGCTCAGGAACAACATGAAAAACTTAAAGATTTTCTTTGATTTTAATAACATCTTGCATCTTTGTTCATGCTAATGTAATCTTTTCATCACTGAATCCCTTGGAACTGATGTATGATATAACTTTTGAATATCAGTCCCACATACCTCTTGATTGCTTAGTTTGATGAGGTGTGATCACCTGGCCCATTGGGTGAAGTGATCCCTTCTCCATTTGATGTGTTGCAATCATCTTTCTTCTTCCATGTCTTGTTCATTTCATTTCTGACATTTTCAAAATCTACCTTACCTTTGCCCTTATAAAATTCACAACTAGGTGCCTTTGACCTTGTTGGACAATATTGATTGATGTGACTAGTATTCAAATAAGTAAAACATGTGGTTTGACTCAACCACCTTTTGTAGTCACTTCTGAAGTGTGTCCTAATACAATTCTTAGGAACATGTCCATATTCTTGACAATAATGATAGCTATACCTTGTATTATAATCCAAGTTATAAGAGTTACCATTGTTTCTTACCTTTGTTTTCCTATTTGATGACCACATGGGTTTGGATCTACACTCAAAAGCTCTATTTCCATATTTCAGATAGTTGTAGCAGTATCCTTCAAATATTTGAGTGTCCATGGTCCTAGTTCTACATTCGTGTGCATGATGACCTTGTTTGTTGCACTTATGACACTGAACCATGTTCTTATGCTTGACATTCTAATTTGTAGTTTTATTCCTAAACACATTAATAGTATGTACTTTCTTACCACAATTATGATAAGTAGGTTTGGAGTTCTTACATTTGTTGCTCCTTTGTTCAACACTTTTGGATGACTCTCTTTCTTCAATACTTGTGTATCCCAGTCTAGATGTATCATTATTGGATCTAGGGGATCTCAATAATTGCTCAAAGTATTTGATGGCTTCACTTGGTTTATTGAAACTTTTAGAAAATCCTTTTTTCCTTTAGGTCATTGCTTAATTTCTCATTCTACAACTTCAATGTTGTTATCTCAATGTCCTTGACATTCATCTCATAGTTAGCATTCATCATTTGATTAATTGTATCCAATTGCATGTTAGAAATTGGTTAGCTCTGATGATTTCTCTTCTAGTCTATTAGCCAAAACACTTTTGTCTTCTTCAATCATGGATTTATCTTCCATGGCTTTCTTCTTCTATTTAGTTACCTCACATAGTAGTATGGCTTGTAATTCTTGCTGTAACTTAAGATTTCTGATTTACTTAGCTTGGGCTCTATTTTTTCCATTAGATTTGCAACTGTTGCATCAAATTCATTTGAGTCTCCATCTACAAATATCTTAGTAGCGTCCATCTCTTTGTATTGTGTGTCATTCTCCTTAATAGCGATTTCCTTCCTTCTCTTCAAAGATTGCTTTAATTCTTCTCTTGCTTCATTTAGTTGATGTAGAATGAGTTGTATTTCAATTCCTTGATTATCAATGATCTTTCCCAACTTGTAAACTTCCATTTTCAAGATCTTTCCTCAAAATTGCAAAGATTCTCTTTTAGAGAACTAGGCTCTAATATCATTTGTTGGAATTACAATAGGAAAGGTAAACTTCTTGTGGGTGGGGGTGTGAATTAGTAGTTTAAACTTTGACCCATAAAAACTTTTACCACATCCATCTCATACATTCAATAAGTAATCTGACATACCATGTAAAGTATGTACATCTAAAACATGTAAACAAGTAAACATTCTCACATGTATGACACTATATATGATTACCCAAAAGCTTTCCAATGAGAAAGTAAAACTGGGGTGGGGATGACACCTGCAAATATTCATTACTATAGTAATAAAGTGTATCCAATGAAGGTTACAATTTTTTGATCATGAGACATGATCTACCCTGTGAAAGGTCTACCCTATTAAAGGCTTACAAAGACTATTAGGTCTCACCCTATTAAAAGATTTGAACACCCTTTAGAAGTGTGCCTTGCTTAAGGACTTTAACTCACAATTAAGTAAGCATCTTGTTAGAGGATTTCAATATAGCCTATTAGGAATACTCTGTTAAGAGATTTGATTAGCTCACCTACTAGAATGATTCAACAATGATCCTGTGGATAGCACTTGATTTCTTGATGACAGATCACCTCTAAATTGATGTATTCTCAATCCTTCTTGATCAAATGTATCTTTCCTATATGCTCTTCTCTTCCTTTGTTCTCCTTTAACTGATTATGTAATGCAATCTTAGATCATAACTCCTTAGCCACCATGAATGCTCTATTTTTGCATGCAAACATCTATATTTTCTCTTTCATATACCTTAGAAAGTTTAGGGTTTGTCCTCCTTAAGAAGACTTAGGTGAATTAGGGTTAGGTATGAATCAATGGTTGTGATTCATCCATTTTTCCACTTAATCCTTCTATTTTTTGATTGGCTCCATGTCATGCATTGGGAATCCAACTTAAGATTCATCCTTATCTCCAAAATATCATAAATCAATCTTTAAGTTGGGTCAAAAATGATTTACATTACAAACAACTATGAAAAAACTATATTACTTGGCATTTGAAGTCTTTGATGCTTGGAATATACTGATTTCTATTATGTGACTCAGCATCTATATCACTTGATATGCACTGCTTGCTTGGCTCTTGAATCACTCCACACTTGAGTGACTCAACACACGAGTGGCTTGACACTCATTGTGGACTCAGCATGCTCTATTACATACATGTTGTGCACAACATGTACTACTTGTTTGGCATGAACTAATTAAATGACAATAGTGTGTAGATCCTCATTAGTCAAAACCAATCTGTGATCAACAACATGTTAGGGTTTCACTCATAGAATTTGAATCTTAGTGTTTCTTAGCTCTTTACATTCTAGATCCATACTCTAAGATTTGCAAGAATTACATACACAAGGGAAATATTTTTAGTTCCTATCCATGGAAGTAAAAATCACCAAAATGGTGGGTTGACTAAAGTAAACTCCTACATAGCCACCCATACACACCTCCATTTTTAGATTTTTAGGTTTCAAGGGAAAATTTCTACAAGAAAATTTGGATACCCATTTCCACAAAGTTTCTAGATTGGATGAGTTTTGGAAGCTAGGTATAGGTTGACCAGGTCAACCTAAACCCTTAAATTTGACCTATAGAAATATAGTTCATGTAGATTGATATGTACCTATGATAGTGAGTTTTTTGGGTTTTTCTTCCTCCAACTTCCTAGTTGTAGTTTTTGACTAGTTTCTATTTTGGACATAGTCTACTTCTAGAATTCCTAATTTAGTCATATTTCTTCTTTAATCCGTTGAGGTAGGATGTTATCATTTACTTTATCGTTTCATAGATAAGATCTGATATTTATTCGCTTTCAAGTTCATACATATTTTGTGCATTATATCTAGATCGTGATGTCTTTATAACTCAATTATGCATACAAAGAATCAATTAAACATTACATGAAAGAGGACTTTCTTACATACTTCCTTGGTATAATTTAGGTTTCATATCAGTATCCTTTCATGTGATTTTGGTTATGCCAATATAACTTTAGCTATATTGAGAGTTATGTTTGTAATCCCATCTTTCACTTGTATCGAATGACTTTTCTAATGAACTCATCTCATCTAGTTTATATTAAAATTTTGATTAATTTCATTTCCCCCTAATTTTTTTGGTGAACCTAATGTGAACCCTCCTTTGTTTTATCTTGGTAGTTAGATCTTTCCTTTATATGCATTGAATTTGCATTCGTGTAGCTATATTTCATAAAGATATAATCACAAAAAAACTTTCTTTGTTAGATTTTCATTTCATTTCTATTTCAAGAAAATAAAAAAAATACTTGTATTTTATTGTAAGTAGTTTACTTTACTTTCAATATGTATGGTTCTTTTTATGGGTACTTTGATGATGCGTTCATTACAGAACATCATAAGGTGTCTTGTGGTGAAGGTGTGGATGTAATGAATTAGGTCCTAAGTGATACTATTATTTCATCATCTTTCCCTACATATTTCCAAACCACCCTTCATGACAAGCTCTTCATGACTTCCTTTGTATAAAACTATTTATAATATTGAATGCACTAGGTTAGTTCTATTTTTAATCATTTAATAACCCTCAAAGGATCTCCTTCTTAACCAACCAACCAACCTCTTATAAATCTTAAGGTTTATCCTCAAAATTATTAACCTCTCATAGTTATTAAAGGGAGGCCATACTATACTTGAATGGCTCATACATATCAAGCCTGAAGCAATCATTAGACTACTATTTTGGTTGTTCCTACACCTTTACCACCTTCTCAACTAGTTCTTCCCCAAGCACCACATTTACCTATTTCCTTAGGAAGTGAGTATGATTTGGTTGAGTAGTTACATGTCACAACTATTAAGAGCTCCTTGTAATAACTTCTTAAAACTTCTCCCACTTATCATGAATCTTTACAAAAGGTTTTATTTGATCTTCTTGTTCCTCCCCCTTATAAATACAATGTCAATTCATTGTTAGATTGTATCCATAACATACCTACTCCTCCTTTATTCATTTTTACCCAAGAAAATTTACCTCCCAAGGAGGTGCAAAACCAATATGATTTTCTTATGGATTTTTTTCTCATTAATGGGAATCTCATTTGAAGATATTTAATTGATAGTAGATCTAGCTTGAACATGTGTAGTTTAGGAATGTTAAAGGCTTGTTAGGTCGATATGACTACTATTTATCCTAATAATGTACCTATTTGTAGCTTTGAAAATATTTCTAAGAAGATTTTAGCAATCATAACTTTTTCTATTTAAGTTGGTCTTGCTATCTTAGATACTCCAATCTATATGATGCTTGGACCTTTTGATTACAATATTATTCTAGTCCTTCAACAATTCATCACAAATTAAAGTTAATCTATAACAATGTGTTGTACACTCTTCATGTGGATGATAAATGAAATACTTTTCTAAATGCTAAATCTTCTAAAACCTCTCAACCTAGTGAAGAAAATATAAAAACTTGAGCTTGAGGTTAAAACCCAATTGATCAAGGAACCTCCTTCTTCCTCTCTCTCTAAAGATGATTAGCGTACTTTGGACTTCACTCCTACTTTCATTGGACAATATATAGAGTTTCTAACCTTTCTTTTTGAAAGCCTAAATATGAACTTAAAAATAAAAGTTTTATCCTCACTCCTCTTTCAGGAGATTTGAGTAATAATATTTTTTGTTACTTCATCTAGTGAAACCATTAACACTATTAAAGCCCAATTTTTATGACATAGTGGCCTATGAATCTCCTCTGACTATTTCAGAAATGTCTTCTCATTACAATCTTGGTTATGACTTTCTTTCTAAACATAGATTTAATGGTTAAGATCACAGAAAATTTGAACAAGGGATTCATGTCCCCTTAACAAATGATGGTCATAAACATTCTTATGGTTTAGGATTTAATACTTATAAGAGGCCTGATATTTTTTAAAATGTTAATTACATTTATAATGCACCTCTTGAGATTTTGAATCTACATCTTATCACATTGGAACAAAAACCCTCTTTAGATGTTTTTCCTTTAGATGAAGCTATGGAAATATTCTCAGGATTATATGATGAACTACCCTATTTCCACCACAACAAAATAAATCATATTTTTTGAACATCAAGACATGTTTCATAGAAGAAGTTGATCCCAAATACTATTCTAATCTTACTCCACCCTTAGAAGGGACCAAGAAAAGTAAACTTTTAATCACTGCTACTCTTGATGTGCAAATGAACCCTAATAACCCTAAAAACATTATTAAAATTAAGAAGTTCCTAAATAGGGATGAACACAAATAACTTATTGACCTTTTGCTCGAATTCTTGGATATTCTTTCTTGGATATATTTGAACATGTGTGGCATTGATCCAAAACTTATTATTCATAAAATCACCATCACTCCTAATACTAAACTTATTAAGAAAAATATTCATAAATTGAATCCCAACATTTCTCTTCCTTTTAAGGATGAAATAGAAAATCTTTAGATGTTGGGTTCATATATCCTATTGATTATCTACCTTTGATTTTAAACATTGTATTTATTTCCAAAGGAAAGAACAAAATAAGATGTGTATTGACTTCATTGATTTAAACAAGGCCTATTTCAAGGATGGCTTTCCTCTTCCTAAGATTTAGATGATCATGGATTCTACGATGTGACATGCATTATTATCCCTCATGAATGGATTTGTAAGATAGAATCAAATTTATATTCCTTCTTATGATTAATAAAAGAATTTCTTTACACCTTGGGGGAATTTCGTTAGGTCATTATGCCTTTTAGGTTAATAAATGAATTTTTTTATACATAAATACACTATGACATTAATGTTTCATGATTACATTAACAAAATTCTTGAAGATTATGTTGATGACATTCTGGCCAAATCCATACAATGAGATGAACATGTCCCTTCTCCTAGATAGATATTCAAAAGGATACATAAGTACAAAATATGCTTAAACCCTTGAAAGTGCCCTTTTGGGGTTGATACATAGAAAAATCCTTATTTCATCATTTCCAATAGAGACACTCAAGTCAATACCAAGAAAATTGGCATCATCATTAATATGTGTCCACTGTGAAATGTCTCATAACTTCATAGTTTACAAGGAAAGATGTAGGCTATATGTAGGTTTGTTTCTCACCTAGTAGATCATACCTTTATTATCACTTACTTTCTTAAGAAAGATACTAGTTTCTCTTAAAATGAAGACTCTAAGCACTCTTTCAAACAATTCAATATTTATCTTTCTAATCCTCCTATCTTATGACCCACTCAACCTAACAACCATTTTTTTTCACATTTTAACTTCCTCAAAATTGTTGATTGTTATTTTGATTCAATATGACACAATGGTAAAGGGTGTCTTATGTATTACATATGTTGTACATCTATTGACTATAAGACACAACATACCATGATTGAAAAATAATATCTTACTTTACTTTTCACTTGTCAAAAACTCATACATTATTTCTTTAACACATGGGTTAATGTTTTTGTTAAATTTTACCCACTAAAGCATCTTTTCTCAATAATTAATTTATCAAGATGTCTTGCTAAATGGACCATGCTCCACACATACTTTAACTTAAAATTAATTCATCAAAAATCCATTAAAGGATAAGCTTTAACCAATTATTTGGTTAAGGCTCCTTCATCCTCTTCCACATCAAATCCTATTGATTTTCTTAATGAGTTTGTCTTAACTACTAAGATCGATGATACTTGGACACTATGGACTGATGGATCTAGTTGTCTGATTAGGTATGTTATGGGTGTCATTATAATGTCTCCATCTTAGAAACTCATTTTTTCTTAAGCTAATAGTGTAGATAAGTATGAAGCCCTAATTTTTAAATTGAAAGAAGATTTATTCCTTGATATGAATAATATAAAAATATTGGTGACTCACAATTGATTATGCAACAAATTAACAAAACTTATCAAGATGTATAAGGTGAAATGTGAAGTAGCAAAAAAGATCTCAATTATTAACTATTCATATGGGGATATTTTTACCTTACACCTCAAAGGGATGTTGAGGAGATATATTCTCTCAATTCCAACTCTAATGTTATTAGGCCCAAGTCTATTAATGCAATCCAAATGATGGAAGAGAACTAATAAAAATCAAAATCAAATGGTTATAGAATTAGAGAAAGAATGCAAGATCCTTAAAACCCTAATCATAGGGAATGCGAGAAAAGAAGTGTAAAGAAGCCATGATTTCAAATTAAAGGCTATAAATATGAACAATAAATTTACTAAAATTAATAAAGAAAACAAAACACTAACCTAAAAGGTGAATGAGAAATTAGAACTGAGTTTTTTTTTCTCTATATTGTTCTTGATAGCCAATAGACCTCATTTATAATTTGGGTACCTAAGTCTAATGAGTTTGACTTAGAAGCTACATATTTGAATTCTGTTAGAAATATCACAATTTGACTTTCCATGGAAAATATCTCCTACTTATCAATTAATGAGCTTAAGGGGATTTCTAATGAATTGCTCATAGTACACAAAGCCTAGTGAAGGTTTTGCAAATGGGGTTACAAGTAGATTGGGTTTAACCATGGAGGAAACTCCATCATTAAGCATGTTTGAGAAGTAGTAAACTTTGGATGGCTGATCTCCCAAGAAGTCTCGGTGCTTCAACTTTTTTATAATCACCTAGATCCAATGAGTGGTAAGTATTCCATTCATTCTCATGAGATATGGATTCATGTAAACCACTACTCATGAAATATGGTTCAATGAGTTTGACTAAAAATGACTTGTTTTGGAAAATATCTCCTACTTATCGATTAGAATCTTATTGAGGAGAAAAACATCATCAAAGACATGTGGGTGGTGCTATGTACAAAGATAGAGGAACTTTGATGAAATTTGGGGCTTCATATAGACACCTAAAATTGTCGTGTCTCTCTAATATTAATTTTTATTGATATTTTTTGTTAATATTATAGTTGATTTTATTGAATAACTATATTATTTATCTATTCTTCTATTTAAATTTAATTAAATAAATTCACTCCCTTTGGTATTTAAGTTTTATTTAAATACCATCCTTTTGATATATTACATTTATTTTAACATATGATTCTTCCATTATCTTTATTTAAATAAATTTTATTTATTTACTTCCCTCTACTTGGCTAATATTCTTCTAAACTTATTTGGAGTAAATTTAATTTTATTCAAATACTTGTCATATTTAGTAATCCTTGTCCATATCTTAATCCTTTCTATTATCTTAGTTAAATTACATTTAATCTTGTGTAATCTCTAATCATGTCCACAACCATCTTTTCCAAGGCAGCTACCTACCCATCTTTTTTCTCCTCCAATCATTTCAAATTTTTCTCTTTTATCCTAGAAAGTGGAATCTTTGAATTTCACATTGATGGAGACACAATCCCAAACCAAAATGAATGCAATAGGAAAAGGGGAATATTATTATCAAAATTGATCTTCTATTACATTCAATACAATGAAAATAGACCCAAAGACATGCCCTATGGTTTTACAATGTTGTATAATCCTAGAGAAAAACCCTCCTCTAGTATCTTCTCTCGAACTCTACCAAAAATTGCCTTTACAATGCCAGAAAGGTCCTTAAGATAAACCAAATTAGGTTTAGGGTTAGGAATACATTTTAAAATATTCCATTTGGCATCCATCACCAAAATAGAAGGTTCTAGAAAACACGTCAGAAGTTAGTGTAAAATTAGAAGGATCTAGAAATGGTAGTCCAACTTCCGAGAGGCATAACTTTTGATCCAGGGCTCTGATTGACGAACCATTTACATTTTTGAAAAGCTCTCCAAGAACTCTATAACCCTATGGACCAGCTTTGCTTGTAACCCATTTTTGTGGCCTATATGAGACCATGTAGTTCCTCAAATATAACTTTGAAGTGCTCTTAGGAGGTCTCCAGGCAACTTAAAACTGCAATAACTTTCAAACTATAAAGCCTTTTGACCTGATTATTTTTCTGGAGTGCTTTAAATTACAAGTATAATCATCTTTCCAACTTACACCCTCTAACTCATTATAATTATGGCTCAATTATAAAATAACTTATTTTCTACATTGGCATATTTCCCAAGGTGCTCAAAAACTCTAACCTAGAAAACCAATAGTGGAGCTACGAGAGAAGGAATATTTATTTGGCCCAAATGGGTATCCAGAAATGAAAACATTTTAAACAGAAACTAACACTAAGCATATTTTTGGGTGATACAAGATTGCCCTTACACCATTGGATGCTCTTGCATTAGACACCTAGGGTAGATTGAAAAGTGACCCTGTCACTTTATAGCTGGTAGAGGAAAACCCAAATGGGAAACCTCCATTATGGATATCCAAGTCGAGTCTTATATTGGTCATCCTTTCCACTTCACCAGGTATTCTTCATATTGTCTGTTTCTAGTACTTTGGCCCACACGACTATCAAGAATTTCATCAATCTCTTCCTTCGCAGAAATAGGAATTGGACATGGTTCCAGCATCAACTCCTCATCTACACCATCATCGTGATTTATGTTAAGTTTGCAATATTGAAAATATAAGAAATTTGAATCCCTTTTGCCAACTCCAACTCATATGCATTCCCTGAATCATGTTTCTTCAAAATTTTGTAGGGGCCAAATTTCTTCATCTTTAGCTTGTTTTAGGTACCCACTGGAAATCGTTCCTTTCTCAAATATACCATAACCTGATCTCCAACTTGGAACTCCTTATGTCTCCTCTTTTGATCTAACCTAGCCTTATACTACAGGTTCATCTTGGTAATATGTGCTTGCACCTCCTCATGTAGGTTCTTGACTTGTTCAACAAAGTCTTCTACCTCAACACTTGTCCTCTCCCCTTGCTCCATCTTCCTTAGCTCTAGTGTAGTCCTTGGACTACTCTCGTACACAATTTGGAATGATGATCTACCAATACTCCTATTTATAGAATTATTGTAAGAAAATTATGCTTGTGGTAGAATCAAATCCCATTGTTTGGGTTTATCTCCTACTAAACACCTTAGCAAATTGCCAAGACTTCTATTTACTGCTTATGTTTGTCCATCAGTCTGCAGATGATGTGTAGAACTGAAATTCAATTCTATCTTCAACTTCTTCCACAAAGTCCTCTATAAATACCCAACAAATTTAGCATCTTTGCCAAAAACCATACTTTTTGGGAGACCATGTAGCCTCACCTCTTCTCTGAAAAACAAATGTGCAATATGCACTGCATCATGAGTCTTGTGGCATGGAATGAAATGTGCCATCTTGAAGGACCTATCAACCACCAAAAATACTGAGTCATTACCCCTTTGTGTCCTTGGCAATCCAAGAACAAAATCCATACTTATGTCCTCCCAAGGCTTTGATGGAATAGGCAATGGTTGATAGAATCTAGTATTTTCCTTTGGCTATTTGACATACTTGACAACTCTACACAAACTTCTTCACATCCTGTGTCAATTGAGGCCAAAAATAATGTTATCTAATAATGGAAATGGTATTATCTCGACCAAAGTGTCTTACCATCTCTCAATTGTGCTTCTCTTTGATCAAGTTCTCCCTCATGGAACTCCTTAGAATACACAATTGACTTTCCTTGAACAACATACCATCCTAAACATGTAACCTATCCAGCTAGTCCTATCTAGAGTAGCAGGTTCTTTACAAGCCTTCCAAGCCTCTACAAAATTAGGATCCTCAAGGTACAAATTTTTGAGTTCATCAAACCCAACCACTTCAACTTGCATTACTATCAGCAACAACTGTCTCCTACTTAATGCATCTACAACCCTATTAGACCTTCCACTTCTATGTTTTAATACAAATGTATATCTTTGCATGAACTCTACCCATTTTAAATGTCTCTAATTCAATTTACCTTAGCTATTTAGGTATTTCAATGCCTGGTGATTAGTATACAAAAAAATATATTTTGGCAACAAATAATGCCTCCATTTCTTTAAGGCCTAAATTATTGCATAGAACTCCTAATCATAAACCAAATGCTTCTTCTTTGCATCATTCAATTTTTCACTAAAATAGGGAATACGCTTACCTTCTTGGCTCAACACAACCCCAATAACACTGCCACTAGCATCATAAACCACCTGGAACACTTTGCTGAAATTAGGAAGTGCCAACACAGGTTGCTCTATCATCTTCTTCTTCAACAATTCAAAACTCTTGGCAGCTCCTATAGTCTAGTTGAACTCTTTTCTATCCCCCCTCAATGTTTCAGTTAGCGGTGCACATATACTACTAAAATTCCTAATGAATTTCCCATAAAAACTACTAATGAACTTCCCATAAAAACTATCTAGACCATGGATTGATCTTACCTAAGTGGAAAACCTTGGAGTAGGCCATTTCAAGATGACCTTCACCTTCTCTGGGTCCATTTTGAGACCCTTGGCTAATACAAAAAACCCCAAATAGACTAACTCCTTTTTGACAAGGCTACACTTCTTCAAATTAATCAAAAATTTCTCTTCCCTCAACCTTTCAAGGACACTATGAATGTGTAATGAATGTTCATCCAAAGACTTACTTAAAACCAAAATATCATCGAGATAGATAATAACAAATTTTTCCAAAAAATTCTTTAGTACTTTATTCATAAGCTGTATGAAGGTGCTTGGTGCACTGGTAAATCCAAATGGCATGACTAACCACTCATATAGACCCTCCTTGGTCTTGAATGCAATCTTCCACTCATATCTGTATCTAGTGATAACCACTCTTGAGATCTATCTTTGTGAAGTACTATGCTACACTCAAACAATCCATAAGATCATCCATTCTTGGCAAAGGAAACTAGTACTTGATGGTTATTCTATTTATAGCCTGAGAGTCTGTACACATTCTCCACTCTCCATCCTTCTTCAGTACTAATACTACAAGTACTTCACATGGACTCAGGCTCTCTTGAATCAAACCTTTCCTTAACAACTCTTTAACTTGTCTGTTTAGCTCCTCAGTCTCAGTAGGAGTCATCCTATGAGTAGCCTTGTTAGGAAAACTAGCTCCAAGGAATAAATCTATTTTGATGACTAATTTGCCTTATTGGCAGTGCAACCCTTCTAGAAAATTATCAGAAATGACATCTCCAGACTTAATAGACCTAAAACTTCAAGTGAAATTTCACTACTACCTTCCTTATCTTTTCTAGGAATTGAAGCATAACACATATGCTGATGTTTCATGCCATCCAAAAAAATTATTCAATCAACAAGACATACCCTAACACTACTACATACCTTTTCACCCTCCTTTATCAGGGGCTTCAATTTGTGGTGAACTCCATCCATTGTTAGAGAGTATGTATTTTCATGACCATAATGTATAACATGCCTATCAAACTACTATGGCCTTCCTAATAATAAATGGTAGACATCCATTGGAATGATTTTACAAAGAGTCTTGTCATGGTAACTCCCAATTTTGAACTTTACCAAACATTGCTCACTAACCAAGACCTTATGATCATCCTACACCCAAGAAATCCAATAGGGTTGGGGGTGTTTCTCCCTCTTAAGCTTTAGCTTTTAGACCATCTCCTCTGACACCAAGTTGTCAATGCTTCCACCATTACAATCACATCACAACATTTACCCTCGCACTTGCAACTAGTACAAAAAAAACTCCTCCTTTGTCTAGGTTCAGTCTCACCACTTAGTAAGACCCTTTCATTAACTATCTAACCTCTCCTCTTTCTATATCCTCTAAATGTGATGATTATGCATCATCATCTACATGAGTAACCCTTTCTTGACCATCAGCTCTCGTATCTATCCTTCCTTGGTGTTGAGGGAGTTCAAAGGCATGATGACCATCTTCATTGTAATGAAAATTGGTACCACAAAAGCCTCCTCTTCCTAAACCTTGTCCACATCCTCTACCTCTTCCTCTCTAATCTCCAAAGTATTCATCATGAAATTAGTTGAAACCCTCATTCCTCTGATTTCAGCTAGTACCCATATCTTGATTTTTCTTTTGGTTCTCATTTCAGCCTCCAAATGACTAGCCATAGCCCCTTCCTCCTTGACTGCACCCTCTTCTCCTTCCATCAATTGTTTTTTTTAGCTTCTCCTTAACTCACAAGGAAAATTGGTATGCATTTTCAATGTTAGTCATTCTAACTAGACTTAACTCCTCCTGAATGGTAGGTATTAACCCACTAAGGTAACATGCAACCTTCTCCTTGTTTGCTTTTGCATGCCCGACCCTAATAAGTACTTGGTAAAATTCTTTTTTGTATTCCTAGATAGATTTTCCTACTTGCTTTAACCCTTACATCTTTTTGAACAAATCAAGCTTGTAATCAATAGGAATGAACTGCTTCTTTAGCTTGTCCACCATGTGATCCCATCTTGTGATTTTCTCCTTTCCTCGTCTATTTATTTCCAACTAAATCTCTTGCCACTAGATTTTGACATGGCCTTTCATTGTGGGCTTCACAAACTTAACCCTATCAGGGTCCCCAATATCATCATACTCAAAATATTCCTCTAGCTCATTGATCTAGTTGATCAACTCATTTGGGTTTAGATTTCTTGAAAACATGCCGATGTCAATTTTAGGTCTTTTTCCAAGCTTGGCAATCACACTAAAAAGATTCTCCTCTACCTAGTTTAGGACTTCTTTGTCTCCTTCCCCTTCCCACCCAATATTTCCTTCTTCTTTATTTTCTTCCTCACTTTCATCGCCTACAACAACATTCATCCCTCTACGGATCTTCTCCTATAATTCCTGGACATGTCTCTAGAGGGCTCTAACCTTAGGAGTAACAACTCTAACTCTTCCACCATGCTCCCTTTGTGGAGGCATCTTTTTATATCAAAACCCATAAACACAAAGTCTTGGTGCAAACTACCTCATAGTTAGCGCTCTATCCACAGACTCAGGAAAACCTACCTGATACCACTTGATGGAGGCACAATCCCAAATCAAAATGAATCTAATAAGTAAAGGGGAATATTATTATCAGAAGTGATCTACTATTACATTCAGTAAAATAAAAATATATGCAAAGACATGCCCTATGGGCTTATAATTTTGTATGATCTTGGATAAAAACCCTCCTCCAGTACCTTCTCCTAAACTCCACCAAAAACTACCTTTACAATGCCAGAAAGGTCCTTAAGTAAAACCAAATTAGGTTTAGGGTTAGAAATACATTTTAAGATATGCCATTTGGCATCCATCGCCAAAAAAGAAGGTTCTAGAAAACACGTCAGAAGTCAATGTAAAATTAGAAGAATCCAGAAATGGTAGTCCAACTTCCAGGAGGCATAACTTTTGATCAAGGACTTTGATTGAAGAACCGTTTACATTTTTGGAAAGATCTCAAAGTATTTTATAGCCCTATGGACCATATTTTCTTGTCCCCCATTTTTTGGGCCCATACAAGACCATTTAGTCCGTCAAATTTGACTTTGAAGTGCTCTTAGGAGGTCTCTAGGCAACTTAGAACTGCAAATAACTTTCAAACCGTAAAGCCTTTTGACCTGATTCATTTTTTGGAGTGATTTAAATTACAAGATTAATAATCCCTCCAACTTACACCCTTTAAATCATTATAATTATGTCTCAATTTTAAAATAAACTATTTTCTACATTGGCACATTTGCCAAGGTACTAAAAAACTCTAACCCAAAAAACCAATAGTGGAGCTATGAGAGTTGGAATCTTTATTTGACCTAAATGGGTATCTAGAAATGAAAACACTTTAAAAATAAACTAACACTAAGCATATTTTTGGGTGATACAGGATTTCCCTTACACCATTGGATGCTCCTACATCACACATGGTTTTTCCTTTTTATCTTTGATTTTTCTCTTTTTCCTATTTATCCTAATCACTCATTCTTTTTTGCCTCTTAATCTTAGCCTCATTGTTTCCCCTCTTAATCACAGCCCTCCATTCTTTGGCCTCTTAATCTCTACCACTCATTTCTTTCCATTTTCTATAAAAGGAGGCCTCTCATTCATATGTAGGTTAATAGTCATCATAATCACACTCTTACAAGCATAGTTATTAAGAACTTGAGCATTTCCTAAGTACTTAACATCATAACATTCTAGTATTATCATCATCTTAGTATTTAAAATTTTAGAGCATAGTTGTTGCATACTCATTCTTAGCTTAGTTTTATTTTCTTGCATGGCAGCTTAGATTTAATCTCATAGACTAGCTTGCACCTTCTATATCCTTTCTTAGCTAGCTTTCATATCTTGATCAAAAGTTCAAAATATCTTGCATCATCTTTCTTGTGAACTATCTTCTTCATAGATCTTGCACTTGCACTCA
This sequence comes from Cupressus sempervirens, assembly GCA_028749045.1. NCBI lineage: Eukaryota > Viridiplantae > Streptophyta > Pinopsida > Cupressales > Cupressaceae > Cupressus > Cupressus sempervirens. Next base: position 182,175,144 of record CM053792.1, read on the forward strand.
TCATTGTGAAATTTTGGGTAGGTTCCTTATGCTTGTTCTCAAGACCCTCACATTTGCATATTTCTAACTGTTAGTGTCAATAATTATTATTTACACTTTACTTAAGTTTACTTAGGATAAATGCAATATTATATTATTTCTTAGGTTAGACACCTAGGAGTTTGCATACTCATATCAGTTGTGTTGTTGACAACACAGGAGTAAGCAACTCTATTTTAGCACATGGTGTCTACAACACTGAAGTTTGCATAATCAACTAAGTTGTCATGTTGACAACATAGTTGTTCACACTCTCAATTTAGCACATGGTGTCTACAAAATAATTTTATGTGGAACACCTTTGTACGCTTATCCTCTCATCATCACACTAACTCCTATGCTTAATGGAGGATAACCCATTCTTGGTGGACATGTGCTTAGTTGTGAGGCTTATCATATTGCTAACTCTTAGACATTTTAGATGGCATCATAGAGGCCTTTATATACAAGCACCTCTAGTGTACTATACAATTAATTGAATATCATATTGTTATTCTAATCATACTTTGTTGGTCTATTTTGTTCTAGTTATTGTGCTTCTTGGTCTTGAGTGAATTTTTTCCTAAGGAAAATTCTTACATGGTATCAGAGCCATAGGAGCATCATTTCATAGCCATTTAAGACTAATCTTGGTTCACCTCTCTAAGGACACCTCAATCTAGATTCAAAGTATCCACAAATATTGGGAGTGTCTAGAGCCAAAGCAGACCTCACCATTGCATTCAGAGTATCAATTCGATGCAAATCAAATATAAATTTTTCTATATTGCAAAATAGTCAAATTTGAGGTAAAATTTTTTTGCAAACTAACACCCGAAGACCCAATTTGCAAGTACAGTATGATCTTTTTTAGATCTATTAATTTTATTTTCTCTACCATTTTCAAAGTATTTTTTTGAATTTTTTTTAGGCCATCAAGCCTATAGAGAATTTTTTTTGTAAGAATCAGGTGGTCAAACCCCAACCCCCATAGAGAATATTTGGCTAAATATTCCACAAATTTAGGTAGCTTAACACATCACATTCCTTCCATAATTACTAGTTGAAACTTACAAATTCGGTCAACTCACTTCCAAATCTGGCTGCATTTGCTTACAATCCCGATGGTCACATTAAACTGTAGCTCACCGTATAACACTCACTCGATGGCCTTCATTATTACAACTACCACAAGCTCACTTTTTAAACATTGCCAAAGTTATTTGCTTTGACAATGTGGGACTAATAATCTCCCTATCAATGGCAATACAATTTTTGGTGGCTCCTGCCTTTTCCATCGCTGCATAGTAGGTCCACATGGCATTCATGAAACTCTGCCACGTGGCACTACAACCCATACCACGATAATATGGTAAGCATAAGCCACATGGTAAAGCCGAACACATGGACCTCTATAGAACCCTAACACGTGATTAGATCATACCCAATAGCTCACCACTTTCAATGTTAGGCACCCACTTTAGCTCTAGCTAGACTGCCACATTGACACGCCATACGATCTAACTCATTTCCACGTGGAGCCACATCTATAAACATGTAGGTATGTGTACAGTGATTTAACCACCATGTTAGCCTTGGCATGTTGAATCTATACTTGACACATCATTATGACATCATCATTTTGTATAGCTAACATTAATAGTGACATCATTGCCACATCATTAGGGAGCCTAATTTTTGTTGACATCAGCAGACCCCTTCATTAAATTTGATGTCCATCTGATCATCATATGGAGGCCAAATAGAATTGTTGCAATGGCCATTTGGACGTCAAATTTAACCTCATATTTTGCTGATCAGACCCCTCTCCAGATTCATTTTTGATTTGACAATCCGACTTTGGGAGGCAATATCTTAGTCATCTAGGCTCCAAATTAGGTGAATTTTTTTTTTTTTTTTTTTTGGGTAGAATTTCCTAAACTTTTTAGTGGTGCTATTATTTTCTGGTTTTGGTGCACGAATTTGTGAGAAATTGCAATTTTTGGTGACTATACTTATCTAATCTTGCATTTTGCAACTTCATTTGCTTCATATGGGCTCATTTGGACTACAAATCAAGTTTTATTTTTATTGAAAGTGAATAATTTTTTTTCTACTTTCTAGATTTGTAATCAGATTATAGGCTTGTGTGGACAAAAATACCACTTTCAGAATTAGGTCCTTTTCTACATTGTAATGCTTTGATATAACTTCAAAATTGTTGTATATCTAAAATACACTGGTAAATTCTAGATTTGAACTCCAAAAGGAGGTTGTAAATAAAAAATCATAAGACCACTAAGGCCAAAATTGGCAAGTGGCTATTGTAATTGCACTAAGTATAAAGTGCCAAAATCTTTCTTTTGGGGGGGGTTTCTTGATTGAGTGAAAAGAGGGGGTATCTCTTGGTGTTGTGTTCCTCTTTTCCTGCTATTAGCTTTCATTTCTTACATCATGGGAAATCTTAATTTTCTAAAATTAATACCACATAATTATGCCACATGGTCTATTAAAATGTGGTGTCAATTAATACATAATGAAGTTTCACAATATGTAGATGGTACTCTTCCTAAATCAACAAGTGATCAAGTATATAAAAGTGATATTATTGCTTGGGAATAGGTAGATAGGAAAGCCCTAGGTGATATTAGGATGGGGGTTGAAGACAAGATCCTCGATCAGATTCAAAAGCATAATACATCCAAGGAAACTTGGGATGCCCTCAAAAACATATATGGTAAAGTGATTGAGGAGGATGTTTACAAAATTGGAGATGAGCTTGTCTCCCTAGATCCTAAGACATTTGATTCTATATAGGATTTTATCATTAAGGTGAATGAATTAAGAACAAAACTTGATGATTGTGGTAGTCCTATTAAAGATGATAGGATGATTTATCTCATTCATAATAAGCTGCCATCTGAGTACTCCACATTTGTTTCTTCTTACAACACCACAAAGACTACATTAGGGGCTGCCTATAAGAAAATCACTTTTGATGATTATGCTCAACTGTTAGAAGATGAACAAGCCAAGTTGCAAACAATGGGGATTCTCAAGTCATCCAAGTCTAAGGCATTGGTGGCTAATAATGAGGGTTTTCAAAATTCAACTAGTCAAAGTTCAAACAAAGGAAAGGGCAAAAAGAAGAAGTGGAAGAATAACAAACAAGAGGATACAGAAAAGACAACATCAACATCAAATGAACAAGGCAAGTCTTCTTCAAATATAAAAAAGAAGGGGGACACTAATTAGGAGAAGAAAAATTTGCCTATTGTAAGAAGATGGGTCATGATGAACATTAGTGTTTGCATAAACAGATTGATGAGTTGAAAAACATCATGAAGAAACACAATGTTCCACTACCTAATGATTATAAGGAGAAAGGATCTTCATCTTCAGATTCTAAGGGCAAAGGGCATGCTTTACTTGCAAACACTATTAGTCAAGAGTGCATTTTTGAAAGGTGATCTATATGAGGAGATATATATATGAAGCAGCCATAGGGGTTCATACAGGATGCTACCTTGGTTTAAAAATTGAAGAAGTCTATCTATGGACTTAAACAAGCTCCCAAAGCTTGGTACACCAAGATGGATTCCTTCCTACTCTCCAAAGGCTTCACCAAATGTCATTTCGAATCAAATGTCTACATTCTTAAGAAGGATGATTCACATTTACTCCTTGTGCTTTATGTGGATGACTTGATCATTACAAGAAGTACTGCATCCATCATCGACAATGTAAAGGCTACTTTGCAAGATAGGTTTTTAATGACAGACTTGGGTCTACTACACTATTTCCTTGGTATCAAGATACATCAGTCCTCATCAAGGATCACCTTATCACAACCCAAGTATGCTCTTGATCTTATAGCTTGGTTTCACATGAGTGACTACAAGGTTGCATCTACCCCATTCCTTTCAGGTGTTAAGTTAGAAACAAAGTGTTACACTCTACTTGTTGATGTGACTTTGTATAGACAGTTGGTTGGTAGCCTTATATACTTGACACATACATGCCCTAACATCTCATTTACAATTGGCATGGTTTCTTGCTTCATGCAAGAGCTACATGAACTTCATTGGAAGGAAACCAAATGCATCCTACATTATATCTAGGGTACACATACACATGGGATACACTATGAAGCTGGTACAAGATTTCACTTAGTGGGTTACATAGACTCAGACTATGTAGGGGACCTTGATTCTCGCCAGTCTACTTTAGGATATATGTTTCATCTTGATTCCAGCCCCATTTGTTGGTAGAGTAAAATGAAAAAAACCATTGCTCTCTCATCGACTGAGGCTGAGTATCAAGGAGCTATGAATGTAGCAATGGAGACTATTTGGCTACAATAGATTCTGAAGGAGTTTGGTTTTGATCTACTTAGACCCATAGTCATCCATTGTGATCACCAAAGTGCTATTAAAATCTCAAAACATCTAGTGCACCAAACATATTAAGGTTCATATGCACTACATCATAGAGATGATCCATTAGTAGGTCATCGCATTGCAGTATTGTCCTATTGAGTAGTACGTAGCCGACATCTTCACCAAGCCCTTCACAGAGGTCAAGTATATTCATTTGCGAGATCTCTTGGGGGTGAGGGATTTTTCACAAGGGGGGTCACATGATCCTTCTCTTCTTTATCGTACATATCTCTCTTTTTGGGGGAGGGTTTTTCCCATGAGTTTTTCCCTCTTTCTCCATTTGTAGAGAGATTTCATTGCATTTCAACATTACTTTGTACTTAGGCACCTAATATGGCCTAGTATCTGGGACCCATTTGAAATTTTATCATAATTTTTGTGAGCTTAAGTGCATTCCCCTAAGTTACACTTAAGGGGGGGTGTTAGTGTCAATAAATATTATTTACACTTTACTTAAGTTTACTTAGGATAAATGCATTATTTTATTATTTCTTAGGTTAGACACCTAGGAGTTTGCATACTCATATGAGTTGTCTTGTTGACAACATAGGAGTAAGAAACTCTATTTTAGTACATGCTATCTATAACACTGGAGTACGCATAATAAATTGAGTTGTCATGTTGACAAAATAGTTGCTTGCACTCTGAATTTAGCACATGGTGTCTACAACATAACTTTATGTGACACACCTTTGAAGGCTTATCCTCTCATCATCTCACCAACTCCTGTGCTTAATGGAGGATAACCCATTCTTGGTGGACATGTGCTTAGTTGTTAGGCTTATCATATTGCTAACTCCTAGACATTCTAGATGCATCATAGAGGCTTTTATATATAAACACCTCTAGTGTACTATATAATTAATTGAATATCATATTGTTATTCTAATCATACTCTGTTGGTCTATTTTGTGCTAGTTATTGTGCTTCTTGGTCTTGGGTGAATTTTTCCCTAAGGAAAATTCTTACACTAATTTTCACATTGGATTTAGATTTCATTGTACTGGAAGAGAATATCCACAATAATCTTGAAGAGAAAAACAAAAAAGGTTATTGGGTGCCCTTATCAAAATTTATTGTTTTCTTGCATTGAAAAAGGCTAACATATAATATTATTTTATTTTATTTTTTAAATTTTAAAATTGTACTAAATAGGTTCATACTTTTATTGCATACATTTTCACATTCTCAATGGAACCCACATCCTTATTTCCCTCTATTTTTTAGGTTTTTAATTGTATTTTCCATCAAATTTGTGAACTTGCATATTTACTTTTACACTTAAGCATCTCTGCTTTTATATACACATCACTACAGATTCAAGTCTACACTAATATGTATCTCTAGGGACCTCAGTTCATACTTGAAATCCAAGTCTATGCCAAAAGTTAACTTTCACATCATTTAGGATTTTAGTTCATCATTTTTTTATTTTTAAGAGCTTTATTAGTGTCATTTCATTCTAGGGTTCATTTTCATTCTTTTCATTTTTATTGCTTTTTAGCTTACCCTAGTTGTATTTAGATTTTTTCTTATAAACTCATATTTGTGCCTCAACATGTATCTTACAAATCTTCAGCTATGAAGACTTGTGTTTGTGTTTGTCAAATAGGATCTACACCTTGTAACTTTGGACTTTAGGTTTTTGGTTGTATTTTGCATTTCATTGAAACCAAGGGTTTTATACTTTTTAGTTTTTGATAGACCTACTTAGTTAGATTCATTCTAATCACTTAGAATTTTATTTTAAATCATTTTAGTTAATCTTTTAGCATTCTATTCTAAACTTATTTGTGCCATGAACTTGAGTCTTTGCCAATCTATATCTACACTTGTAACTAGCTTTTCGAAACCTAAGTTTGTGCCTATCGACATGGGTTTATTCCTTGAACTTGTGTCTTTGCCAGTACTTGGTTAATTAAATATTCTCTTGGATTTTAGATAAACTTAAAACATGGTCTTGCAAGTTTTTTCTTAATTATTGTGTCTAACATGGTTTTGTAGGATGTTTGACCAAGATAAATAAAATACAACTACTAATACAAATTATTTGTAGGTTGTCTTAGGGATTCAAGTAAACATTATGCTTGTTGTTTGATTTTATTTATTTTTAATTAGGCACATTAAAGGCTCATTAGTAGAGTTTTCTCCATTGGTAGGAGATTATGCTCATATCTTTTGAAGATAGTCAGAAACCTAGACCCTTTGGATTAATAATAGAAAATAAGCATGAATAAGGTTGTGTTAGAAAGTAAAGTCCACACACACAACTAGGGGGAGGGGGTGTGAATAAGTTGTGACCAAATTAAATTTATATCCAACTTTAATAATCAATACAATGAAGCATAACATGAGATAAACTATACACAATGACACTGTTGGTGTTTTGAAATGCTACAGGTTTCAAATTACCTCGATGAGAACAAGACACATGTAGGGGCAGATAACTCTCATCCTTAACATGTCATTTCAGACACTGGGCCAACTATAAGGCTAGACCCTTTTTCTATTTCAGGCTCTACAAAACCTAGGTGAGTGGACCTCAGATTCAAATTATATGGTACCAGTGCTAAACATATCCTTAAATCTATAATCAACAAATTTAACCCTTATTTCTCCTAATGACTCATGCAATAACATAGATCTGTGATAGCTAAATCCAAGATAATGAAATTCATAAGCTGAGTGAGGGAATTCTATTGTAGCTCTTCAACATGAAAATGAAAAGCATTTGATTAATGATGTTGAGTTCAGCAAAGCCCCAAATATGCAACAGTAAGAACTAATTGATCCTATAACTGATTAGTGCATTATCCATTGGGTAACTCTATGAATCAAATACATACATACATGATATCAAAGACATATTTCATACACCAAGACATCAGATCTATCCTATCACATTGTGAATCAGACATTGGTTTAAGACCTCATTCTCATGAAATATCCTTCTCAAATAACCAACAACCCTATCAAACACATTAAGCATTTACTTGGCCCTTTGTTCCAATAGAAAAACATATCTAACATACAACCTTAACGGGATGAAAATGAGTGTTAGTTCTTTACCCTTAGACCACATAAGATTACAAATTACAAAGATAGGAGATGAGAATCAGAATGAAACTAAAGAGATTCTTGTTCACTTGTATTCATTTCTTTGAAACTATACATTGAGATGCATGAAATGAAAAGATGAAAAACACCTAATAGATTTGAACTTTCTATATTATCTTCACTACTATTGTCATACAAGAGAAAAATATGTTGAAGAATGTGGTGTCATAGTAATGAGAACACATCAAGATTAGAACCCTAGTTTTACTAATCTGAGAAAACTCAAGATTGGAACACACATGGTATCATAGTAGTGAGTAGTTTTTTTTTTTTTCTAAAACTAGAACCAACCCCTACAATGAATGAAAAAGAAGAAGATATAGAAGAGGATGAATTCCTGGATCTTATCTAAAGATGACATTTGTCCACCTAAAATTCCATCCTTTGGTGTTGCAAAACCTCTTTCATCTTTCTGCCCCTGAGATCTGAAATGTTTTCATCATTATCCTATAACAAACTTGGAAATATCTCTACTGAATGATGAAAACCATTGAATCATGACTTCAACTTCAATTCCCAAAATTCATCACATTTGAAAGCATAATATTCTCAAAATTGAAAATTAGAGCCAAATTATACCAAAATGGCATAATATCCTCAAAACTATCCCAGCATAGCTTTTACCATGTGCTTTTACCATGTTTGTAATAGTATTTTCAATTTTAGCCCATTTCACTGAGAAGGCCCAAATTTTACATTTTTGCCTATAATTTGAACCAGTGACTTCTTGTACAAAAATAAACTCCATAATTGAAAAGTTCGTCTTCTCCCAATTTCGACGATATATAATATCGCTATATTTGCCTCTCGAAAACTGTCAAAATCTTAGTTTGAAAAATCATACCCCTCTGCTATAAAACTCTGGTGTACACTTTGAATTTTCAAAAATTTAAAATTTCTATTAGATTTAAATCTTTGTACATGAGTAGTTTTTGAAAAATGACATTTTCAAATATTTTAATTTTTCCCTTTCACATTCCATTTTGGGTCAAACCCCCTTTAACCAGGCTACCATGTGGCAACACCTGATTGGTTGACTACCCCATGGCACCACATCATTGTAGATTGGGGCCCGTTGCCATGTTGTAGCTTGGTGCTTTCCCACATTACTTATCTTTTGAGCAACTCCATATTGTGAGCAAGCACTAGCCATTAGATCTCACCACGTGGTGAAATTTGACAGCTCCATCTTATGTTCCTGCTGATCTCTCCACTGCCACTTGTCACTTGAAGACTCATCCAATAGATGCCATGTGTCACTCTTCTATTCCTTTGTATATCCACATCACTGCTGACAAGATCTGCCATCTCACCACTAGCCTGGGCCCACTGCCACATGGCACCCAGGTGCATTCCTGCATTATCTAACTCTCAAGCATTTTCATATTGTGTGCAAGTGCCCATTGTAGGATGCACCACGTGGCACAATCCTATGCCTCCAGATTTGAGCTCACTGTTCTGGTGCCACATCATCATGACATCATCAGTTGGTCAAAATTTTACTATGGTGGCCTCCAATTGCCCGACCACAGGTCCCACCTTGAAACTTGCAGTCTCCAAAAGCCACTTGTCTTAAGGACATTATGTGTATTGTGAGGCAATATATTTAAACATTTGAAAAATAGCACCACAGTGCATGTGGGATAATATCCTCAAATCAAAACTCCCTTTTTTTTATGCCTTGGCCATAATACTAATGGCGTCTTCAAACTCAAGTCTACTCCTCTGCCTGTGGCTCTTTTTTTATGCATGGAGATCTTACCTCTTTTTTGCTCACACAACTTTTATGGTTTTCTCCCCCAAAATGGCTCCCTGTGATAGAAAATTCTACCTTGCCTTGTTTACAGACATGCCTTGTCGAATGGGAGTAAGTCCATTTGATTACTATTGCGATAGTTTCCCCTACTACTCTAGATGTGGAGTTCCTTTTGTCTTCTTATGTGCTGCCTTGGACTCTTGCTTCAAAGTTTTGTATTATTATTCCTCCATATACAAGATTTACCTAGCAACTCCCAAGGCTTGCACTTGTATGGATTCACCATAGTCATGCAACAACAAAGGATGAGAACTAGAAATGCAATAAAGAGGATAAAGCTGAGCATCCTGAAGATGGCAATAATTATGGAAGAACCCATACTAAGATTAAAATCATAGCCCGATGCATTGTATGTCTCACCTTTATCTGATAAACTCATCATTCAAACAAAAGTTATAAGGAAGACACTATTTCCATTGTCTGCACCATAATTATGCATTTCCCCGTTGAACATTTTCATGCTCTTCATTGAGAAGAAATCTCTCATCAGCTTGAGCTTTCTATTGAAGATGCATGACCAAGATTCGAGTCTAGTTTTTTGAAGGAATAGCTAGAGTTTCTGAGCTTAATTAAGGTAGTTAATGGTGTTTCATCATGGTGCTCAAGGCACAACCAGCTACATGTGTGTGAGATTAAAGGCTGGGGATGAAGTGGGGATCTTGTACAAATCTTCTAGATGGTCCTTCTTTGTCTCAACTGGCATCTCTATAGGACTAAATTGATAGGCATATAAACTTTCCAGTAGTGCATCGAGCTTCTCATCTTCACCACTAGAAAGAATGTTCTGGTCCTTAAAGTGTCAACACAACTACGCCTCCTTCCATTACTTTATCAAGCCCATGAAGAACTCAAATTGATGACAACTACTTTTTTCAATTTCAACAAGTGAAATTTTTTTTGTATCAGTAGCTTGAGTAACTCTGGCTTGCCAAAGTTTTAAAATATAAAAGCCTCTTTTTTCAAACAAGCTATCACATACAACTTGCCCTAGACGACTTCCAATGTTGAATATCCTTCTACCCATTGGTCTTATAGATGTTATTCCTTCCTCAATAGCCCTTACAATAAGACCAAGGCCAAATTGATCTTCAACAAAGCCCTAAGTGCATAGTAATTGCTAAGTGAATACAAAAATTCCTCACTGGCATTTTCTATGATTAATTTTGACATAGCTTCAGGATTCAGATTGAGTATCTATGGAATGTAGGCCACAATATGATCAACTCTGATGTTGTTTTGTCTATAGTAAGATAAGAGATCTAATTCATGGAATTCTACCCTTTCAAGCAGATTCTTCCCCTCATCATCATAAATTGGGAACCCATTCTCATCTAAGGAGTTCATATACAAGTTTATCCAGGCAACTTTGACAGCCCTAGGATTAATATCAAGACAATAAACTTTCTGAGGGGGCCACTTTTTAACTACTACAATGGATATCCATATATTGAAAATTTATAATAATTAGAATCACCGTGATCACTCTTTTCAAAACATCTTAAATCCTTATCGACTGTCACAAATCTGATGAATTTAGCTGGGCCCCAAAGTGGATTCAGCTAAAAAAAAAAATCATTTTTGAACAACTGATAATTGTAACTAATCCATTCATCACCTGATACTGATCAAAATCAAATTTGACGAATGGATCAACATTTGAAACTCATTTTATCATTGATCTGCAACTTGTTGACTTTGTGCCAGGAGGTCCTTTGATCGGCTTTAAAAATTGACCCAAACACCTGATTGGGCTTTGGAATCGAACATACTGATTCTTTTTTCTACATACTCCTACCCTATCAAATCTCATCTCATAAAAAATTCTTAGTCAAAAGATATTGACTATAAAAGTTTCCCTCTTAGAATTACTTGCAAGCAAAAATGTTAGAAAACAATAAATTGCATTCGAATTTGGCTTCAAAATTGGGCAAACTAACACTTGGGGAGACAAAAACTGGGGTGTTGGTTCACTGTCATGAGGACAACATAAATCTAAGATTAGGGCTCATGACAAATAACTAGGCACATTTAGAAAGTGGTCAAAGTGGGCTATTCAGAATTTGCAAACTGTAAACATTGGCAGTAAAACATTTTTTTACAAATAGAATTGACCTAGGAATGTGTGTAGACAGATTTGTCAAGACTTGAAAATTGGCACACTTAAGTATTTTTGGGGTAAAATGCAGTGGTACAATCCATTCAATCTCACCTATCACAAATCTTGAGATATAACATCACGAATAGGGGTACTGATCAATATGCTCCTTTTGACACTAGTAAAAAGTTAGAAATTACATTTGCAATTGCGTTTGAAAACTGATCAAACGGTTTTTTCATAAGCTCAAATTTGAAACATAGCAAGTGTCTGACCTCTAAAATGAAATGCAAAAGGAACTTTAGAATTTTGGTCAACTAGGTCAAATTTATAATAGTCAAACAGGGCTTCCCAGAATTCAGAACAATTCACATCAGGATGACAACAATAAATGACCAACTTTGAGAGATTCAAAACTTAATCAAATGGAGTCAACACAACTTGAAATTTAAAATATAGGATCTTTGGTATGGACACTAAACATGCCCAAAGCAGTGAGTCATGACACATTACTGGGTGCGAGATATTCAATTGAAAACAGAGCCTCCTATCACTATTTGACACTTAAGCAAAAATGCAGAATTGGAAATTGTTCAAAATGGGACTTCACAAAATAGCTCAAAATGGTAGTTTATCATCATGAAACACATAGACGTACTGAATGAAAGGTGTTAGGAATATTAAACACCACTTAGGCTTCACAAGTACAATTGGGGACATATGCATCAAAAAGCATTTATAGGGCTTGATTTTTCAATGGTACTCAAAATTGGGGTTTCAATTTTGAATCCCAACAGACACAATGATTTTTTGACTAGGAAAACCCTTGATCAGAGAGAAAACCTCAATGGGGATGGCACCCAAAAGATGGTATACTAATATATATGTGACCCTATTAGAAGCCCAAAGTAATGCAATAAGTATAACAACCCTTGTTAAAGGACATATCCCTATTAGGAGACCTTGAAACCTTGTTAATGACTAATATCTAGGAAGACTAACAAACTAACTATCCAAATTCCTTTAGTCAACATTGAAGAGGAGATATTCAGGATTAAAAATACAATTTACTAAATGGACCAATATTACAAATCAATTTCCAATACAACTCCTTTGAAGCTTAAAATCATGTACCAACATCAATCTTTGTTCTACTATCATTATCTAGCCTTCAAGCTCGTATCATATCACTATACAAATAATATATGAATGATCTCAATATAGGATAACATCTTTCCTTTATACCCTATACTACAAACTAATTAAGTTGACCTATTAAAGTTTTCCCAAAGCATAGTTGATTACTTTGGACTTCACTAAGTCATACACACCTTCCAGAGCATTATTAAAAATATTACAATAAGGTTCCCACACAATAAAATATAACTAACAAAATCTTCAATAAAGATCAACATGTTAAACCAACACAATTAATTGTTACTAATATATATCAAACGTTTTAATTCTACGCCCTTTCTAGAATGTTCTTTAAGACTTGCTATCAAACATATAGAAACATGAACATGTCTTCAACCATGGTCAAAGCTTGTTAACCTTAATTTTACTTTTCTGACATGATACATCCAATTTCTCAACATTTATCTCTAATAATATTTCCTACATATTAGTCTTCTATTGTTGTTTACGAAATGATCATTAACTTATCCAATACTCAACATACACATAAGATAACATAGGTTTACCATCTATGCTCATCTATTAACACAATATTTGTTGATTTAAGATTGTTTTGAAATAAAGAAATTGTATTGGAACAATCATTATTTTGTCAATGATGTCAAACCTACTACTTGTTGGTGAGACAATTGCTTTTTGGTTTGAAAGGTATCATTTAATTAATTGATGAAGAGGATTTGAAAAGAGGAGATAACAATAGCACCTAGAGAAAGGTTGAGTTATTTGGTATGTAAAAGAAGCATTAAGACCAAGTAAGACATCGATACTATAGTGTATTGTTTATCTACTTAAAGTTTGAAATGAAAGATTACTCAAGTTATGATTAGAAGAAGATTAAGTAAGAAAAGTGTCCACCAAGCCTTGCCAAGAAGTCAGTGTAAGCCAAGCCAAAATCAATAGTAACTGAGTGAAAAAACAAGTGGTGTTGAGTAAAGATGAAAAATAGTGCAAGTTGAGTGATTGTTAGTATATGTTGAGTAAAATTTAGTTGGTGTTGAGTATCAGTAAACTTTAGTGTTTTTCGAGTAAACTAGTTTTGGTTGAGTGATAGACCAATATAGATGTTGAGTGATAGCATATTGATGTCAAGTTCCAGTAAATGTGTCAAATTAAAGATTTGATGAATTTGAGACAACTATTTTGTTTTCTTGAATTATGTGAAGCGAGTGGAAGATAACTATGATGAGTTGGCGGCACAAAATTCAAGGTAAATCATTTTGAGGTGAATTCAAGGAATATTATAGAAGAATTTTCTAGAGGAACCAAATGGAAAAGTGGGTAGATTCATTGTATCCTATCTAATCCTACCTAATCCTAAAATGGACGATTATGGTTAAGCGTTAAACAATCTAAATTACCTATTTTTAGAGATAGTTGGTCAGAAGAAAAGGTTTTCATGTGTGATAACTTGAAGAAGACAAGGATTCTAGGGTATTTCTTCATTCAATGCCCAAACAAAAGTGACTATAATTGGCATGCAAAGCAAGAAAGCTTAAGAGTATGAGTGCTTGAAGGGTGAACAAGCTATCAGAGATGAAGTGTATGAATGCCAAGAAGAATGGAGAATTGACACATAGATCTGTAACCTACAAGTGAGTTGTAATTTATTATTAGATCAAGCCTTACTATTACTTTCTAATCATTGTATTAGTCTAGGGTAAATCCTTCAAATTAAGGTTGACCTATGACAATAATCTACAAAGTTTAAGTATTGTATGATCTAATGGATGCATGCATGACAAGATTTTATGGATATGGGTCTACTAAGCATTGAAAAGTTTTATTTTTACATCTAGACCTTGGATAATTTATTTACCCCTCTCTCAGCAATTCTAAAAAAATTCTAACAATCTTGAACTCACATAAACTAAAATGTTCTTTTCATTGTTCCAATAAACCTCATTGATGTACATAATCTGTGTCTATCACAAACTCAAGAATGTATGTTGACATTAATGAAAAAGCTTGTTGTAGACCCCATATGGAACCCTGAATTAGAAAAATTCTTAAAAGTCCAATTGTCCCACTTGCATGACATTCCTTAGAAGGTATCTCCTTTCTTATTTGAGATGAATAAGGGAAAGGACTTGGAACTTACTTGAACTTGGTTCAAACTAGTTAAAATTTTCAAGAAGGTTCACTAGTACATGAATGTGTGTTTGACTTCGAAGTGATTCAAACTAGTTCATAATAGGTCAAAGAGGCTCACAGGCTCAACAAGGCCAAAAGTTCAATGATATGGAAATATAAGTTAAAAGTGTAGGTTTGGATTCAAGGTTAAAATGTAATGGCTAAAAAATGTAGACTCAAAGTACAAAGTGTCTATCTGCTAGTTGGTTTGATGATATAAATTGGTGATTTAAATTTAGAATACCAAGTTTGTGTAAGTACATATTGGTTCATAGTGGTTCATGTCAAACAATTGCATGGAAGTCCCCACAAATTCAAGTGAGCTCTCAAGGTTTAAAAATATGAAAAATCATCACTTTTTTGAACCTATTTGAATAGAGTTCAAAATGGTTTGATTGGTTCAAAATGGTTCAAATTAGAACATGGGGGTATGTGTTAGCTTATAAAGGTTCATGCAATACAAATAGGGATTAGTAAGATTCCTACATATTCGAGCACTCCAAATCAGAGGTTCTCAACTAAGTTGAGGTTCTCATAGGTTCATTTTGGTTCAAATATAGTTCATCATGGTTAACATGTTCAATGGTTTGATAGTTTAAAATGATAGTTCAAAAAGGAACGATTTTGGTGGTTCAAATTTGTGTGACTCACAAATTTATGAACCTATATGAATCAATTTGAAATATTATGAATGTTTAATAAGATACAAATAAATTCAAGAGTATATATTTTTCCTCACTACTTGATCAAGTTTGCATGAACAAATATTAAAAGAGAGGCTTGTAGAGAAATCCCATATGGAGAATAAACCATGGTTTAAAGAGACATAGCTTGATACCAAATAAAAATTTGAAAGGATGCATTAATAACACAAATTATGGGTTCTTAAATCAAATCTTAATCCACAAATGTCATAATGGAATGATTGAAAATATATTGTAATGATCTAATATAGAGGGAGTTTGAGAAATTCATATTTTGTGACAGTTTTATAGACTTGTACACTATGGTAAATTTATTTTGATTCAAATATTATTTTGGAGATCTCTCTAGTCGAGACATGAAGAATAGGGTTGTCAAAACATATCCAAAAATGAAGGAGATGCAATAGTGGGATAAAAATGTATACCCTCTCTATCAAAACCCAATTTGACTGGCAGAAATATTTTGATCCATCTAGCATAAAGTATATCTCCATTTTGTTTTAACGTATTCAAATGTCACTCATTGTATATAGAAGCATATATTATAACTTAAATATGTTCACGATGTTATAAACTATGTTCATAATTCCATAAATGGCTATCTCAAGGATGGAAATCTTATTAAAATTTCATTTTCAAATTCAGTTATAAAACTAAATGATATCTCCTTGTAACTATTTATGGTAAGAAACTTCCAAGAGAGGGGGTTCATCTCTTTTTATAGGAGACTTTTGTGCAATAGGATAAGGGGGAATCATTTTTTTGATTATATTATAATGGGTGTAGGAAGAGAATGAATGATTTAGGTTTTCGAACTTCTTTATTAAAAGTGCAGAGGCAATGTAGTCTATGAAATTTTTTCATGTATTTAAGGAAGGAAATATTTTATATTAAATCTATGAATTTGGATAATTTCTTTGTAATAAAGCTCAGCCTGTGAGTTGGTTTGATTGTCATTGATGTTGGTCTATAATATTCATCTTTTTGTATGGTTGTTATGAGGTCTTTTGAACTTTATTCATGCATTAATTCAGAAATAAAATGTTTGGTCTCTTCTTTGTCCTCCTGTGGTTGAAATATTGAATAGATGATCTGTGTGCCATTTCTTTTTTCTCCCCCCTTTAAATTACCTAATCTAAAATCACATCCATTATAGTATTGATGGATGAATATTAGATTACCTTGGCATCCTCAGGTTAAAGGAACATTCAATAATTATATTCCTTGAATATCTTTTGATGAAGTTGCACCTTTTTAAAAATTCAGAGGGAAGTGATTACCAAAGACTTACCCACGTGTTAGTTGAAGGTTATGTCTTCTTGATTGGGCATTCAAGAGTCATTTGTAAGATTTTTTGTTAAAGAACAATTTTTTTCACTAACACTTGTCATCAATGCAATACATAACTAGCATATAGTACCAACCAAACTTTTATTCCTAACAATCTCCCCCTTTGGCATTGATGGGAAGATATGATGAAAAAACATGAACGCCAAATAATTTTTTGAATATCTTCAACATATACAACTTCCCTAACAATCTCTTATCTAAATACAATTTTATGACTATCCTCAATATGTATAGCATACACAAGCTATGATATTCCTCCTTTGATATCAACCTCCAGACACAATTTTTTTTAATAGATTCTCTTCCCCTTTGACATGAATGAAAAAGATGCCAAAATGCCAAATTTTGATTCAAAGTGCTCCCCCTTTGATGAACATACTCATCAAAGTACCTATATTGGATCAAGCCAATCTACCAAAAAAAAAATACATACCAAGGGTCAATAGGAATTATTATACAAAAGTCAAGCATAGGAGTTATTTAATAAAATCTACTTATTGAGATCACTCTCCATATGGAGTAGTACAAAGCATCACACTAGATATATGTATAGTTCTCTAGTTGTACTCAACTGATTCAATGTTGTATCATTTACTCTATATTAACTAGGGATATGACCCCAAGCATACCTTTGAAATACTCAAAGGTTCCTTAGCCAATGGTTTAGTGAATATTGTTGGCCTTTGCATTTTATAAGTAGATTGATGAAAAAATTTCATTGGTGTCAAACATCTATAGATAATTCATTGACCTGATAAGATCACTAATTATTAGTATTAATAAGGTGAAATTATTATCACATTAAATGTCTAGTTATAGAAAATATTAACTATCAGAGAAGAGGATGAACAATGTAATTGAAAGATTAGGAGAGAAGTTTTATTTGGAAGCCAACAATAGGAAGAAGAAAGTGATTAACCCTAAGATCTATGGTCAATATTTTGTCTAGGGTTATCAACAAAAAATGAGATAACAAAAAGGGATTGACATATGAAGGAGAGATAAAGAGAGAGAAACAGCAAACAAAGAGAATAGCGAAAATGATCATCATAGAGAAAAATATGACAATAAGGGATCTGAAAGGCTTAAGGCATAAGAAATAAATAGGTAAAGTTATCTTGTATAAATGCCTAATCAGTTTTCTACAAGATTTGTAAAGTCTTTTACATGAATAATAAGTTTGTGTATGAACTTTTGTTAAAGCCTCTAATGAGGTGAATGCTTAGACAAGAAGAGTACATTCTATTTGTTGAGTAGTCTTGACATACTAATTATAGAATTTACATTGTATCAATCAATCCTCACAACATGAGTTTCTTAGAAGGAATCTTTATCATAAGCCTCATTGGTAACCTTTTTTTTATTGTAGTGAAAAAGGTGTGGGTACCATCTAAACTATAGTTTTTCCCTCTAACCAAGGGTTTTATGTGATATCAAAATTCATGTGTTATGTGTGTATTGATCACTTATGTGTTATTATTTACTTTCATATATATGATTTGTTAAGTTATGAATCTTACTATTAGTTACACATAAGGGTTATTGGATTAGAGATATTACATACTATTGGTTAAAGTAATAAATGAATGTTGAATTTTAATAAGTATTGATTCACTCCCTCCTCCACTCTCACTACTTAACCTTTCCAACTAATAATTAATGATTGGTATTAGAGCCTAGTTCTTTTGAAAGAAGTTTGACAACTTGAGAGTAGGTCTGGGAAATGGAAAGGTACAAGAAGAAAAAAAAACTTGAAGAATCCCTAGATGAAGGTATAGAGAAAAATGATGAACTGAAGAAAAAGTTGACATTTCATTTGCAAAGGGAAAGATACTATCTGAAAGATTACAAACAAGTCTTGAGGATCTTGAAGAACTCTCCCAAAATAGTACAATTTCTGAGGAAGTTGATGCTACAATAGATAATCTTTTAGAAATAAATATTATTCTAGAGGAAAACCTACAATAAGCCAAAAGGGAACTTGAAAGTCAAGCTTTGAGAATGACTGAAATGTTAGAAAGAATGAAGACTTTCAAAGACAAAAAAGGAAAAATTGAAGGAGATTAGATAAACCTAGAAAAAGGAACTAAAGACAAGGATAATACTATTCCTCGACTAAAACATGAAAAAAATACACTAAATGGTTACATGAGTGACACAAATGAGGAAAACTGACACAACCTTGTTGAAAATGAAAGACTGAGATAGGAAATAGAAGATTTGACAAACAAGATAAAGATAGAACAAGAGGTAGATGAAAAACTTAATAAGTTTGATCTAAGCATAAAAAAGATTGATGAAAAATTAAAATAGAAAAGGAGAATGGGTGATACTAATGAACTTGTCTATACCAAATAAAAACAAGTTTGAAATCAATGAATCATCCAAAATAGTCATAAAAAGACATCACAACCAATCAATAACCAACTAAAGAAACTTACTTGCTATAACTATGGAAAATTAGGATATACAAAAAATGTTTGTAGAATTAGATCATAAAATACCTCATGGACATACATCTTTTAATGGTTATTGCTACAACTATAAAAACTATGGACATAGAATAAGAGACTATAGAATGAGAATGCCAAGTATTGCAACTAAAAGAATCTTTATGGGTTATTGCTAATGTGCAAAATTTTGGTCATAAATTTGAACATTGTATAAATGGAATTCTATCAACAAGGAAACCAAGAAGTATATACTGTAATGATTGTGGATATATTGGACATATAGCAAGAAAGTACAGGATCACGAAAGAAATTATTGGTGTATAATTGACATGTCTATCATGTTGTGCTTGTTACAAATATGGTCATACATGAAAAGATTGTAGATACCAAAAAACTATGGATAGGAACCATATGGGAGTCAGAACAATGAAAAACAATGTGAAACAAGTATGGATAAAAAAGGAAGAGAAGAGTGTATCTAACAAAAAATCAGAAAACTCAAGTCAAGAAGGAGTGTCCTTGAACTGAGATAGATAAGTGTGTTGAATAAGAAAGTACATGACTAAAGCAATTACTAACAATTTTAATGGATTGTGGAAATTTGATCTCTCCTATTGTAACACTATCAACTAGAAAAGGTAAATTCTATTGTTTGTGTAACGTCTATTAGAGAAAATGTTATTGTTGTAAATGCATTAATTGCATGGATAACCATTTTATTACTTTTTGGGATATAAGTACATGCAAAGGTAATTTTTTTAATACCTCGCTTTCAAAATTTACTAAGTATAAAAGAATTCTAAAGAAAATTACTATGAGCATTAAAAGAAAGAACTTGCAAAGAGTGATTTGTGCCCTAATTTACGAAAGGAAAAATAATTTGTTTAGTGTGTTTGTTAAGAAAGCATAAAATATCTAAGGAAATGACAGCTTTTGCTAAGACACCCTTTTTCATGAGCATCAATGAAAGACTAGAACCAGAATGAGAAGTCTATTTAGTAGATTCAAGCATACAAGATGATGTTAAAGCTTTATTATCTCTACCATTAAGAGTAATATTGGTTGAGGATATGATTACTTTCATTCATAAAAAAAATTATAGTACTGGAATTGAAGAAATGTATAACAAACAATTATGTACATTGATGGTGTACTAAAAGATGGCTATAGGTTCCTAGAAGCTCAAGGTCTCACACATATGGTGTACTGGCTAAATTCCTTACTGATGAATGGATCAAATATGTGTTGAGTCGAGTGTATGATAGATCACTTTGGATGTACAAGGATAAACCAATAAATATCACAACGGATTTTGTCAACAAGATCACAGGCCTATTAACACAAGGGAAAGAATGCCCTCTGAGAGTTAGTAACATGAATGAGTTAAGGTAAATAACAAAAACTACACCAAATAAGAGATCCATGTTGGTAGATAAGGTCAAATACAAAGGCACAATATTTTCAATGATGATAATTGGATACAAGATGTACCAATCAAGCTGCACAACCAGTGTGTCCATAACAACTATCTAGATAGCACACAATATTTCTACCCAAGGTAAATCATATTATTTTTCAGGATTATCATTTGGAGATACTTCAAATAATTTCAACTCAAATTGCATAAGCACTATCATATTCCATGCTCTATAGTAGAAAGGTATAAAGTTACTTTATGTTTTATTGTTGATACTAACAATTGTAGGATTCATTTGGTCAAACTAAGGATGTCTAGGATTCCATATCTAGGTTATGAAGTTCTAGAAGAAGGGATGGTTAGCTATGCTGACTATATATTATTTTTTAAAGATCACTTCAGCCACACACTTTGGGACTTATGAAGACATTTTCATTTAAAAAAAATTGGAGGCCCCAACTATTAAGAAAGAAAAGAAGATGAAGCAGAGATCAGGCATAGTACATGAGGCATCCA
Organism: Cupressus sempervirens; assembly: GCA_028749045.1. Taxonomy (NCBI): domain Eukaryota; kingdom Viridiplantae; phylum Streptophyta; class Pinopsida; order Cupressales; family Cupressaceae; genus Cupressus; species Cupressus sempervirens. Next base: position 182,196,396 of record CM053792.1, read on the forward strand.
ACAATCTATAGGTGCAAAAGGTCACACAAGAAACATCATCACTTTAGTTATCAACCCCAATAAGGAAGACAAGGCAAAAAGGCACTAAGCCTATTGAATAGACTATTGTTACCATTTTAGAACATGAGGAAGAAGAAAATAATGAGGAGATTGAATCGAGAATACGTGGAGAAGGGGTCATAAAGATTGATAAGGGAAAACTATTTAGGGGGAGAAAGATTCAACATGTTACAAAGAGAAGAATAAATAGGAGTCAAGTCAAGAATCCACTAGCATCAAGGAAATTAGAAGCTGAATTTGAGAAGGTTGTTATTTCATGGGGAAGAAAGTCTAGTAGGAGAATGTATCAGATTCCATCTGACCCCAAGGAATTAGTGAAGTATATCATTGATACAAATTTAGTTGGGAAGATGGAGCTTGATGCAATTGCAAATCTGATAGAAATAAACAAGAAAATAGTTGAAGATTCATTGATTAAGTACTTTAGAGAATCTAGTAAGTATCTTACAGATGTAAAGGATAAAGTGCCCCAAGAGTTGTTTACTACCTTACTATTAAGATGGCACTCATAATATCAAAAAGTAGAAGAGTTGAGTAAGAAAGTACTAAAATAAATATGACCTAATTTATTAGTTAATGATGTAGAAGTATGGATGGATAATTATTATGAAACATTTAGGACTGACTTAATGATTTTTATGGTAGTAGTTGCTGAAGAACCTATTCTGATTCAACCTATTAGAGAACTATGGATTAAGGAATTGAAATGAGAGAAAAATAAATCCTATGAAGAAGTAGGCCCTTCTAATTCTAATGATGTATTTAGTGTTAGTGAATTACTTGGTACTATCAGTACAAAACCTGAGAAGAAGTTTGAAAAAGAAAAGGTCACTATTGAAGACATCATCGACAAATAATGTGAATCTGATAGTAAAGGTAATAATTAGGAGCATTTGACACATGTACATATGAGTGTACATGTAATAGAAAAAAAACTAGTATTGAGAAAAGTGCAATAGAGAAAACTAATAAGGTTATAGAAAATCAACATGAAATTGAACCATTAAGTAGTTTTGGTCTGCCACTACTTGATCTTCCAAGTCAAGCATTGATATCAACTAAAGAAGTTTTAAATGCTATGAGAAACCAAGAAGAGTAGAACCCTATATCCATTGAACAACATCACTTATCACTAACAACAAAAGTATCGATTGTGACTGAAGGAAATATTGATGAGTAGAAAGATAGTGATAATACAAGTAGTTCGTCCAAAGATTCAGAAGCACAAAAAGAATAAGGGAAGGGTGATAGTACTCAAGCCAAAATCTAAGTTAATATAGCCTAATCACTATCAACATTGAGAAGAAAAGTAATAAGGGAAAAGATGATAATGATAAGCACAAAGATAAATATGTAAAGAAGGATCATGAAAAAGGTTTTCATCAAATTGATGTCAAATGAAATAGAAAAAGAGAAGAATAGGAGGAGGAGGAGGATTTTCCACCTAGTGATGACTCTCAATTTGATATATTGAAGAAAACTATGTTGACACTAAGAAAGATCAAGATGAGTTCAAATGAATTTCAAAGCTTAAGACCAAGATTGATTTAAAAAGATCGAAGACAATCAAAAAGAAGGTATTGAACAAAAAATTTCTTATATTTGAATGTCTTATGCCAAATTTTATTTTAGACAAGGAGAAGTCAGTTCAATAAAAATTCAAACTGTATTTGGATGCCATGAAAGTAGCTAGAATAGATCTTGGAGTTCAATTAGCTAAGGAGGATGCATATGAAATGGAAGAGGAGATAAAATAACTTTGGTCAAGTAAGATTGAAAAATTGAAAGCAAAATTATAGAGTGGTATTATTGAAGCATAGGAGATAGTGAACAAAGATACTAGGAAGTACTCTACCTTTTATAATTTTGACACATTCATTGTAGAGCCTGACACCAACATTATCAGAGCGCAAAATGAGAGGTTGGTTCATATTGGAGGTTTAGACTGATTGGAAAATATTATACAACATTCATTAAGGATAAAGGAGTTAGTTACAAAAGAATGAGACTTAAAATCTGAAAAAGAAAAAATAATAGTAAAAGTTTTGGAGCTAAAAGGTGTGTTATGTTTGCATACTTATGTTATGAAGCAAAGTTTTTTCGAAGCACAAAATATTATACAAACACCAAAGGATAACATGATGATTAGAATGGGAGCTACACCATCCAAATTTTAGAAGCATATTCTTACTATGAAATCTTTGAAGAATACATGAGAAACACTAGTGCAGCTTACTCAAACAAGATATTCAACTATTGTCAGCAAATTAGCTATGATTGTCATTGCATAATTTTATGTGGTCACATTTAATAGTATTGATTGCCATAAAAAATGGGGGATATACTTTGGTCAAATTATGAATGGTGAGAAGAGAAGACCAAAAGACAAGCTATAGAAGGATACAAGTACATTGAGTGGAACAAATAATATCAAAGTATCAGAGACTAGCACATGTAAGTAATATGAATGAGGGAGTACAATATACATGGATTACATGAACAAAGTTAAGAGTTTTTCTTTTGTCATCAATGCCAAAGGGTGATTTTTTTGCATTTGCATTTTATAAGTATGATGATGAATTTTTGACATATCACACATTTTAGTTTTGTGATATTTTCAAAATAATCTTTAAGACTTGCTATCAAAAACATAGAAAAAAAAATGTCTTCAACCATGATCCAAGTTTGCTAACCTTGATTATACTTCATTGATAAGATATAACCAATTTCCCAACATCTATTTGTAACAATATTTCATGCTTACTAGTCTTCTACAAGTCTTCACCAAATGATACCTAACTCATCCAATACTCAACAACAACATAAGTGAATGTAGCTATAGCATCTATACTCATCCATTAACACAATCTTAACCTCTCATAGTTTAACTTGTTATATGATAGCTTTATTAAGAGGATAAACCTCTCTTATGTACATAATATTTTTCTATCAAGAACTCAAGAATGTATGTTGACATCAATGACAAAGCCTATCATGAATACAACACATAACTAGCATATCCAAGTGCCAACCAAAATTGTATTACTATAAATGAGCCCCTTTGTCATTGATTGAAACATATGATGAAAAAACATAAATATCAAATAACTTTCTGAATATCTTCCACATATACAACTTCCCTAAAAAATTCTCATATGAATATAATTTTATGAATATCCTTAACATACATAGCCTATACATTCTCTAATATTCCTCTTTTGACATCAATCTTAAGAGACAAAAGTTTTTCATTGATTTTATCCCCCTTTGACATCAATGAAAAAGATTTCAATATGCCAATATCAATCTGAAGTGCTCCCCTTTGATGAAAATAATCATCAAAGTAACTACATTGGATCAACAATCTGCAACAAAATAATGTGTACCAAGTGCCAATAGACATTGTTAAACCAAAAATCAATCATAAGATTTATTTAGTTAACTCTTCTTACTATGATTAGTCCCCCTAAGGAGTAGTACCAAGCATCAGGTCTAGGTGTATGAATAGTTCTTTGATTGTACTTAATTGATGCAATGCTACATTATTTACTCCATATCTAGTGGGGACATTACCCCAAAATGTAACTATGAAATACTCAAAGGTGTCCTTAGCCAATGGTTTAGTGAATATGTCTCCTATACGTTCCCTTGTACTTACATATTCCAATATAATCTCCTTTTTTGCAACTTTCTCCCTTAGAAAATGATACATAATAGCAATATGTTTAGTCTTTTAATGCAAAACTAGATTCTTTGACATACTCATTGTAATTTTGTTGTCAAAATTTATAATTGTAGGTTCTTAAAATTTAATACCAATGTCCTCCAACATTTTCTTCATTTGCATAATCTAATTGCAATTGCTAGTTGTAGCAACATATTATGCTTCTGATATGGATTGGGAAATGCAATCATGTTTATTACATAGCCAAGAAATGAATCTTCCACCAAGAAAGAATGCATCACCACTTTTTTTTTTGTCAACATTACTTACCCAATTAGCATCATTATATGCACATAATGTAAAATCATTAGATCTATCATATCATAAACTAAATTTTCATGCCCCTCCAAATATCTAAATATTCTTTTTATTGTTTCTAAATGTGTCTTTACAAGATCTTGAAATCTCACAACTATCCCAATGACATTTTCTATATCTAGCCTTGTATGTGTCAAATATTTCAATCCTTCAATCATATATGTATCTAGCTTGCATAGCTCTAGGTGACACATCCTTGTTTGATAATTTGCATCCAGTCACCATAGGTGTACCAACATGTTTATAGTATTCCAAGCTAAGTCTTGATAATAAGCCAATAAGACAGATAGCTCGAGATATAAAGATACCATCCTTATTATGTGTTATTTCCAATCACAAAATTATTTCATTTCTCCAATCATAGATGTCTCAAATTCATTCTTCATTTCATCTGAAAAATTCTCACTACCTTCAACTTTGCCTCCAAATATAATGTCATCAACAAATACAACAATGATAAAAAAAACCATCTAAATTTTTCCTTGGATATAAATTATTGTTTGTGTTACCTTTCTTGAATCCCAAACTCAGTAATTGTTTACTCAACCTTGCATACTAAGCTCTAGGTGCCTGCTCTAGCCCACACAATGCCTTTTTTAGTTTCCATACCATGCCTTTTTCTTTAGTTAGTGGGAAACTATCAGATTGTTCAATCTATATCTCTTCCTCAAGGTTGCCATTGAAGAAAGATGACTTCACATCCATCTAACATTAAACATACCTTGAAATTATTGTTATATGCATAAGCCAAAAACATTCTAACTACTTCTAATCTTGCAATAGAAGCAAAGGTTTTTGCAAAATCTATATCTTCTTGTTGTGAATATCATTTGCATACTAACCTTTCTTTAATTCTCACAACCTCAACTTGTTCATTCAACTTGTTTCTAAATACCCATTTTGTACCAATGATATTTCTATCTTTATGTCTAGAGACCAATTCCCATGTCTTTTTCTTCTTTATCTAATCAATTTCCTCTTTCATTGCATTTATCAAAACTTCATTTTTACATGCCTCACCAGTAGTTTTAGGTTCAATTTGTGAAATCAAGTGAATTTCTTTTCTTATGTTGTTTCTTTTTACTATTCCTCTATTTGTACTACCAATGATATAATATTTATAATTATTCCTTGCAACATATGTTAGTGTCCTTTGTTCTTCTCTAGGTTCATCTTCAATTTGTATCTATATATCATTATCCAATTCAAATAATTGTTCATGTTCTATGTTCAAATTAATCATAGATTTATGACTTGTACTAGTCTAATTTTCATCTAAATCATAATCAAGTATCATGTCTTGCACCTAAAATCTTTCATCAGCTCTTAAATTTTCAGTCTTAACAATCTTCTTTAATCTTAGATTATAACATCTAATGATTTTCTTTTTGTAGAATAACTAAGAAATATACCTTCACCACCTATAGGATCAAACTTCTCTATATCATCTCATCTCTTGATGTAACATTTACTTCCAAACATTTTGAAGTATTTTACAACAGGTGTTTGACCAAACCATAACTCATTAAGAATCATACATTTTCCTTGTTTGATCCGATTTCTATTCATAGTGTATATTGCAATAGTAACTACTTATCTCCAATACAAAAGTGCTAAGTTACCTTCTAGAATCATCACTCTAGTTGCTTCAATTACTATTGTTGTGACCTCACAACAAACACCCCATTTTTTATTCAAAAATGGGGACCCCCTTCTTTCTCTTTTAGGGCAAGGGATTCAACTCTACAAAACAAGGCATCTAGATAGGTGCCTCTTGTGGGTCTAGGTGAATCTAGGATGTCTAGTCAGTGACTGTCAAACAAGGTCGAGAAACAAAAACTTAGTGTTTTTGACAAGACAAAAAGAAGGTGCACTATGTGTGTGCAATATTGCAAGCCTGAAGAGTACACATGTGCATATGCACATAATGAGCATCCAAAGGGTTATGCCAGGTGTGCACCTTGACACCCTAGTTGCCCATAAGTATGAAACCCCCCTCCCACATATGCTCATTCTACATTCTAAGAATGATTTCTTTAAGCACCAAAGGTAAAATGGAATGTGCATATATACACTCTTGCAAGGTGTGCATTGTGTGACATGTGTACCAATTGAACACAAAATAATGCATCACATCTAAAGTGCACACAAGAGGAATGTACACATGTTCATGTGCATGTGCATTACTACAAATGTCTAACTCATGTTAAATTATGATGTGTGCAATGTGCACCTTGTGCACATTTGCAGGTGTGCCTAGTGCACAAGGTGCGCATATGCTCCTATTGGACCTTTGTTGATCTCATATTGGTTTTGACAATTGAGTGTCAACACACTTAATAAATTTTCTAATTTGATGCCAAGTATAATAAATATGTCAAGTTACAATATGTACCAAGCAAGAAATTCAACAAGTGCCAAGTCATTCAGATGCCGAGAAAATAGATAGTGTCAAGCAAGTTCCAAGTGCTGAGTGAACAATAGATGCCAAGCAAGTTCAAGTACCGAGAAAGACAGAATTTAGTATGTGCCGAGAAACATAGAATTGTTGTCAGAGTGTGTACCTTCACAAAGTAAGATGTAAACCATTTTTGAGCTGACATATGAATAGATCTCGAAGCTTAGAGATAAGATTGAATCTATTTGTATTCCCTATGCAATCAACATGCAACCAATGAGAAAAAAGAAAGAATTTGAGCAAGAAAGTTGGATGAATCTCAATTGTAGATTCATACCTAACCCTAAGTCATGAAATATTTTTAAAGAAGGTGAAGCCCCATAATTCAAAGATAGACAGAGAGTGTGTGAGAGAATGCATGTGAGGAGCAAATGCTAGTGAAGTTTTGAAAGAAGTGAAAGGGGTGAATTAACTTAGGAGAATGAAAAAATTGTAGAATCAGTTGTCAGAAAAAATGATCAAGGTTACATCATTTTCACATCAGATCAGTAAGGATTAGATTGGATAGAACACGGATTTGAAATCAACAATATCAGATTGTAAGTGTATCAGACAAAACATTCTATTGTACTCTCTAACAATTTTTATAGCAAAATGAAATCCTATAGACTTAGCTTGGTTTAATAGCCATTGTATAAAGCCTTTAATAGGGTAACATTCCAAATGAGTGTTCTAAAGTCCTTTAGCTAGGCACACTTCTAATAGGGTGTTAAAATCCTTTAACAGGGTAGGATCTAACAATCCTTGTAAGCCTTTAATAGGGAAAGTCTTTCATAGGGTAGATCATGAAAATGGTCAAAATATGTAACCTTAACAAGTGAACTTTATTGTTGCAGTAGTGAAGAGTTGTGGGTGTCATCCGCACCCCAATTTTACATTCTCATTGGAGAGTTTCTAGGTAATCATATCTGGTGTCAAGTGTTTATGTGGATGCATTTTCTTTAAATGTTATTTTAATATGTTTATACATGCAATGTTTTAAATTTAAAAGTTTTATTGCTTAAATTTTACTATTTTGAATTCATCCCCCTCTCAAAAGTATACTTTCCACTTGTAAATCCCAAAATTTGGTATCAAAGCTGAGTTCTCATTAGGAGAAGCCTTACAGCTTGGAGAAAAGATCTTGAGATGGAAGTCTACAAGTTGGGAAAGACCGTTGAGAATTAGGAGATTGAGATACACCTCTTACTACAAAAATTGGATGAAGCTTGAAATTCTTTGAGGAGTTCGCTAAAGAGAAGGAAAGAGATTGTGATAGCCGAGAATGACATCTAATACAAGGAGATTGACACCACAAAGTTATTTGCAAATAGTAACTCATGTGAGTTTGATGCAGCAATTGCAGATCTCATGGACAAGATAGAGCACAAGCTAAAGAGATCAGAAATCTCAAGTTGGAGCAAGAATCACAACCAATACTACTATGCGAGTGACTGAACAAAAGAAGAAAGCCATAGAGGATAAGGCCATGATTGAAGAAGACAAAAGAATCTTCTCAAATAGATTGGAAGAAAAATTAGCAGAGTTGTCTATAATCTCAAACATGCAGTTGGATACCCTAAGCCAAATGATGAATGCCCATCATGAGTTGAATGTTAAGGACATTGAGATAACTACATTGAAGTTGCAAAATGAGCAACTACAGAATGGCCTAAAAAGAGAGGAGTTTGTTGAAAGCTTCAACAAGCCAAATGAAGCCATCAAGTACTTTGAGAAACTACTAAAATCCCCTAGATCTAGTAAAAAAACATTAGGTTTGGGCTACACAAGCACTAAGAAGGAGATTTGTCCAAGACTATTCAATAAAGGAATGAAAAAGGTAAGAACTCCAAACCCACTTGTCATTTTTGTGGTAAGAAAGGACATACAACTATTGTTTACAAGAACAAGAATGGTAGTTAGAATGCCAAGCCAACAAATATGACACATTGTTACAAGTGCAAAAAACAAGGTCATCAAGCACATGAATGCAAAACCAGAACCATGCACACACCAAGATTTGAAGGATGCTTCTACATGTTAGGATAAAACCATGGACAAAAATAAAAATTACATGCAAATATAACCAATAACAGAAAAATAATAGATCACATAGAAAAGAACACAAGACACCAAGATTTAACATGGTTCACCCAACCCTAGACTACATCCACCAAACAACAAGTCTGATATTATTATGATCTAGTGATTACAACCTAATTACAATCAGCAATCCGTTACCACTCAATACTTCCACAAGAATCAATTTTGTATCATAACTTAATGAAAATACCTAACCCTAAGCCCTTTTATATAAGTAATTTTATGCCACTTTAGGGTTACAACATTTTGGCCATGTGTCAGCCATATATCAACCACAACATCAGCCACGGCCCAAAAATTTATGAAGTATGTATAGTACTTTCCTAATTAGTCACCACAAACTAACACTACAATTGTTAGAAGTTTGGACACAAAGCCTTTGAATGTAGATCCAAGACCACATGGTCATCAAACAATGAAAGAAGCCATGAAAATTCTTATAATTGGGACTACAATACAAGACATAGTTCTCATTACTATCAAGAGTATGGACACATCCCTAAGAATTGCATAAGAACATATTTCAGTGGAAACTAGAACAAATCATTAAGCCAAAATACATGTTTTAGTTGTTTGAAGATTGGTCATATCAACAAGCACTGCCCAACAAGATCAAAGGCACCTAACTCAATCTCAAACAAAGGAAAAGGCAAGGTCGATGTTGAGCACATTAGAGGAGAGATGAATAAGACATGGAAAAAGAAAGATGGATGTAGCACATCAAATGAAGGGATCACTTCACCTAAAGGGTCAAGTGTTCATACTTCATCAAATTAAGCAAAAGAAGGTATGAGGAACTAAAATTTAAATGTCTTATCATAGATCAGTTCCTAGAATAAGTTAGTACTTAAAAGGAAAGATCAGCATGCATAAAGATGCAAGGTTAAATCTTCAAAGATTTCACATTGTTGTCGAGTAAGGAAAGTTGCCTTCAAATGTCAAGTAAAATCCTAGTCTATGCCTAGTTGTCTACCAAAGTTAGTTGAAGTCGAGTGTGTAGTTTTTGTCAAGTAAAAAGGAAATTCTTATTGAAGCTGAGTAAGGGAAAATCCAATGGATGTTGAGTGTTGGAAAATCAATGGAAGTTGAGTGAAACATAAATTGCATAAGGAGCTAAGTGGAACATTGTATATGCACTGAGCATTAAATGCTATGTAATGGAGGGTATAGGTCAATTTTTTGATCATTTATCATCATTGTGAACATAGAGCAAGAGCAAGAAGAGCACATAAGCAATTGGAAATTAGAGTTTGAAGCATTTGCACAAGTTTCCAATAGAAATCAAGCATCATTTTGTCGATCTAATGTATTTCTCAAGTGCCAAGTTACATAGTTTTGAAGTTTAAACCCTAGTTTTTAGAAATGGCCTCTAGCTCTAGGAATCCCAAGGATAAGGAACCGTTTGAGGTTCAGTTGGTTAGTAATGAAGTTAAAGAACCAAATTTTATGCCAATTCCTAAAGTCACATACAAGAATGACCCTGCTAATGCACTATCCATAATTCCACCTAAAGTTGTAATTGTGCAAGATGTCAGAAAGTGTTATAATTGTAAAGTTGGAGTAATTGGTGATATGGAGATTCATCAGGCCTACGAAAAACTTTGTGAGAATGGGGTATTGAAGGAAGAATTTTAGATTTTTGAAACAAAGGGCTTAACCCATGCCCTAGATTTCCCTACAATTTTCAAGATAGAGTGGATAAGAATATTTTTGAGTAGAATTCACAATGGATTCCTATGGTTGGAAGGTGGACCTAATAAGCTGTCAAAGAGAATCATACATAGGGTAACAAGATACCCAACCCTAAAATGGCCAAAGACCCTGAGGAGTGATTCAAAAGAAGCCATTAAGAAGAACACTGGGGCAAAGTGGAATAAAAGGGGCATGAAAATTGACACAATTAGAGATCCACTTGTAGAATTTTCTATTAGAGTCATATCCCATAAATTCTACTAGTCAAACCAACTAAATAGTGTATCATGCATTGTAGTTGATGTGGGATAGAAACATGTTAAGAAGGATCATACATATGATCTAGCAGAATTGCAACTACAACAAATGATGGAGAATTTGGGAACAATAAGGAGATCCAAGAGTTCTTAGTGTAAGTTTGGATCAATTTTGATATGCATATTTTTCTATGTTCACAATGAATTCCCTTCTTATGGTAAGATAAGTTGGAAAACCAATAGGTCTATAGTAGTACAAGTAAATGAGTACATAGAGTAGATGGGAGCTAATTTTGAAGCCCTCGTGACAAGCTATTTTGAGGACTTTAAGAAGTCCATGAAGCAAAGACTAAGGATTCTTGTCTCCCTAGTGGATTAGCATATCAATGACATTTTTTCTTAGTTGACATTGACTACACTTATATCCAAGTAGCAGTACCTAGAGTGAGATGGCTGAGGCCATTAAGATATGAGATTAACATTGATGAGGCATCAGTAGCAATCACAACATTTCTTGCAAAAAAGATTGATAAAAGTGCAAAACCTTTTGGCACTTTTCCTATTGTAAAGTCTAAGGTAGACATGAAGTTGAAAATTTCTTCAACCCTAAATAAAAAGGACAAATAGGTCCAGAATCTTAAGGCAAAATTTGGTGAAGGGAAAACAGAAGGAGAAGAAGAAGAAGAAGAATAGGGCCAAGAGACACTTGCATTGACACAAGGCATGGGAGAAGATGTTGAAGAGGAAGAAGGTGTTGAGGAGGAACAAGCCAAGGAAGCACCTACTAAGCCAGAGCCTAAGAAAAGAAAAGTAAGCACAAAGCCAGTAGCAAAGTCAAAGAAATAGAAGGTTTCTCAACCAAGCCCTGCAGAGCCCACTAAGAACAAGCACAAGGGCTACCACTCAAAAGGCCAAGGAGTAGGCCAAAGAAAAGAAGAAGGTAACTAAGCAAAAAGGTCCAGAATAGAAAAGACTAAGAAGAAAATATGTTTCTCAACCTAACTCAAATGAAGAGAGAACAAAGTTAGAAGACACAAGTCAATTTAGAGTGGTAAGTCATGCATTAAAATTTGATTTACAAAACATTTCTGACAATGTTAAAGATAATATTGACTTAAATGGCTTGAAGAATATTGAATTCAATAAGCTCAGTAAGAATGAGTAGAACATGGTTGAAGAATCAGTTTACACCATGATGGCCAAGTTCAAAACCACCCCACTTGAACTTGAAAATTCAATTCCCAAAGAGTTATATTCTATTGTTGAAAATAAATGGCCTTATTTCCTTAATAAGGAAAAAGAAATAAGAGAGTCTAAATTGGCTCAAGTGATGCCTAAGCTCGCAAAAGGGAAAATAACCAAGGCCAATAAGAATCATGGGAGAAAATTTGCATCGAAATATAAATCTTTTAGCATTCTTCAGAATAAGATTGAAGATGTTGTCAAGAAGTTCACTCAAATGTGGAAATTGATTTATGGCCTAAAAAATATCAAAGAAGGAGAGGAAGATCCCTTTGAGGGAAGAAATATGGAGAAGAAGATGATAATGATAAGGAAGGTGAAGGTGAAAAAGAAAAGGTAGATGATATAGTGGAGAAGGAAACTCAAAAAGATGGTATGAAAACTACTGAAGAGAAACAAGTAGGACAAAGTGTGCAAGATGCACAATTTCCACCTCCAAGCCCCCCACATGACATATCCACACTTGTAGATACAGTAAAAGTGAAGGATTTTTCTAACAATTCTAGTCAATGGAATCTTAAAAAGATCCATGGCCAATCAACTCTACAAGCTCAATTATGTAGTAACCCAATATTGTCTAGTGTAGACGAGTTGCAAAAAGTAGTAGCTGACTTGACTAGGGATAAGATGGAAACAATAGAAATGTCTTCTATCATCCCTATAGCTACAAGTGAACAACCTAAAGAGAAAGTTTCACAACATACATTAGCTAAGATTGATTCCACAGTTAAAGTGACTACAACTATCAAGGAGTTGGCAAAGGAACAAGCAGGACAAATGGATACTTTTGTTCCTACTACACAAGTACAAGGTGCACCACCACAAATAATAGTAATTAACCAAGGAATATTAGAGGAGGAGAAGGAGACCCCAAAAGAAAAGGAGCAAGAAGCAATTCAAACTTTGGTTAATCTGCCAACCATTGGGACTCCTACAAGAATGCCTCAAAAGCCAAGCACTAAAGCAATACCACTCCACATTTCAGCACCAAGCTCAAGCTCTACAAAGGTTGCAAGGGTACTTCACTAGGGAAACCCTACATTAGATGAAGAAATAGTCATTCCAAAGTATGACTATGCAACCATGAACATTGATCATATCAGTGAAGTGCAAGAGGCACTAGAGAGGAAGAAGAAGCAGGAGATACTAAAAAATGAGTATAAGCAAAGGCAAGCACTAATAGAGATTAAAGACATCTTTTTAGATGCATTCAACTTGCACGCACTTGATGAAACAAAGCTAATATTGGAACAACTCTCAAAAATTGTTGAGTAGGTGACCAATGAAGTCTAGGAGACAAATGTAAAACTCATGGAATGGTCAGAAAAGAAGTTTCAAGCAAAGGTGAATGAAAGAATATCTAGTGAGATAACACTTTCACAGGTAGAATTGGCTAAGAAAATTGAAAAGGTGAAGATAGTACTTGAGAATATCTTCTCATTGTACTCAAAATTGTGTGATCCATCAATCTTCACACAAGAAACCAGCCAAAGAATAATGAGCTTGGAAAGGAACTTGAAGATATCTAGCATGCAACTACCAAAAGATCCAACTCAAAGTGAGAAGCACTTTAATACAACATTTCACACAAAAAAGGAACCAACTATATTGATAGTAGAAGAGGCTAACACTAGAGCCAAATTAGTTTAGATTCAATCCACCCTAACCCCTCACATGGAAATTTTACAAAAAAAACTAGCCTGCATAGAAAATGTGATAAATAAAGAAGCAAATCTTTCAACATTAGATGGCTTAGTTCACCTTGCAGCAAAGTCAACTATACAAATTAAATCCCTAGAAGTTGTAATAAAAAAACTAGAATTCTACTCTAAGAATTGTAATGGAAGTGAACAAAACCTTCTTGGAAAAATATTTAGTTAGTGTATAGACCCTTTGACATAAGTTTTTAAAAAAGGGGAGAAATCAAAAACAAAGGAAGATTAGAAATTGTCAAGCTAGAAGGAGACTTAATCTACAAGGGGAGACATGTGAAAGGGGAGCCAAAATGAAAGGGGGAGTATAGAGAGAAGAAAGGAGGAGAGAAAATAAAGCATATAGCAGGAAACAGGGTATAATATAACATATCAAAATTTAGAATAAAGATAAGAAGTATGAGCAGAGGCAAATCACTCTACTTAGAGAGAATTTTTGGATACAAAAAATTGCACATCAACTCAGGGGGAGTTACAAATTTTGAGGTATATAGTCCTTCACAAAATTTTGAAAAATTTTAAATTTTTTAATATATGATGAACATAATATATATTATACTCAAGGAGTTTAGTTTCATCATGTATAGTTAAGTGTTTTTGCCACTCATGTCAAAGGGGGAGACTGTTGATCTCAAATTGGTTTTGACAATTGAGTGTCAACACACTTAATAAATTTTCTAAGTTGATGCCAAGTATAATATAGATGCCAAGTTACAATATGTGCTGAGCAAGAAATTCAACAAGTGCCGACTCATTTAGATGCCGAGCAAACAGACAGTGTCAAGCAAGTTCCAAGTGCCGAGTGAACAATAGATGCCAAGCAAGTTCAAGTGTCAAGGAAGACAAAATTTAGTATGTGTTGAGCAACACAAAATAAACATAAGAGTTTGTTCCTTCACAAACTAAGATGTAAACCATTTTTGAGCTGACATATGAATAGATCTTGAAGCTTAGAGATAAGATTGAATCTATTTTTATTCCCTATGCAATCAACATGCAACCAATGAGAAAAATGAAATGATTTCAGAGAGAAATTTGGATGAATCTCAATCATAGATTCATACATAACCCTAAGTCACAAAATCTTTTTAAAGGAGGCAAAGCCCCATAATTCAAAGACAGACATAGAGTGTGTGAGAGAACACATGCAAGGAGAAAATGCTAGCAAAGTTTTGAAGGAAGTGAAAGGGGTGAATTGACTTAGGAGAAGGACATAATTGCATAATCACTTATCAGAATAAAGCATCAAGGTTACAACACTTTCACATCAGATCAATAAGGATCATATTGGACAAAACAAGGATCTGAAATTAGCAATATCAGATTGTAAGTGTATCAAATCAAACATTCTAATGTACTCTCTAACAATTGTTACATCATAATGAAATCCTATGGACTTAGGTTGGTTTAAAAACTTTTTTATAAAGCCTTTAACATGATGACATTCCAAGTGAGTGTTCTAAAGTCCTTTAGCTAGGCACACTTCTAATAGGGTGTTAAAATCATTTAACAAGGTAGGATCTAACAATCCTTGTAAGCCTTTAATAGGGTAGGCCTTTCACATGGTAGATCATGAAAATGGTCAAAATATGTAACCTTAACATTTGAACTTTATTGTTGTAGTAGTGAAGAGTTGTGGGTGTCATCCACACCCTAGTTTTACCCTCTCATTGGAGGGTTTTTGGGTAATCATATCTAGTGTCAAGTGTTTATGTGGATGCATTTGCTTTACATTTTATTTCCATAGGTTTATGCATGCAATGTTTTAAAGTTAAAAGTTTTATTGGTTAAAGTTTATTACTTCTGATTCACCCCCCACACCCCCCCCCCTCTGAGAAGTATACTTCCCACTTGTAAATCCCAACAATCTTTTGGGGGTTTCTTTCAGTTTTCATTATTTTTTGCAAGTTTGGTCACATCTTTTAGCATTTTTTGATGGGACTTAAAATTGCATTCCCAATTTGAGTACCTTTCTAAACTTTTGAGTCATTTTGAGCCCATTTAAGTGCATTTAATGCATGTGTACCCAGCTATCCTTTTGATGCTTATGAGGTCTTTTATGTTTCTAACAACTTGCATTCAGTGTATTCATGTGCCTTGTAATGTTAAATTTCCATTCTGAGTCATTCTGTGAAGCTTCATTTTGAGTAATGTTTAGATTTGCATTTTTTTTTAAGTGTGAAATAGTGATAGGAAGCCTAGTTTTTGTTTAAATATCTTGCAACTAGTTATGTTTCATGAATTTATACTTTGGGAGTATTGATTATGAATATCAAATAACCTATGCTTCAAATTTTGAGTCATTTTGATATGTTTTGAAATCATCAAAGTTGGTTGTTCATTGTTGTCATGCTGATGTAAATTGTTCAAAATTTTGGGAGGCCGTGTTTGACCAATTATAACTTTGACATAGTTGACCCAAATGAGAAAATTACTTTTGCATTTAATTCTAGAGATTAGGGACTTTCTATCTTTCAATTTTGAGCCTATGAAGAATCTATTTGATCAGTTTTCAAATGTAATTTCTAAAGTCTTACTAGTGTCAAAAAAATGCAGATTGATCAAAAATCCTATTCAGGATGTCATAACTATGAATCTATGATTTTTTGGACCAAATGGATTGTACCACTATGTTCTACTCTAAAAATTCTTTAAGAGTGCCAATTTTCATGTCTTGACCAATCTATTTGCAAAAATCACAATTTTGCTAGTGTTTCCAATTCTACATTTCCAAGTACCCCACTTTGACCACTTGCCAAATGTGTTGAGTTATACGCCATAAGAAAAAATCACATATTTATCCTCTCCTCATGAAAATAAACTATGCCCCAATTTTTGAGCCCTCAAGTGTTGGTTTGACTTATTTTTTGAAGCCAAAACCAAATGCAATTTATTGTTTTTTGGCATGTTTGTTTGTAAGCAGTTTCAAGAAGGAAACTTTAATGGTCAATATCTTTTAACCTAGGTGTCCTCATGAAATGAGATCTGACAAGGTGAGAGAATTTGGAATAGAAGATCAATGTGTCTAATTTTACAGATCAGTTAAGTGTTTTTGTCAATTTTTAAGGCTAGTTAGAGGACCCCTTGGCACAAAATTGGAAGTTTGCATAAGGTTGAAAATTGAGTTTAAAATGATGTTTCAGCGGTTCAATTTGATTCAACTAAGTTTCAAGTGATTAACATATTAGTTTGAGATATTAGGTGTTTCAAAATGAATTAAATTAGCTAGACCCACTTCGGGGCTCGACTAATTCCATTTGCCTGATAGAGTGACATTTAATGAGGAGATTTTAGGAGCTCTACGCAAGTAGAAAAAATGTAAATGGACCAAATAAAAGGAACCAATCAGTAGAGAATCTGTATGGATGGAATGACTATGAGATCCTTGGAAGCATGCACTTAACTTTCTTATTCCCAAAGGTGAATATGCTCTTGTCAAAATAATTCTTAGAAGGAAAAGCATGGGTGGGACTGTTTCTTTTAATGAAGAAATCAAAGAGGGTGTTTACAAAAATGATAACTAATACACCATTATGTGAGAATGGTGAAGTTGTGGGTGTAAATGCTGTGACAAGTGATGCTTTCGCATATGGAGATATCAACAATACTAGAGTTTCAAGATATAATTCATTTGCTAGTCAGCCTTAGAATATGAGTGATAACTTTTAAGTAATTTCATTTTTTCATTTTGACAAACAAATGTTTGAATAAAGACTACCTTTGATGAAAGTATGAACTATATCAAAGCTAGAAAATAGGATGTTGACATGTATAGCACAGACACATAGGAAATTAAGTATATGAAGGCAATGGCATGGTTGGAAATTTAATCTTGAAGACATTTTGAAAGATACTACTATTGGAGGATCTTTGTCACTACATCAACTAGCCCAAATACATCTACACCAAAAGACAAATGCCCACATCAAATTTTTTCTATTGTAAGTGTCATAGGATTGTGGTCATGGCTGATTTTTGATTCACAGGTGTAGCACCATCTCACAAAAGAAATGTGGAGAGGCAACTACTATGCATGACTTTGTATCACAACTTTTTAACACCAAAGATCTCACATATTTTAACTTTCTTCCCATAGGTGAGCCCACCAGTCTTAGATCTATGGATAAGCCCAATTTATTTGGGGAGCTTCTTCTAAAATTGAAGTCAAGTTACCTCCCTTAGCACTTGGCAAGAAAGAGACTGCCCCATTTGACTATCTGTAGGAACAGAGGACATGCCAATCCACATATAAGGAATTTGGAGTAGTGGTCTAATGATTCAATAGGAAATGAACATCACCAGGTCCATGAATTTTATTTTGTACAATTGTGATGTTAATGGCATTGTCACTGGCTTGCATGTCATAAGCACAAGATCTGCTAAGGCAACGTCCCAAATAGAAAATGGTGGCAATTAAGCACAATCTTAGCTAATGTAGATCAAATATTCATTGGTTTTGAAAGAATCTTCAATGTTCCCTTACATGTGTGAGCATAGGAAAATAATAGTGGATTTAATGGCATTAACACTTGTTTTGTATATGGAGATGCTCTGTGCTGTTCGTGGGAGAAGCATTACACATCAGAGGAGCCTCACTTGCAAAGAAATTGGTGTAGAAGCACATATGAAGACAAAAATACCAAGAGGAAATAGTTGATAATATGATCAATTTAATTTTATTTTGGTCATTTATGATGTATTAAATTAATTTATGTCAATTTGAATAATAATGTAAGGTTGAAAGACAAAAGTTGTCAAATATGTACGTAAATATTATCATAGAATGTGGCAATATGAAAATTTGATGCAAGAGAGAAGGTGAAAATTCATAGGGGTATTTGGATGGTTTCAAAATGTTGAAAATATTATAAATACCATGTATTGGTCATTCCAAATCAGAATGACAGGAAAGATAACATTTTTGTATTAGTTGAGCATTCAGTCCTAGCTATTTTGATTGGTGTTCAGTGTTTTTATGTTGTTTCCACACACGTATACAAGAGATGCACCTTGGAGGTAGCCAACATAAACTCCATAGATAGGAGTCATAGTTGAAATAATAAAGAGAAAGTAATGGAGGCATCAATCTAGTGATGAAGACAAAAAGGTTAATATATTTGTTTACAGATTCTCACCAGAGCATTTCCATGGGACATGGAAATTTTTCAAACTAAAGAGTATGGTGTAGGAGTACCTAAGGAGACATAAAAACTGGGACGAAAAAGTTCATAATATGATCAATTTAAATTTTTTTTGGTCATTCATGATTTATTAAATTAATTTGAGTCAATTTGAATAATAATGTAAGGTTGAAAGACAAAATTGTAAAAGTTGTCAAATATGTATTTTGTCATAAAATGTGGCAATATGAAAAATATGATGCAAGAGAGAAGGTGAAAGATCATAGGGGTATTTGGATGGTTTTGAAATGTTGAAAATATTATAAATACCATGTATTGGTCATTCCAAAATAGAATGAGAAGAAAATAACATTTTTGTATTAGTTGTGCATTCAGTCTTGGCTATTTTGATTGGTGTTCAACATTTTTATGTTGTTTCTAAGCCTTGTAAAGATAGTTACAGCCTAGAACTATATATAAGTTATATATTTGGATATTAGGATGAATTATTTTAATTATCCTTTTTGTTTGGATTCATTTCATTCTTTTTTGAAGAAGTTATACATATTTTAGTGAAAGTGGTTATTTACAGATTTTGGATTCCCTGATAGCAGTCATGTTGCAGAACTTGGTAGTGATACATATGGAAGAGTTATGAAATATAAATAGATTCATTGAAAAGATATACAAATAATACTTCTTTTTCATTTTTTTGAGTGATTTTTATGCAAATATGTGGAAGTTATGAATCTTTTAGTAGAAATTGGTGTTTGAATAGATTCAATGGAGTTGCTGGCACAAATGTGCATGCATGTAATGATTTATGGATTGGAAGAATAAATGACTTAATATATGGAAAATATACACACTGAGTAATATTAAATTGGTTTGGTATCAGTTGGGTTTTTTTAATGAAAGATATTGTATTTGTTATGTAGGGTTATATGTGTGCTTTCTGGTTTGTGATAGTAAAAATGGGTTATTTGTGTTAGAAGGACTAATTTTGAACAAATCCTCCAAATAAATTTTTAGGAAGATTTTGACAACAAAATTTATGAGTAAAATAATATGCTATAGAAATCAAACTATGTGAATGGAGATATATTGATAAACTTGTTGAAGCATATTTTGTTTTACTTTATAAAATGCCTCTAAATCATAAATCTATTGAATTAATTGTTGCCTATTTGTGCCCGCCACCAAGAATTTGAATTCAAAGGAAAGCCCACCCAATGGTCACGTTCCATCTTTAATATTATTTTAGTTCCCTAGAAATACAGAAAAAATAAAACGATTAAACTTTCTACTTTCCTACAACTTTTCATGCCTTCGGATCTTTGGCAATCTACAGTGGGTGCTTCCCTACATTTTCAAAACAAATGACCTTTACACAATGTAGAGAAATCCCTTTGTGATGCGTGGTAGTGGGTCTATGTTCTTCTTGTGGGCTACAAGTTGGAAAGCTACATGGTGAGTTGGAAATTTGATTGGAGCCCGCTTTCTCACATTCTAGTTTTGTCAGACTTTCTAACAATGTGGGAAAGCATAGTTGCAAAATGTGGATCAGTGAGTCCTTTCATTTTGTATGGGCCGTAGAAAGGAGGAGGGGCAGTCCAGCTGGCATTTTGATTAGCACCCGCTTTCCTGCATTTCATCTTTTGTCAGACTTTCTAACAATGTGAGCAAGTTCCCTGGTGACACATGTCCATATGATGTCATAGTGGATATTCACATAGATTCAGAGGGCACATGTTATGTACACTGTCAGATCTCCCAAGATCAAGGGCTGGCGCATGCCCGCATTCTGAAGCTGTAAGGATGTTAAGTAATCTAGGAAAATGCCTCGCTGCCATGTGTCTTTATGGGGTCAAGTTTTTTCCATATACCACAGGGTGATGCCAGATGGGGCCAGGTCATTGAGGTGGCTGTCGAGGTGTTCGTGGGCCTGGAAATTTTAGTGGGATGGTGCAGTGTAATGAGGATCTTCACGATTGTTGATCTTTCAGAGATCAATGATTGGCACTTTCTTGCATTCTGAAGATGCAAGGTAATTAAACAATGTGGGGAAGTGCCTAAAGGATATATGTCCTTACGTGCCTAGGGAGATACATTATAGCTAAGGTATTAATAGAAAGGTTGATGGTTATTAACATCACGATTAAGTTGAGAGGTGGCTCAGTTAGTCAGTTAGACATGGTCAACCAGTGGAGACTTTGCAAGGTGGTGAAATAAAATGAAATTATTGGCCCACATGGCTCATCCTAGTGGCAGAGTTTAGTTGACTATTTGACCCACCTGATTCACGAGCTAGAAACAAAGGAAATTAGGTTTTCTTGCACAATCTGATCTTCATGATCAATTCCAACCACTCCTGAGTGAATGTTGCACTCCACCACCTCTGATCCTATCCATCTACTTGGTCAAAATGGTTTAATGGCATCATTTCTTGTCTTCTCGAGGCCCTATTTTGGAAAAATATTAGATTTCATGGTATCTAAGTCTATGCCAAGGTTAGATTTTCCCTAGATCTACATCATTATTATCTGTAAGACTTAATGGCAGTGGTTCTGGAGTAACTTCAGCTAGAGGACATCTCAGTTATGCCTAAGCTATAAAGGCAATTTTTGTAGATTTTTTTCTGGTCGACTCTTCTCTATTTTCTCTGATATTGCTCTACAACTTCAATGTAAATTTCCTTTGCCTCTGAACTATATGACATTTATCCTTATCTCCTCTAGCCATTGATGTAAAGTGCAAGAACTATTTGCCTCTCATTGGTGTATTGTAGGGATCTATAATCTTTCATGACTGTATCTCTTTTGGCCTATGAATGGTATATAAGTGAATCCCCTCTTTCCTTGTGTCATTCATTTGGGTTTCCTAATCTGCATGTGATTGTTAGATTAAAGCAAGTTTGGATGTGTATATCTTTTGGTGTCATGATGGTTCAATAATGCATGTATGGGTAGAGATTTGTTTGAACACTCTATTTTGGTGCATCACCCCCCTAGGTTAGAGTAGGTAGATTTGCTTTTATGCATTCCTTCTCTATTTTCCTCTCCAAGAGTAGTTAGGTGCACCCTAATAGTAAAGGAAGTCGGCCTTCTCCAGAGACTCAACCTCATAGTTCAAGTCCCATAGCTTGGAGGTTGTTTCCATGTTTCACAAGGTTGTCCTTAGGTAAAAGCTTTGGACATGGGTGAAAATTTTTGTGACAATAGTTTTTGGCACACTCAGTGGGACACTATTAAGAAAATTTCAAGTCTACTGGTGTCAAAAGGAAGATTTCAAGATTAATACTGAGGAGATAGTACTAGCTATGGTGTTCAAGCCTTCAAGAGGCTCATTCTTCAAGTACTTGGTGAGTCTGAGCTTCAAATACATCTGGTTCTAGACCAAAGTTGCAGTAATTCATGCCCAAAGCTGAAACAAGGGCATCTTATAGAGGTAAATTTTAGTACCAAGAGCTTTCATTTTCAAATCCTAAGAGAAGGAAGACTAGAGTATCTTTATCACTAGTTAGGAGTACAATAGTAACAAATACACCTGCAAGATCCATCTCTACTCCTCCTACTATTAGATCTCAGCCTAGATTACCATCAGCAAATATCAATAGATCACTTGTTTATATGGAAAAACCTAGGGCTCATCCTTTTGCCACCTTTAATGGTGGAAATCCTCTTTTATTGGCCTTAAGACATGACATACCAAGAGCTGCACTCAAAAGTATACCATAATTTACTAGTGAAACTTCTATCTCTCCCTTAGAACACATTCAAGAAGTTGCAAATGTCTATAATATCCATGGTATTATAGAGGATGATGTTGCAGTTAGCCTTCTAGCCTCATCCTTGAAAGGAAAAGCACTACAATGGTATAGAGGTTTGGCTCATGATTCTATAACAAATTGGGATGGATTAGGAGTAGGACTGTGCAAACACTTTGAGGACAAAAGTGACCATTTGTCACTTTTAGAATAGTTGACTACTATAAAAAGAGCCCCCCATGAATGTATGATCAATTTCAACTATAGATTTCAAAAGACATGGGATAGAATACCTACTTCAATAAAACCTACCCGTGGTAATGCCTTCTTGCATTACCTCAGAGCTTTTAACAGTGACATTGCCACTACAATCCAAACTATGGGAGGAGATACCTTGCCTAATGCTTATGACATAGCAATAAAGTCAAAAAAATCCTAATACAAGGAGGTAAGCTAGCTCCAAGGCTTGCTATGCCTTTCTTTCTTGATGTTCCAAGTCACCAACCAACAATGGCTCCTCTTCCCACAACTTCCACATCACAATCCCTTGCCCTAGTCCCTCAAGCTTCCATGTCTTCAAATGGAATATATGAGATCAAGGAGATGATGCAATCTATGATGTTGAATATAGATAAAAAATTGCAGGGCCAAGAGAAGAAGCTAGAGGATAGCTTCTCTGTGATGCAGAAAGTGAGCAATAGGGTGGTGAATTTAGAGAGATAGAAAGCTCAAGGTAGTAAGGCTCATCAATTTTAGTATCAAACTCTGAATAGTGGTAGGCCTCCAAATCATAATCATGGGAACAATTCTTTTGATTAGAATATGAAAAATGCCCATGCTTCAACCTCAAATGTAAACCAAAGTAGGGCCATAGTTCCTCAAAACAACATGGCCCAAGATCAAGATTTTTGTCCCTCCTGTAACTACTCCTATGCTCATTGCATGTGTTAGAAGGCTAAATCTTTTTTGGCCTTGACTATCCAAGAGCCTATAGTAGGACAATCATACAAGGAGGATCAATTTAAAGATGCCTTGTATATGCAAGGACAAGGTGATTGCTCCTTTATGAATCATCAGGTGGAGGAACATTGTAATGTAAACTAGGATTCCATTGCTCACAACACTAGGAACAAAAGAAGAGCTATGAAAGATGCTACCCCTCCTCCTCTCAATCATGCCTCAACTTTGAATGCAATACCTCATGAACAAGCAATAAATGACAAATCAAATACCTTTCAGTAGCAAAGGAAAATTAATAGCAAAAAGGATGTAAGTGATCCTTAGGTTTTTCCATCTCAACCTCCTACAAATTTAGCTCCAAGGGTTTCTAACAAAGCACCTACCATGCCATTTAGTGTTGTAGAAAAAATGAAGAAGACAAATATGAATATTTCCATGAGGGATGCTATTGCTACTATACCCATGCAAAAGAGGTTGTTGCGGCAAGAATTGGAATGTATTGAACAAAAGGATTAGCCACCCAGCATGGAAAGTACCACAAGCCTAGTAAAACCATCAAGGGAGGAAAAAACAAGTAAAAAGGCTAGACCTCCCCCCATTTTATGTTTCTCTAATTATAGGGGGTAAACTAGTCCACAATTGCATGATTGATTCAGGGGCTAGTGGTTCAGTGATGCCTAGGTGTGTTGTTGATGCTTTGGAAATGAAATATGAGCCCATTGTTAAGGATGCATTACAATTGGATGGTTGTACTATCAAGACTATAGGGATCCTTAGGAATGTGGAAATGTCCCTACATGAATTTCCTAGTTGTACTGTAACTCAAGATATATCTGTTGCTGAAGTCAAGCCACATTTTGCCATCTGTTAGTCAAGAGACTTCACTACCCAAATAGATGGTTACATATCTTTTGATTGGTCATATATGTCTTTTAGGACAAGGTATGGGACCAAAGCTTCAATCAGAGTAGAGCCTCTAGCCCTCCATCATACTGAACCCTACAACCCTAATCTCATCAACATGAATTGCACTATCCTAGAAATGGATGAGAATGACATAATGAATGAGCCTACTAATTCCCTAGAAGAGATACATAATTTTCTCTTAGATGAATGGGCTAATGCATATCAATTTGATCCTATATCAGAAACCCTTGAGATAGGCCTCAGTACATATTGTATATTAGAGAAAGATGCTCTAGTTTCCAATCTTGTGGGGACTAAAGAAGATGCGAGTGGGATATGGAGTATGTACTTTGATGGATCAAGGAATAAGAATGGATTAGGGGCTAGTGTGATGTTGTTTTCTCATACACAAGTAAGGTACTACTTCTCCTTTAGGCTTTAGTTTAGTTGCACTAATAATGTGGCCGAGTATGAATCCTTGATTTAGGGTCTCCTACTTGCTCAAAAAAAAGGAATTCAAGCCTTAAGTGTATGGGATTTTCTTGAGGGTTTCAATTCATTTAATATTCAAAGCATCCTTAGAAAAGAAAATAGATATGCTGATAGACTTGCAGCAATAGGTGCATCTCATGATGTGCCATGGAATCTTGAGGAGAAGAAGCAATAAATCAAAAAGGTAGTAAGGCCTACCATCCCTAACAACAACATTCATTGGCAAGTGTTTGAATCTGATGAAAAAATTGTAATCTTCTTGGATAATGAAGCATAATTTTTAGATAGAAACTAGTCGAGACTGTAGGATTAGTATGGTGATCAAATCATTAACCTTGGTTCCAAAAAATTGCCTAAGGCTCTCATTACTTTAGAGAGTGTTTTCAATCCTGATGACCAAGCAAGAGGTAGAGTCATGAACCTAGTTGCTAACAAAGATGATCACATCCCAGTCATGATTGCTAATGGAAAATCCTTAAACATGGTGAGGGTATGTTCTGAGATTGAACAAGAACATTTTATTCATCTATGTCAAGAATTTAATGAGTTATTTTCCTGGATGATGATGATTTAAAGGGTTTTGACCCAAGGTTGTTTCAACATACAATAGATTTAATTGATAATGTCAAACCAGTAAGACAAAAATAGAGGCCAATGAATCCCAAAATTGAACCCTTAATGAGAAAAGAGCTATCCAAATTGATTGAGGCCAATATAATTTTCCCCATCAAGCACTTGTCATGGGTAGCAAACCTTGTCCTTGTTGGGAAGAAGAATGGAGAAATTAGATTGTGTGTGGACTTTAGGGACCTTAACCAAGCTTCCCTTAAAGATTACCATCCTCTCTATTCCATGGAGCAGATTTTGTCCAGGGTCAGTGGTTCAAAGAGGTTTTCATTTCTTGATGGATTTTCTAGCTACAATCAAGTGCTGGTCAAAGAGTCTGATAGGTAAAGGACTACATTTACTACCAAATGGGGTACCTATGCTTATTGTAAAATGCCATTTGGGCTAACCAATGTAGGTGCTACATTTTAGAAGACAATGGAGATAGCCTTCAAAAACATGATTGAAAAGTTTGTATTAGTTTACGTTGATGATATCACAGTGTATTCAAAAAATGTAGAAGATCATTTTGATCATTTGAGATAGGTGTTCTCAAGGTGTAGAGAGTTTGGGATATCCCTTAACCCAAGCAAGTGTGTCTTTGCTACCAATCAATGAAAACTATTAGGACATGTTTTATCTAAGGATGGTTTAACCATTGACCTAGAAAGAACAAAAACAATACTTGCTCTCCCTCTTCCTAAACATAAGAAAGGGTTGCAAAGTTTCCTTGGTATGATACATTTCATGAGAAGATTTATCCCTAATCTTGCTACCATGATAAACCCCCTTACAGCTATGCTCAAGAAAAGTATGGTCTTTGTATGGACCAAGAAAGGGAGGGAAAGTTTTGAAGATATCAAGGTAGCCATAGCCTCAGCCCCTACTCTCATTAATCCAAATTTTGAAAAGGATTTCATTATTTATACCCTAGGTGGTGAGTCAAGCATTTCTGCTATCTTGACTCAAACAAATGATAAAGATGAAGAGCAGCCCATAGCCTTCTTTAGTGAAGGGCTTAAAGAGTATGAAGACAAATACAACTATGTAGAGAAGCAAGCCCTTGCAGTCATCAGAGCTCTAAAGAAATATAGACACCTCTTGTCTCATAATAAGATTCATTTGTTAGTACCCCATTTGAGTGTGAAGGATTTCCTTTTGAGCAAAGATATTAGTGAGAAGAGAGCTAGTTGGATTAGTAAAGTAATGGAATATGATGTTGACATCCAAATCACCAAGCTAGTAAGAGGGAAAAGGTTGTGTAAATAGATGATATCATATCAAGAACCAAATGAGGAAGTTGCTATGATACTAAAAGAACAACAAGAGATGAGAAATGATGACCCAAGGAATTGGATGGATGATATGAGGAATTTCTTATTAGGCAATGGATATCCTCAAGGATTAGATAGAACTAAAAGGAGACAGTATAGATTATAGTCAATTCCTTATGTCATAGTTGATGGTAATCTTTTCAGGAAAGATTTTAATGGAGCCCTATTAAGATACATTGACACAGACCAAGCTGAAAGAATGATCAAAGAGCTTCATGATGGCCCTAAGGGTGGTCACTTCTTAGCAAGGAAAATTGTAATGAAGATCATGAGGGCTGGTTACTACTGGCCATCCCTATTCTATGATTTTCATAGGTATGTGAGGAAGTGTGAAAAATGTGCTTTCTTTTCTGATAAGAAAAAGCTTGCAACTCTTCCTCTTCATACCATTTAGGTGGACCAACCTTTTGGTCAATGGGGATTGGATTTCATAGGCCCTATCAATCCTTCTTCCAATACTAGTTACAAATGGATTTTAGCTACTACAGATTACTTCACCAGATGGACAGAGGTAGTTGCATTAAAGGATGCCACATAATCTTTAGTTGTTGACTTCCTTGATGGAATTGTGACTGGGTTTGGTGCCCCTTCAACCATTATTTCATATAATGCAAAATCTTTTGTAGGAGCTCAGATTTGTGCGTGGAAAATTGACCATAATATCTACTTGAGCACATCCTCAAACTAATATCCTGAAGGCAGTGGTTTGGCTAAGTCATCCAACAAAAACCTGATTAAGATTATGAAAAAGAAATATAGAGGATAACCAAAGGTGTTGGCATCAAAAGTTGAGGACTGCACTATGGGCTAATAGAATAACATCTAAGAGATCAATAGGAAATTCACCATTTATGTTGGTATATGGCAGAGAAGCAAGGCTTTCAATTTCATTAGAATTTCCATCCCTAGAACTAGCTCATCAACTGAAGCTAATTGAAGATGATGCCATGATAGTAAGAATGGCAGAGCTGATGGAGCTGGAAGAGAAAAGAAGTCAAGCCATGTAGATCCTAGAAACACATCAGTAGCAGGTGAAAGGAAGCTTTGAAAAGAAGGCTAGGGTCACAATCTTCAAAGAGGGTGATTTGGTTTTGAAATGGGATCTAGACAAAGTAAAGCCAGGGAGGCACTCAAAATTTGATGCACTATGGAGTGGTCCCTATGTGATTGTCAGTTACAAGCAGGCTAATGCTTTTCAATTAAGCAAGCCTGGTGGTGAAATTTTTACTATCCCAGTCAATGAGATCTATCTCAAACCATGTTTCTAATAGGGGTTGAGGTTTCATGTACATAGGTAGTTTAGTTTTCTTCCTATTTCTTATGTGTTTTGCTGAGGTTGCAAAGTTGCAGAGACAAATATTTCAGTGTTTTTTTTCCCACAGAGGTAGGGTTGAGGTTTCATCATGCACTAATCCACAGTTTTTATGACTCTATGCCCCAATGAATGCATAAGGCCACTGGTCATACACATAGCTGGCTTGCATCCCCTTCAAGTCACCAGAAATGTTGCCTATTTTTGCCCCCTACCAAGAATTTGAATTCAAAGGAAAACCCACCCAACAATCACCTTCTATCTTTAATATTATTTTAGTGCCCTGGAAATACAAAAAAAATAAAATGATTAAACTTTATGCTTTCCTACAACTTTCTATGCCATCAGATCTTTGGTGATTTGTCGTGGGTGTTTCCTCACATTTTTAAAATAAATGAACTTTACATAATGTGGGGAAGCCCTTTTGGGATGCATGGCAGTAGGTCCATGTTCTTCTTGTGGGCTACAAGTTGGGAAGCTACATGGTGAGTTGGCAATTTGATTGATGCTTGCTTTCTTGCATTCTGATTTTTTAGACTTTCTAACAATGTGGGAAAGCATCATCGCAACATGTAGATCGGTGGGTCCTTTCATTTTGTGTTGGCCTCAAAAAGGAGGAGGGTCAGTCTAGTTGGCATTTTGATTGGTGTCATCTTTTGTCAAACTTTCTGACAATGCAAGAAAGCGCCCTGGTGACACATGTCCATATGACATCACAATTGATATTCACATAGATTCAGAGGGCACATGTTATGTACACCGTCAGATTTCCCAAGATTGAGGGCTGGTGCATGCCCATATTCTAAAGGTGTAAGGATGTTAAGTAATGTGGGCAAGCGCCTCACTACCACATGTCTTTGTGGGGTCAAGTTTGTTCCATATACTACAAGGTGATGCTAGATTGGACCAGGTCACTAAGGTGGCTACCGAGGTGTTCATGGGCCCAAAACATTTAGTGGGACAGGCACAGTGTAATGAGGATCTTCACAGTCGTCGATCTTTTAGAGATCAACAATTGGCACTTTCTCACATTTTGAAGATGCAAGGTAATTAAACAATGTGGGGAAGCACCTAAAGGACATGTGTCCTTATAGGCCGAGGGAGATACATTATAGCTAAGGTATTAACAAAAAGGCTGACGGTTATTAACATCCTGGTTAAGATGAGAGGTGGCTCAGTTAGTTAGTTAGATGTGGTCAACCACGTGGAGACTTTGCAAGGTGGAAAAATAAAATGAAATTATTGGCCCACATGGCTCATCCTAGTGGCAGAGTTTAGTTGACTACTTGACCTTGTTGATTCACGAGCTAGAAATAAAGGAAATCAGGTTTTCTTGCACAATCTGATCTTCATGATCGATTCCAACCACTCCCAAGTGAATGTTGCCCTCCACCACCTCTGACCCTATCCATCTACTTGGTTAGAATGGTTTAATGGTGCCAGTTTTTGTCTTCTCAAGGCCCTATTTTGGCAAAATATCAGATTTCATGGTATCTGAGTCTGTGCCAAGGTTAGATTTTCCCTAGATCTGCATGGTTATTCTTTGTAAGACTTAATGGCAGTGGTTGTGGAGTAACTTCATTTAGAGGACATCTCAGTTATGCCTAAGCTATAAAGGCAATTTTTGTAGATTTTATTCAAGTCAACTTTTCTTTGTTTTCTCTAATATTTCTCTATAACTTTAGTGTAAATTCCCTTTGCCTCTGAATTGTATGACATTCTACCTTATCTCCTCTAGCCATTGATGTAAAGTGTAAGAACTATTTGCCTCTCATTGGTGTATCTACAATCTTGCATGACTATATCTCTTTTGGCCTATGAATGGTATATAAGTGAATCCCCTCTTTCCTTGTGTCATTCATTTGGGATTCCTAATTAGCATGTGATTGTTAGATTAAAGAAAGTTTGGATGTGTATATCTTTTGGTGTCATGATGGTTCAATAGTGCATGTATGGGCAGAGACTAGTTTGAATACTCTATTTTGGTGCATCACCCCCCTATGTTAGAGTAGGTAGATTTCCTTTTATGCATTCCTTCTCCCTTTTCCTCTCCAAGAGTAGTTAGGTGCACCCTCACAATTCAAGTCCCACAGCTTGGAGGTTGTTTCCATGTTTCACAAGGTCTTTCTTAGGTAAATACTTTGGACATGGGTACAAACTTTTGTGACAACATTAATGTTGAGGGAATCAGAATGGATCCCATTTATTAGTGGGTTTTTTATATGATACTTGCATCAGAAATGGATTATGACTTTCACCGTCTCAAACCATGAATGGAGAAGCCTATTGCAGATGCTCCAGTTGAGAGAATGGAGTCATGTGTCTTATGAGAAATAGGATTGAAGTGATTTTCATGAGAAGTAGTGGATAAGTTCTTGAGTTTTAGTGAAAATAGGAATTCATTTTGTCCCACATTGGCTATGTGTGTATTTTTTGTGCATTTTATAAGCACAAACACTCAATAATGAAATGTCTTAAAGGTGCAAGCCTTTTGAAGACACAAGGCCCACATGAGAGCCCCACCATGGATGGTCAGGACAACTGGTAGATACTAACAAAGTTTTGATAGGGTTCAAAGATGTCCCAACTGTAGGTAGATAGAGGATGACATCACCATGTGACACATGCTTTCATAATGAAAACTATGCAGTTAGGTAGTAACTGTGTGACGACACAAAAATGGTAGACTTAACCACTTTGTGAGGTTGTAGCATTAAATGTTAGGCTAAGAAAACCACCCTAACCATGCAAAAAAGTTCATTTCACATGGTCACAAGAGTTAACCACAGTTAAGGCAAATGGGTTTTGATGATGTGAAATGGAGTCAAGTGCATAGTCACTAAAGTTAAGGTGGAGTTTAGGTTAAGAGCTTTGACGATGCAAAATTTTGACACGTAGTGAGGTAGTGATGATAGAGCAAGTCTAGCCAATTAGTGATTGACATGTGGTGCCTATGTGGTGGTCAACAAGAGGTTGACCCAGATTTAAAAAGGGGGTCTAGATATGAAATGATAAAAAAATGATTTTTATTGATTTATTTCTCAAATGTACGTGAAAAGGGTAGAAATATTGAAATGCTTCAAATATATTATATAGTTTTGACTATATACATATTTCAATTTTTAAGTTTAAAAATGTTTTTCATGAGCTAGGACTTGGATTTTCAAATGCATGACAAAGGGGTCTTTTTTATTAGAAAGATAGAGTGCAGCATACCATTGGAATCGAGAGAAGATGAGCTACTTAGATTTGCAGTCATAAAATGCATAGGTATTCACCAGTAAAATCTATAGGACATTTTTTCGATTTCTAAGGTGTTCTCAGTAAAATGAGAAAATTTCATGATTGAGTATATAATTCAGTTAGGACAGATACATTGAAGTTTTTTGGCTCTAGATTTGGAAGAAAATATTTCTAAGAGTTTCATTTTGCTTCTAAAAGTCTTTTGGTGGGTGTTTTTGCCCTTGTCATAATATCAAATATGGCATCTTAATCAATTACATGTTCCACCAGTCTAGAGATATTTTCAAAGAATTCTTTACTAGTAAGAAAAGGATCTAATTTTAAGTTAGAAAGAGAGAGAGTAGAGAGAAGTTCTACATTAATAAATTGAAGCTTTTCAAGTGGACAAATGACATCATCTGATCTGATCTAGGATTTCCTTTTGTCTTTATATTCTCTTCTCTTCTCTTTCTTTTTGGTCAGTTCCAGTTCTTGGACATTTTGTTACAAATGATTTAGAATAACTGAGAGGGGTGGGGGGGTGAATCGGTTATTCAAGGTCCAAATGTCCTATTCAAACTTTTCACTAAGTATAGTGAGCTCATTCAACTATTCATTCATCCAAGCTTTTAACTTTTCTAATCAACAACTTTCTATAAATCAATATACAAGTATAACACATAAGAAATCAACACATAACACAATGATTTATGTGAAAACTCAATTTGGGAAAAACCACCAGTAACATGCTACTCAATTCTCACTCTTCTGAAGTGATGCCCTATGAAAGGCCTGCCCTGTTAAAGGCTTACAACACACTATTAAATGTGACCTTGTTAGAGGATTTAACCACCCTATTAGAAGTGGGCCTAGTTAGAGGACTTTTAGAACATTCACTTAGAAAGCCACCCTGTTAAAGTATTTACAAATGGTTTTTAGGTCAACCTAAGTCCATAGGATTTTCAAATCCAATACAATTGCTAGAGAGTATTAGAAAATCTTGACCTAACTACAACATACAACTTATCTTGCAAATTTTAGATCACTTCTCAGCTCATACCCTTTCCTAGCCTTCAATCTCTATGACTCTTGATAGCTTTTCCTCCTTTCAAGCTTAGTTTCCTTGATTCTCCATGCTCAATGAACTAGTGCAATCATCTCTTCATGACCAACTCTCTTACATAGTGATACTTGATTGCAATATGCTTAGTTTTAGCATGCATTACTGGATTCTTTGATATATTATTAGCACTTATATTATCACAATAAAGTATCACAGGCTCAATCACTTCTTCCTTCATACCTTGCAGCAAATGTTTGATCCATACAATATTGGTGCAATTTATAGTAGCTACCACATATTCAGCTTCAGTAGTAGACTGTGACGTGTAGCTTATCTTTTTCCTAGTCCATGTGATCAACCTCTTTCCTAAGAAAAGTGCTCCTCCACTAGTGCTTTTTCTCTCATCAATGTTACCTCCCCAATCTACATCAATGTAGGCTCTTAGTTCAAACTTATTACTCCTTTTGTAGTACAAACCAAAGTCATCAGTTCCTTTCAGGTATCTCAATATTCTCTTTACTGCCATTAAGTGATTTTCTCTTAGATTTGCATAAAATCTTGCTACTATTCCAATAGCTAATGCAATGTTTGGTCTACTATGTACAACATATTGCAACTTTCCAATCATTGACCTATACAATGTCTAATTTACTTTAGCAAACTCATCATTATTAGATAGTTTATGGCCTGTTGCCATTGGTGTGTTGACTAGTTTTGAGTCTTCTAACCCAAATTTTTTGAGTACTTCCTTGATGGATTTGGATTGGGTCACAAATATTCCATGTTTCAACTGATGTACTTGTAATCCAACAAAGAATTTGATTTCTCCAAACATTGATATCTTAAATTCATGCTTCATTTTATCAGCAAAATCTTTGCAAGGAACATCTTTCCCTCCAAATATTATATCATCAACAAAGATTTTTGATACCAAAATGTCTTTACCTTCTTCAGCTTTGATATACAAATTTATGGTATCATCTATTCTCTAAAATCCTATCTTCACAAGATATTTGTGCAACCTCTCATACCATGCTCTAGGTGCTTGCTTCAATCCATAAAGTACCTTGTGTAGTTTGCAGACTATGTATTTGTTCTTCTTATCAAAAAATCATTCTGGTTGTTCTATATAAACTTCCTCTTCCAGTATACCATTCAAAAAAGTAGACTTCACATCCATTTGGTATACTTTGAAACCTTTGTATGCAACATATGCAAGTAATGTTCTTACTCCTCCATTCTTGCAACAAGGGAAAATGTCTCTCCATAATCTACTCCTCCTTCTTGTGCATAACCTTTGCAAACTAGTCTAGCTTTGTTTCTTGTTATCTCACCATTCTCATCAAGTTTGTTTCTAAACACCCATTTGGTATCAATCACATTCTTATCATCTGATCTAGGAACTAGAGACCATATTTTCTTCTTCTCAATCTGATCTATTTCTTCTTCCATGGCTTTATACCTATCATCATCTT
The DNA here is from genome assembly GCA_028749045.1 of Cupressus sempervirens. Taxonomy (NCBI): domain Eukaryota; kingdom Viridiplantae; phylum Streptophyta; class Pinopsida; order Cupressales; family Cupressaceae; genus Cupressus; species Cupressus sempervirens. The sequence goes on from CM053792.1 coordinate 182,230,197, forward strand.
GTAGTGCATCTTTCACTATTTTAGGTTCAACCTTGCTTAATAGACATGAGTCACTCTTGAGCCTATTCCTTATCATTGGTCTAGCCTCTTTGTCACTAATGATTTGATCTGTAGGGTGATGTCTTCTCACATACTTGGCTAATCTGGGTTCAGTCCTTCTTTCCATGTTTGATCCTTCAACTTTAGAGTCATTTCATTCTTCTTCATCTTGTAATTCATCATTCCTTTCATGTGTACTATTTTTAGAATCAAAATGTATATTTTCTACATTCTACAGCTCAGCTTTTGAATGTAGCTCAACATTCATAGGCTAAGACTTGGAAGATACTAAAGTTTGTTGTTGATTCCCAACTTGATTTGTAGCATTGTCTTCAACTATCATTCCTTTATAGAAGGATACAAAGGATCTATAATCCTCTTATTGCTTTGACTCATCATCCTAAACTTCTACATGCTCATCAAAATTGATATTTGTACTCTCCACAATCTTGTTAGTGTTAATATTCAAACACCTATATACCTTACTTCTAGTGGAGTATCCAAGGAATATGCCTTCATCACTTTTTGCATCAAACTTGTCATATCTAGTATCTTTTAGAATATAGCATTTACAACCAAATACTTTGAAATCTTTAACATTGGGTGAGTGACCATACCATAATTCAAAAGGTGTTACATTTGTACGTTTCTTGACTTGAACTCTATTCAGTGTGTAGACTGCAGTACTTATAGCTTCTCTCCGGTACTTTAGTGCAACATTTTTATCCATCATCAAGGTTATAGCACAGTCAATCACTGACCTATTCCTCCTTTCAGCAATACCATTCTATGGTGGAGTTCTTAGTGTTGATGTTTTCCTTTTGATACCTTTGTCATTGTAGAATATTTCAAACTCTCTTGATGTGAACTCACCTCCTCTATCTGACCTTACGCATTTTAGGTTCTTTCCTATTTCTTTCTCAACTCTTGCCAAATACCACTTAAACATTTGAAATGCATCAGATTTTTTCTTTAAGAACATAGCAGTCATCATCCTGGAGTAGTCATTTACAAATAGCATTATATATCTATCTTCTAGGTAGCTTTGCACTTCTATTGGGCCACATAAGTTTGTATGGACTAACTCTAGTACTTCATTGGAAGTGTATGTTTTGATTTTGAAACTAGACTTAGTCATCTTCTCTAGTTGACATTGTTTACACATTGTGTTTTCAGGTTTCTTTAACTTGGGCAATCCTCTGACCTTCTTTTTCTTGCTGATACTGATCAGATTATCAAAGTTAACATGACACAACCTTTTATGCCACGACCACACATCATCAAATCTAACAACAAGACATGTTGCATCTTCCATATCTAGGTAATATAGATTACTCCTATTTTTTTCACCTTTTCCTATTAGATTTCCATCAATGTCATAGATCTTGTCAGTTTTATTTCTAAATTCAACTTTGCAACCTACATTGCCTAACTGTGAAACACTCAACAAGTTTTAGTTCAATCCTTCAACATAGTATGCATTATCACATGAAATTTTCTTTGTAAGCTTAATAGAACCTTTTCCTTTGATTTGACATGGGGCATTATTACCAAATCTAACACTATTTCTATCATATTGAGTAAAGGTAATTAACTTACTTTTATCTCATGTCATGTGATGTGAGCATCCAATATCTATGATCCACTTGTAATTCTTGTTCGTAGAGGTAACCAATGATGTTTCTTCATCCTCATCTTTATCTAATTCATCCTTCATGGCTACATAGACTACTTCATCATCATTCTCATCAAAATATTCTTCAACAATGTAGCATCTCTTGCTTTTCTCTTTGTAATCTTTTCTATCATCTTATCTCTTATTCTTGTACTTGTTTCCTTCTTTGTAGCTCATCTTCTATGTACATATTGTAGCTATATGACCTACTTCATTGAAATTGAAACATATGATAGGGAGCTTACCTTTGAATTTTCCCTTACCTCTATGGAATCTCCTAGCTAATAGTGCTTCTGATTGTTCCGCATCTTCCTCATCTATGCTGCTATCACTAGATGCATGTTTTCCTTTTTTTCTCTTCTTGCTTGATGTGTCCTCCTCAATGTCTTTTATTGTCATCTTGGCCTTGAAAGTAGATTCAAAGTTCTTAGGTCTGTAGTTGTCAAAATTGGATAGCTCAAATGTAGTAAGTCCTCCTACTATTCCTTCAAAGGTTAGTGTGTTCCCTTGTACACACCTTAGCTCTTGGATGACTAAAACTCTAATAGCATAGATGGGAAGAAAAGTTCTTAAGTATTTGTTGATGGTTTTTTCTTCTTCCAATTGTTTTCTTAGACTTCTTATTGCACTTACCACTTCTTTCATTCTTGCAGCATACTGAGCAGCATTTTCACCTTCCTCCATTTTCATGTCATCAAACTTTCCTCTTAGGCTTTCTCTTTTTGCTCTCTAGACATTTTGATCTCTTCCATAGATTTTTGATAAGGTTTTCCACATATTGAATGTAGTTTCATAGTCTTTTATATCATCATATTCTACATAGTTAAGTGCAGAGGCAATTTCTGACATTGCTTGGTTGTGCTCCTTCTTTGTGTTCAAATCATCTACAGTTAGAGGTCCTGCTAGAGTTACATGTTCTATTCCAATTGAGGTTTTTGCATAGCCACCTATTGATCCAAGGTGCAATTTCATAAGACTCTGCCATGCAGCAAAGTTGTCTTTGTTGAGCTTAGGAACTTTTCTCTTAGACATCTTGATCTTCCTACTTCTTGTACCTTGAAACTAAATTAGCAGATGGCTCTAATACCAATTGTTAGAAATGATTTAGAATAACTAAGAGGGGGGGCGAGTCATTTATTCAAGGTCCAAATGTCCTATTCAAATTTTTCACTAAGTATAGTGAGCTCATTCAACTATTCATTCATCCAAGCTTTTAACTTTTATAATCAGCAAGTTATTGTAAATCAATATGCAAGTATAACACATAAGAAATCAACACATAACACAATGATTTATGTGGAAACTCAATTTGGGAAAACCACCAGTAACATGCTACTCAATTTTCACTCTTTTGAAGTGATGCCTATAAAAATCCTACCCTATTAAAGGCTTGCAACACACTATTAAATGTGACCTTGTTAGAGGATTTAACCACCCTATTAGAACTGGGCTTGGTTAGAGAACTTTTAGAACATTCTCTTGGAATACTACCTTGTTAAAATATTCACAAATGGATGTTAAGCCAACCTAAGTCCATAGGATTTTTAAATCTAATAAAATTGCTAGAGAGTATTAGAAAATCTTGACTTGACTACAACATACAACTTATCTTGCAAATCTTAGATCACTTCTTAGCTCATGGCCTTGCCTAGCCTTCAATCTCTGCGACTCTTGATAGCGTGTCCTCCTTTCAAGCTTAGTCTCTTTGAGTCTCCATGCTCAATGTACTAGTACAATCATCTCTTCATGACCACTCATATAAGTAGAGCCTTTGTGCTCTTTGTTCTCCTAGATGTCTCCTCCTTGACACCCTTGTAACCACTTCATAGATTTGGCTCTTTAGCAGCAATAGTATCAACAGCTCTTTGCTTCTTGGTCTATGACTTCTTAAATAAAAGTCTTGGAGTACCTTTTCCAACCCATATTTTATTTCCTCTAGAAACTTCTTGAATAATCCTTTAGAATTTGCCCAAAAATCGTTTACATAGGAATCTGTGCCAATAGCTCATCATTCTTATCTTCCAACTCATTCAAAAAATTCAATGTAACCACTACGTTAGCTCAAATTTTGTGAATCATCATAATTTGAAATAATGTAGCAACTTGACACTATTGAAATACTGGTGCTCGACACATACTGTGTTACTCGGCACCCACTATGTTTTTCCTGATGCTCGGCACCTAAAGATCATTGGGCACCAACTATGTTTTTTTGATGCTTGGCACATAATCTTCACTCGACACCTAATCTTCACTCAGCACACACAAGAATTTCCTATTACTCAGCTCCAATTTAAAAATTTCTTGGCTTCAACTAACTTGATTGGCACCCACTAAAGATCTTAGTTTAAGCTTTGCATTCTACCTTGTTACAACTTCTTCCTCCAATGTTTCTAAATGTGAACACCCTCTTTATCTTTGAGTATGTTATCAATACATCATTGAATCATTGTCTTAACTGATCCTTGTACTTCATTACAACATCATAACTCAACCTTTCCCTTAAGTGCTCTTGTTAGATCTTGTTGATCAAATCCTCTTCATCAATCAACTAAGTGATAGTACTTGGATCTTATAAGCAAATATCATCCCTACAAATAGTAGGTTTGACATGAATGACAAAACAATGATTGAAAACATTCTTTTACAACAGTCTTCCTTCTTTGCAACAATCTCCCTCTTTGATCTTTAACAATGGGCTTTTCAATAAGATTTCCAACACATTTTTCATTGTTGTGATACCATAGGGATGGTTCCAGTTTGGTTGAAATTTATTTCATGACTGTGATTCCACCATTTTTCAACATTTCTCTCATATAATGAACAATAGGTAATGATAATACATATAGTCCTAGTTTATTCAGTATTTTTAGAAGTTTTTTTCATGCATCCTTTATGCATTTTTTTCAAGGAAATAAATAAAATTACAACATAAAGTTTATCTTCAATCTGAATCTTATCTCCTTTTCTTGTTGTTTATAATCTATTTTAGGTTGTACATTTCGTATGTTTTTCTTATGATTCAAGCAGTCATGTAAATTCTTGATTTACCATAATGGGGTTGCAAATTTCATGAAGGGATAGGTTGAGTATGAGAGTCAAAAAGATGCAAATGTTTGATTCACAAGGTGAATGGATAGATCTGAAAGTCCTGATACATGAAATTTATCAATAATTTCTAAGGATGTATATCAATGATTTGTGGAATTTCCCAATAAATAGGACACTGATCAAATATAGGATTGATGTGTCTTTTTGTTCATGTCTTGGTTATGCCAAAATAAATTATAATCAAAATCATTTTTCCTTTTTTTTGAAGAGATGAAAAGAGTTGCCCTCACTTAAATTATCAGGTTCATAGGTCATGATTTTAGCTATTTCATGTCTATGTTGTTTGCATAAGCATAGAAGATTTAGGGTATTATCTACTATTTAGATACAATTATATGTTTTGACATTGGTACCATATGAAGATCTGAGGTTCACCTACCTTGGTATTGCAAAGCTTGAAGTAGAAGGAGTACATTCCTATAGTTTTCCTCAGTGTTTGAATAAGGTATGGTGTAGATGGGAAGTACCTACCCCTAGATGTATTCTATTCTTATCATTGGGTTTTTAAAATCTGATGTTTTAAAAAACCAACATTTTCAATCTTTTAATGATGGTAAACTAACATCTATCTCTTTAGTAGGTTAAAATGGAATCTTCATCATCCTCAATGCTAGCAAAGATTAGATTGAAACCAATGACATTCAAGTTTTAGGGTGCTCCAAAGAAGACATTATCCATGGATAAACACTCATAAAAATTACAATATAGAATTGGTACATATTGATTGGAACATGTTTTTGGTCTTGTATAACAAATTAAGGGAGAGGTTGAAAGTAATCTCATCATTGATTCAAAGTGGCTTGGTGAACATAGCATCACATAATGTATTCGAATAGTTCTCTAAATTAATCATGGCACTAGCCCATAATTATGTTCCTAAAGAGAAATTAATGAAGAGCATCATTAGAGAGATAATCTTGGAAATCCACCCTAACAACACCAAGAAGGTCTTTCACTTACCATACTCATATCAATATTAGAATATAACTTATGATATATAAAATATGTGGTATAGAGAGCATGAACAAGAGGCTAAAGAATTGGTGCAATATAAGTACCTTCTTTCTTGACCACCTTCTCATAGAAGATATGACATGGTCGACATGACCCAAGGATGTATGGTGGATGACATTGGCTACTATATAGTCCTTTTCAAAAGAGCCATGGGGCTCCACATAGTAGGCCACTTGGGAACATGGATGGTCCACTTCATAAATACCATTAAGAGGGGAGGCTTTTTGATTAACTAGGATACAATCATTAACAACAACTTGGATGAGAAACTCATCTCAGTAAAGTCAAACCCTTGATTCAACATGACTTCATACATTGTATATCTTTTAGCAGCAAGGCTAAAAACTACCTAGGACTAGTGAAGAGAGGGAGCATGTAGATGTTAATGCCTGGCCATACATAGTGTACCCCCAGTTGGTCCAGAAGAAACTCTCATTCAAGAGCCTAGAGTATAGATTGGTGAATGATTGTTTCATCTTTGCAATAATTCATTTCCTCGAAGGGGATTATGCCAAGAGGTTATCTATGGAGGCCACCTGTAGAGTGACACAAGTAGGGGCTTACTTCATTTAGCCCCAAAAAATTATATATATCTGGGTAGTAGGGACCCTCTTATTCCCAAAAAATATTCCTCGCTATCCATTAGATAGGTTTATATTACTAGAGATACATAGGCAAATGGCCTCAACCTATGATAGAGTGCAAAAGAAATAGAAGAAGACTTGGGTTTGGCCTATCACCATTGGATTTTATGACATCAAGCAAAAGAAAGATATATCAAACCATGAAATTGAATGGGATAAATATCCCTTGGATTATTACCCAATACCTGGCCCCCACATTGATAACATTGGGATGGTCCAATATCTCATAGGGAAGCAATTCATACCTGATGTTGTGATAGAAGATCATTGGATGAATTTTGTATATGGCTATGATGTTTGAATCAAGAACCATTGTAGGATGATTCTACACATCATAGAGAAGGAACTCAATTGACCATACCATTGAAAGTATGGGATAAAGACAATCTTGATGTGTTAGATCCTCTCTACAATGGGGACAAGATCGTAAAGCATTGAATAATGATGTAGAGATTTTTCATGAAGATAATGATGATATTCAGCATATAATAAAGCACATAATTCAGCTAATGAAGGATTGGGTAAAGAAACCTTTCCACTTAGATCTAGTTTCTATTGCACCAACTCTGCAAGCACCCATAAGTCCAAATAAAGGGAAAGGACCTAAGGTGATAATTCCAATATACATGCACACTGGTATACATCATCATTATGACATCATGCATCTCTAGTCAATTGTGCAAGAGAATCCAAGGGAATATTTTGTTATCATCAAAATTGTCCTATTGTTGTAACATTGTCTGATACTTAGACAATTTTCTTCTACAACTGAATGAGTCTAATCTATGAAACAAATATGTTGCCATAAATGACAACCATAACTTACCTTATCTAATTGATTGGACATATTTCCAACAATCTCCCCCTTTGGCATTGATAGAAACATTTTGGAAAATTAGCTAAGTCCTAACTATGATGTCATGCCAATCAAAACAAATAGCCATAACGTAAGAACATTAAAAAAAAAAATTGTATTTATGTTACGAAAGATTGTATCCATTATCAATTCCTATCACAACTTATTGCTCCCCCTTACATATTATACATATTACAATTTTGTACAATACAATTTTCCATATATCTCCCCCTTTGACATTAATGACAAAGGTATCAAAAGACTGTCAAAATCTAGCTGCATATCAAAACTTGGAAAAACAATCACTGAATTTGGTCTTTAACTACTCAAAGTGTTTCTTCCAACTGTTCATCAGTGCAACAGATACACTAATAAGTGCACATAAAGAATATGCTACCAATTCTACTGCATTCAAGTTTGTAGCCACAAACTTTTCATATGAAGACTTTGTAGACAAGCATTCTTGCAATTGATTTTCTAGTAATGTTATTTGAGGGAATAAGTGTACTCTCAAAAGAGTGAATCTCTTTAGAATTTTCTCCTTTTCTACTTCTATTTCCCTTATATTTTCGTGAAGTAGTTGTATTGTATGCTTAGTTGTGTCTACTTTGTGATTCTGATTCAAAAAGTTGTCAATGACTATCTGAAGCTTAGACACTTTCTCCTTGATTTGATCATCAAAATCTTTCACATGAATGTATGCTAAGTTTCACTTAGTATATGCCTATTTTCCTTCCTCTGTGCACTACCTTAGTGCTTTAATACATATATTCAAAGTTTCTATATCATTTCTCATGTTAATGCACATATTGTTTAGAAGTTTACCATCATGCTCAATATGTGCTTGAATGGTAGCCACATTCATGAGTGTAGTGAACTCATCATCAAAAGCCTTGCACAAAATTGTTGCACATTGTTGAATATGTACTGGGGTGTCAATAGGGCTTACTATCTTTTCAATCTTATCCAAATCTATGGTCAATGTCTTCTCAATTGACTTGACTAATTTCTTCTTCTCAAGAAGTTTTCTTAAGGAAGATATAAGATTCTTTGCTTCATCTTCTTCATTAGATTGAGCTAGAGCTGTTGTTGCTACTATCTAAGTAGGAGGAGTGGAAATTCCTATTGCTACTACTACTATCAAAGGCACACTTGAGATACCTACTTTAGTTCTGGTCTCCATCTTTTATTAGTTCCATGATCCTCTTCTTCATCAAAGCTACTGTAATCTACAATATTTCCAACAATGCTAGCACCAAAATCCTTGAATGGATCTTCTGTTTTGTCAACTATCACTTTGGTGTTGTCTACTTTCATAGAGTCACTACCAATAGTGATATTTGGATAAGTTCTTGGTGTAGCTACTAGTTCAAAACTATGAGGAGGACTACAAGCTATAGGACTATCTTCCTTTCTCTGCGCACTCTCCTCAGGTGTCTGGCTAGCTTCTTTTGGTTGTGTACTATCTCTAGGCATCTGCACACTATCTTTAGGCATCTGGCTTACCTCCTTTGTTTGTGCACTTACCTTAGGCATAGTGGTCATGAATGAAACTATAGCCTCTTGAGTTTCTTTATTGACTTCCTCATAATTTCCTCCCATGAGGAGAATAGATCTTTTCTTGTGTCTCAGCAATGGTGCTATACCCTTCAAAATTTCTCTTATATCTTCTTCACTATTTACAAAACATAACATTCTCACCATGTTTATTCTTATTTGTTTATCCTCTTCTATAACTCCGCTCTTTCTATTAAGCAATCTATTATAAAAATCTTTGGGTATCTACCCTTTTATACTATCAAATCTCTTATCTTTTAGAATCATGTTCCTAACTACAACATTTTTTGGTTGTCTCCTATCCATGTTATTATATAATTCATAGTATTTATTTAACTATACAAAATTATTATCATTAATGATTTGCATGTTTAGGTTTTCTACATTTGGCTTCCATTCTTTGCACCCTGTTGATGTCTTGGCTTCTTGATCAACTGCTTCAACTGGTCTGTCACTAGTCTCTTCCTTAGATTCAGATGAGCTAACCTATAGAGTTTTTTTCCTTTTTCTTGGGCCACTAATAGTTTGATTAACTCTCCTTTTATGAGGGGTTATGATCCTTGGAGACTTCCTTGTAGAAGATGTTTCTTCTATCTTTACTAGTTTGCTTGGAGGTTGCTATTGTGAAACTACTGCATAAAGCATAGAAGGAATTTGCACACTTCTTTGGGCAACAATGACCTCTTCAGTAGGTCCTGCCACTGCAATGGGTGTGGGGGTTAAAATCTTAGCTTGGCCACTAGCCTTCATCTCCATAGCAATTTCCTTTACCTCATCAAATTCTTCCCTTGTCATTCCAAATTCTTTGAAGATAGAATCAATAACTTTCTCCACCTTTTTCTCAAAGTCCTTCATTACTTGACTAGTTTTCACTTGTCTCATTTTCTCAATATGTGTTCCTCATCTAGGACAATTAGAATCAACTTTAGAATAAAGGATTATCTACACATACCCTTCAATTAAATCCTCACTCATCCCATATCCCATAGGTTCAATGAATTATACCTAAGGAACTAATACCTCCATACATGTGAAGTTTGTTTCAACCATAAAAAATAATTCATCCGCATACTTTTCTACTAGAGCTAGAGGTATTCTATACTTTTTCTTCATTTCTGTTTGAAAATACTTCATTATTATCTCCAAGTCACTGTCTCTAATTGCTTTAGGTCTTGAGCTATAAGCTTGAGTGATCTACTACATTGTGGACTCATTCTCATTCCAAATTGTGATGCTAGGAAACTTCTTAGTAGCATAGAAAAATATGTGAGTTAGTAGGGATTTAAATCTAAAAATTGCACTCCTTGATTTCTTGATTCTTGAGATATTATCCAACAATTGTGTTCTGACAATGTTGCACATGTTAACTTGTTAACTTCTTATTTCCAAGTAAGTTGGATGAAGAAATCCTACAGGGATTGAATCTATCCTCGATCCATGATTATACTTATATCCCAAAATTTTGTAGATGAGTCTCACTCCATCATCTTGAATTGAGTTGACTTTCATGTTCCTCCCATCAAAATATGTTTTGAGATTTATCTCAACAATTTTGTGCACATTCTTGATGTTTATTGGGTTGTTGCCTAGATTTCTCAAACTTGACCTTATCAATTAGGTCATTGTCAATACAAATGATAGCATCTCCTAGCCATATAAGATCATCATGTACTCTGTTAAGAATTATCCTTGTTCATTCATTATTATCAAAATCTGTGTAGAACATATGGTTAACTAGGTTAAGATGTTCTAGAAATCTATGTTCAAGTTTCAATGATAAATCATTATTACACATCTTCTCCAAACCCTTGTGAATCTCTCAATCACCTATTCTTTCAATCGTATAGTGAATATAACCTCTGATATCTTCTATGTGAAGGACATTTTTAAAACTCATGAAAATACTCCAATGGGGTCATCGAGTAAAGAAACAAATGGGTGTTTCTTGAAATTATACCTAGGCATATTGCTTACATTATAAAATTATTTTCTTGGCATTCTTGAAGGATTATGCTCAATAATTTAGAAAATAACTCAATTTTGCATATTAGGGTTTCTGCCAACTTCATGGGCTTGTAGGCTTCTTTAATTCTCCAAATCTTGCTTCAATCTTGCACACAAACTTTGTACAATCAAATAATGTATGCAAGTTAGTTTACATCCTTTAAATCTTTCACAATCTGTACTATGCAATAAATGCATATCTGCCACTAGTTCAGTATACTATCTCTGTTCAATAGAGAGTTTGATCCTTTCATTTTTCCTCATCATGATCATATTAGGCAATGCACACTTCACTGTAGATTTCTCTCAATGTCTACTACATATTGTCAACTACGCAATCATTGATACTTCCTCTAGCATTAGTTATCAACAACTGATATTTTGTTCTACTAAGAATGCTCAATTCTAGTGAAAAGAGTCATAAACAATAAGTGACTTCATTATCTTTTCAAGTACATCTTTTAGAACTATGTGAGAACTTTCTAGTTCCTTTTCCTCCACAAATGATTCCTTTAATTCATTTTTCTACCCTTTCACATCATTTCTTCTATTGTTCCTTCTATAATTATGATTCCTATTAAGGTCTCTTCTATCCATTTTTCAAAACCTTGCTATATGTCCAAAGTTATTACATAACTAACATGTAGGTATGACATAGGGAAGGGGTGAATAACTAGGGCCACAGGCTCACCAAGCTATCCAAACCACCTTGCAAGAGTTAACACAATGGAAGCAAACATAAAAAACAACAACCAAAGGAGGAAGAAGAGTGAACTACTTTTATTGATTCATCAAAATATCTTCATACATGCCCATTGTAAGGCTTTTTGGGTTACAACCAAATACAAATACATTCACATTCAAAGATCCATCAACAAATTCACACTTTCTAGTTCTGCTATGCAATCCCTTCCAAAAACTTTTCTAACTCTAAGCCTAAACACTCTATATATGCTTTCCAAAATGGCTTACACATCATTCTAGAATATTACATAAGAGGAAGGCCAACCCAAAAATAGTCTGGATACATCCCAAGAAAACATCTTAACATAAATGTTGCGATTGAAATAAATCTTGCAAGTTAGCTCGCAGAAATCACATCCAAATGCTGACACTTGACATAAGCTAGAAAATTCAGCACATGAAGGGTCACTCGACATACACTAGGTAACTTTGCACATGAAGAGTCACTTGGCATACACTAGGTAACTTGGCACATGAAGGAACACTTGGACAACACTAGAGTGTTACAGTAACTCAACTCCAACTAAGTGCTACAGTAACTCGACACTAACTGAGTACTATAGTAACTCAGCACCAACTAAGTGCTATAGTAACTCGGTGCCAACTAAGTGCTATAGTAAATCAGCACCAACTGAGTGCCACAATAACTCAACACCAACTAGATGCTACAATAACTTGGCACCAACTTGCAGAATGAACAAAAATGAGTAGGATAACAAGGCAACCCAGGATGCTCCTACATCGGACAATTGAGATTGAAAGAAATGATTCTCGTGAATCATTGAGATGTCACAATTTGAGTTGAATCCAATATAGATTGAGAAATCCATGAAGCATCTTCAATAGGCCTATTTTTCCACTTCACCAAATATTCATAGTAATCTTTTCCTCTTGTGCTCTTGGCAACTCTCTAATTCAATATCTATTCAACTTCTTCAATTTGCTTCTTAGGATAATCTTCTGATACAACAACTTCATCCTATGACTCATGATACTTATAAAAATTAGAAGTATTGAATATAGGAGATATATCCATGTCATCAGGTAACTCAACTTTATAAGCATTACCACTGTCAAACTTCTTCAAGATCTTACAAGGTCCAATTTTTTTCATTTTCAGCTTACTGTATGTTCCAACTGGGAATCTTCATTTCTTTAGATAAACCATCACCTCATCACCAACTTGAAAATCATGATGTCTTCTAGACTAATTAGCATTCTCCTTATACATCTGATTACTTTGTTCCAACCTCAACTTCACTTCCTAAAGTAAAGACTCCATAAAATCAAAAAAATCTTCTCCTGCAGTGCTATTTTTTTCTTCACCAACAAGATCTTTAAAATCTAATACTCCTCTAGGCTTCATTGCAGTAACAATCTCAAAAGGTCTCTTCCCTGTACTCCTATTCTTAGAATTATTATATGCAAATTTAGCTTGTGCCAATACCATCTGCCAATTACTTGGCTTATTCTCGACTAAACATCTCAGCAAATTACCCAACCTTTTATTCACAACCTTTTTCTGTCCATCTATTTGTGGATGGAATGTAGAACTAAACTTCAATTCAGTACCCAACTGCTTCCACAAAATCCTCCAAAAAAAAAAAAACAAACTTACTGTCTCTACTAGAAATAATACTTCTTGGTAATCCATGCAATCTCACAATCTCTTTAAATAAAAGTTTAGGAACATGCTCAACATCTGATGTCTTCTTACATGGTATGAAATGAGCCATCTTAAAAAAATCTATCCACTACAACAAATATAGAATCATACCCTTTCACTATCTTAGGTAATCCAAGAACAAAATTCATACTAATGTCACTCCAAGGTTTCTCAGGAATAGTGATAGGTGTATACAAATTAGTATTTTGACTCACTCCTTCTACAACTTGACAAACTCCACAACTCTTTCCAAATTTATGAACATCCTTATACATTTGTCGCCAATAATACTTCTCTTTCAGCAAACTCAATGTCTTATCAATTCCAAGATGTTCAGCCAATCCACCACTATGCTTTTGCTTAATTTGATTCAACCTCATAGAACTTCTAGGAATACACAACTAAATGCCTTTGAAAAACATATCTTCTTAAATGAAATACTCATCATACTTACTTATGTGATCTATTAGATTTGGTGCTCTGCACTCTCTCCAAACCTTAGAAAAATCAAGATCAACATCATACAACTCTTTCATTTCATCAAAACCAAGAACTTCAACCTTCATTTCAATCAACAAAGAACGTCTTCTACTCAATGCATCAGCAACTCTGTTAGTAACTCCACTCTTATGATTAGTAACAAATGTAAAACTATGCAAGTACTCAACCCACTTCATATGTCTCTGACTCAATTTATGTTGACTTATGATGTATTGTAAAGCTTTATGATCAGTATACAGCACAAACTCCTTAGGAATGAAATAATGTCTCCACTTCTTCAAAGCTTGAACAATAGCATAAAATTCTTGATCATACATAGAATACTTTCTTTTGGCATCATTCAACTTTTCACTAATGAAAGCAACAAGCTCACCTTCTTGACTTTATATAGCTCTTATTGCATTAGCACTTGCATCACATTCAACTTGAAATACTTTGTTGAAATCAGGCAAAGCCAATAGATGTAATTCAACAACCTTTTGTTTCAAAGTCTCAAAACTCTTATCAACTCCATGTGTCCACTTGAATTCCTTTTTATCTCCCCTCATTGTTTTAGTCATAGCATTACAAATAGCACTAAAATTCTTTATAAACTTTCTGTAAAAATTAGCCAAACCATGAAATGATCTTATCTCACCCACATTCTTAGGTTTAGGCCACTCCAAAATTGATTTAACCTTCTTAGGATCTATCTTCAAACCATTAGCTGAAATCAAAAATCCCAAATACACAATCTCCTCTTGCATAAAAGAACACTTTTTCAGATTAATCAACAAATTTTCCTCTTTCAACCTCTGCAATACTTGCCTAATATGCTCAAGATAATCTTCCTTAGTCTTACTACATATTAGAATGTCATTCAAATAAACAATCACAAACTTACCCAAGAATCTTTTAAAAAAATAATTCATCAACCTCATGAAAGTACAAGGTGCATTAGTCAAACCAAAAGGCATAACCAACCAATCATACAAACCATATTTTGTCTTGAAAGTAGTCTTCCATTCATCACCTTCTCTAATTTTGATCTAATGATAGCCACTCTTCAAATAAATCTTGGTAAAATACTTTGCTCCACTCAAATAATCTATTATGTCATCCATCCTCAGCATAGGAAACCTATATTTTACTGTGATCTTGTTAATAGCTCTCGAATCAGTATACATCCTCTATTCTCCATTCTTTTTAGGTGCTAATATAGTAGGTACAACACATGGACTCAAACTTTCTCTCACCAAACCTTTCTGCAAAAACGCATACACTTGTCTATTAAGTTCTTCATTCTCTATAGGTGTCAATCTATATGGTGCTTTGTTTGGAAAACTAGCTCCAGGAATCAGATCCATACAATGACTTATGCTTTTTACTAGAGGTAAACCATCAAGAATATCCTTAGCAATAATATCCTTATACTCATTTAGCAATTTAGTAATTTCTACTAGTACTCGACTATCACTATCTGTTGTCACTCGATCATTACTAGCTTCTGTTACTCTGTCCTTACCACCAACACTCAGTCCTCTAGGAACTATGGCAAAACATACTTGATTCTTTTTAGCTTCCTTTTCAAATTGTTTCCCATTAACCATGCAAACTTTTATTGTGGTGCAACTAACCTCATCTGGACTTTCAATCAAAGGAAACAATATTATTTTATTCCCATTTACCCAAAGAGTATATTGATTCAATCTTCCATCATGTACAACATAGCTATCATATTGCCAAGGTTTACCCAATAGAATATGACAATAATCCATAGGCATAATACCACACAAAACTTCATCAAAGTAATGTCCAATCTTGAATTCACAAGGCATTGCTCACTTAATATCAATATCTTATGCTCATCTATGATCCATGAAACATGATAGGGTTTATCATGCTTCAGCCTCTACAATTACAAATTTGTAACCAGCTCTTCTGATGCCAATTTTTAGAACTTCCACTATCAATGATCATTTTGTAGCATTTTCCAGCGATCTTACATCTTGTCTTGAAAAGAATTCTCCTTAAAATGCGTTCCTCATCACTTCCCTTATTACATAAGGTTCTTCTCACCATCAAATTTTCTCCAGCGTTAGGTCCACTTGGTGAACCCACATCATCTCCTTGAATCACATCATTTCTATTACCTTGCCCACATTCAAAGGATCTACATTCAAAAGATCTGTGTCCCTCTTTACCACATCTGAAACAATTACCATGAAATCCACCTCTAGAGTTAGAATTAACTCTTCCTTGATAAGAATTAGTACCTCCTCGGTAAGAGTTACCACTTTTCCATTTGGTCTTGCCTTTTTCATCATTCTTCCATTCAGATTTGCCTTTATCCTATACAGAATTGTCAGATTTGCCACCTTCACCATAAGATCAACCTCTGCCTCTCTAGAATCTACCACCTCTACCTCTTTGTCTTTGTTCATGCTTCTTTGCTAAGATCTCCTCAACTTTCAAGGCATATTGGTATGCTTCTTCCACACTTTCCAACTTCCCAAAACTTATTTCATCTTGTATTTCAGATCTCAATCCATTAATATAGCTTGCAATTTTCTCAACATCATCATCCACATGTCTAGATCTGATGTCCAATCTATAGAATTCCTCAGTATACTCTTTCACAATCATAACCTTTTGTTTCAAATTTTTCATCTTTCTCAACAAGCTAACTTGGTAATTAGTAGGAAGGAATTTGTTCTTTACCTTGTTCACCATCTTTTGCAAAGTTCTGATCTTCTCCTTTCCTCTCCTTTGTCTATCAGTTTGCAAGTGCTCCAACCATAGTGATTGCAATCTTCACCTTTCTATTATCAGGATTGTTTTCATACTCAAAGAACTTCTCCATACTAGAGATCTAATCCAACACAACATTGGTATCCAATTTTCCATCATAAGAAACAACTTCTACAATAGGCTTTGAATTTTTCCTAGACAACACTCACAACAATCTTTTCTCATCTTGATCTTCTTCAGGTTCTGGATTATGGTTTGGTGTTGCTACTTCATCATCACTTACATCTTCAAGATGTGCTCATCTCCTTTGGGATATCTCCATAGCATCTAATCTAGTTGCAATTTGTCTCAACTGATCCAATATGGCATTATCAACATTTCCTCTACCATGAACCATCTTTACAAATCAAGTTCCTACAAGATCGTAACCCTCTATAATTTATAGGTCAAATCCACAAATCTATAACCCTAGAACCAAATCTAAATCAAGGTTCTACATTATCCTATCTCCATGACGATGAACTTGGCTCTTATACCACCTAATGCAAGGAAGGGGTGAATAACTAGGGCCAAAGGCTCACCCAACTATCCAAACCCCCCTGCAAGAGTTAACACAACAAAAGAAAACACAAAGAAAAACAACCAAAGGAGGAAGATAAGTGACCTACTTTTATTGATTCATCAAAATATCTTCATACATGCCCAACTATAAATCCTTCTGGGTTACGACCAAATACAAATATATTCACATTCAAAGATCTAATAGCAAATTCATACTTTCCAATTCTACTTTGCAATCTCTCCCAAAAAAATTTCTAACTCTAAGCCTAAACACTCTATATATACTTTCCAAAATGGCTTACAGATCATTCTAGAACATTACATAAGAGGAAGGTCAACCCAACAATGGTCTAGACACATCCCAATAAAAGATCTTAACATAAATGTCACAATCAAAATAAATCTTGCAAGTTAGCTCACAGAAATGACATCCAAATGTTGACACTTAGCATAAGTAGGAAAACTCAGCACATGAAGGGGCACTCAACATACACTAGGTAACTCAGCATATGAAGAGTCACTTGGCATATACTGGGTAACTCAGCACATGAAAGAACACTTGGACAACACTAGAGTGCTATAGTAACACAGATCCAACTAAGTGCTACAATAACTCAACACCAAGTGCTACAATAACTTGGCACCAACTAAGTGCTACAGTAACTCAACACTAACTAAAGGCTATAGTAACTCGGCACCAACTAACTGCTACAGTAACTTGGTACCAACTAAGTGCTACAGTAACTTAGTACCAACTGATTGCTACAGTAACTTGACACCAACTAAGTGCTATAGCAACTCAACATCAACTAAGTGCTAGAGTAACTTGGCACCAACTTATAGAATGAACAAAAAATGAGTAGGATAACAAGGCAACCTAGGATGCTCCTACATCAAGGTACATCTCTCTTTTGTTCATTCAGCTTGTCATCAGGTGTTCTACAATTCCTCACAATTTGTCCAAGATTGTTGCATCTATAGAAAACAATCTGTCTTCTTTCTCCACTTTCATTACTATGAGATCTTCTTTTTTTTCTTGGATGGTTAGTGTTCCTATGCATCCTACTATTTGCATTATCACTATTAAATTTAGGTTTCTTACCATCTACTACATAATGACCATATCCATGACAATTATGACAATAAAATTTTGAAATAGGTTTGAAAAACTTACCTTCGCAATTGACTTCAGTGTCTTCAGGTTCATCACACTAGGAAAAAGATTGTTTTCTTTTGTTATTCATTTCTTGATTAGATTCTTTGACTTTCTCAAAGTGAGCAATATTCACTTGGTCTTTAGATGTATCATTAGTCTTGCTTAGGTCCCTATTGACTTCAAGATTAATACGTTCTTTTGTTTCAATAGGTTTCTTAGTGGATTGACCAAGAAAGAATCCAAGTCTAGTCTTGTCATAACTAGGTCTTTGCACATATATTTGTTCTTCAATTTTATTACTACTGGTATATAATTTCTCAAGTTGCTGCTTGGTTTGTACCAACTCACCTTTCACAATGGTGTTTTATTTCTCTAATTCTGCATGTTCTAACTTAATAGATTCTAGTTCTGATGTTACCTTACTCAGATAGGATCTCTAATTTTCATTTTCAGCTTTTATTTCAAAGTCAATCTTTCCTCCATTTTTCTTTAGACTTAGCTTAAGTTCAACTATCTTTAACTCATGTTTTAGGATCTCATTTTATTTCTTTAGATCTTCAATGTCATCATCACTAGTCTGATTTGTAGGTCTTTTCTATTTAACGTTGTCTATTTTATCCTTCAATTCACCAATGTAGGCTTTTGCATCCTTGTATCTATTGTGGTTCCACAATGCATGCCCCATTCCCTAGTAGGAATGGGGACCCCCTATTTTATTTTTTTGATTTGGGGTCCTAATTTGGAATCTAGAGAAATTTTTTAGGTCTTACCTAGTGTCCTAATTCTTATCTAGGTCCTAACTCAAAAGGGCTTAGCTGAAAAATGTCAAAAATTTTGAATGGTTAAGGCAAAATTAAAGGGCACACTAGCACACCTAATTGGGTGCGCTAATGCACCAAGTGAGGGAGTAGATTTTTGCACTGATGCATAGCTGTGCAGGTGCACATCTGCCGACCCATGCAACACATGACCAAGCCAAGGCCTATAAGACCTACCATCCCTTTTACTCCTCACTTTGTTTTTCTTGCCTTCACATAGTTCTCTCGCATCATAGCTCCTTCATTCATGAGCTCCGCAAACTCTTGCATCCATTAAGTCCACCCGCACTTCCACATCCAATGAGGTGCGCTAACCCTGTTTACTCCTACTCTTAAAATATAAATGTAGGGGTGTGGTGCATAGGTGCACACCTAATTAGGTGTGCTATTGCGCACCTCCCTCTTCATAAAGCCAAAAAAAATTGACAAAAACAAACACAAAACTTGTAAGGGGTGGACAGATGCAAACCTTGGTGCACTATTGCACACTTCCCCCAAAATCACAATTGAAAACACAATATAGAAAAGATAAAAAGTGTGCACCTAATTTGGTGCGCTCGTGCACATCCATAACCAAAGAAAAATTCCAAACAAGGTGTGCACTTGCGCACTTGATCTGGTGTGCTAGTGTACACCCATAATCAAATTAAAAGAGGAAACTGAGGTGTGAACTTGTGCATCTTATCTAGTGTGCTAATGTGTACCTTATATTTTTTTTAAATATATTTTAAGAAAAGGAGGATATAGGGTATTTTTCTTGAATTTAGTTTTTTAGGTTTTTTTTTGGATGGGACTAATATTATCATAATCTTCTCATTTTTTATTTTGAAATAATAGATGTCTTTCTTTTGTCATGTAGATATAATGGCATCTTTATCAGGTGAGAAAATGGAACCAAAGCCTGTTGTGTTCAAAATCTAAGGAGTGCCATCAAAATCAAGGTTCCAAGATGATTACGTAGAGATTAAGGATACATACTTGGGACACATTGATTTGGGGGAGTTCCTAAGGATTTGCAATAAACCAACTGAGAGATCTGCTATAGTTTTTGCTTTAATCCAATCAAGGTTGGTGAATGCAGCTTCGCACCCAATGTTAGTACAATCCACAAAACTCATAATGACACTTGCACAACACTTTGTTCCTAAGGAAAGGATAGTGAAGAGCATGATTGGAGAAGATGTCCTTGACCTCCAACCTGACAACATTGAGAGGGTGTTTCATCTCCCTAGGGCAAATCAATTCATCAAATTAAACTATGAGGCAGCAGAAAGGTGGTATAGAGAACACCTAAATGAGGCTACTAAGATCATCTAGTCCTCTCATCTTATTGAGAAGACTCCTCTAGGGAAGGTAATAAGAAAGGTGAATATGACAAGAGGATACATGAAAGAAGATATTGGATACTCCATCATTCTTTTGAGTAGAGTAATGGGTTTGCCAGTGGCTGGAGACTCAAATGTCTTCATGATATACTTGATCGAGGCTATCAAAATAGCAAGGATGCCACTTGATTAGGCTACCACATTGAGTGAAAATTTGTGTGAACAATTGGAGGCAGTGAAGGACAAAAGGAAGTTCTACATGACTTCATATTTTGTGTATCTTTTAGCTGCAAGTGTGATAAACTATCCTAGGTTGTACAAAAGAGGCAGCATGCAAGAACCTAATGCTTGGCCATAAATTGTCTACCCTTAGTTGGTAAGGAAGAAACTCTCAAACTAGAGTAAGGAGTACAAAATTCTGAATGATGCATTCATATTTTCTATCATCTGATTCATATGCAAAATGATTATCTAATGATGTAGTGGTAGAGATAACAACACTTGGGGCTTATTACATTTAGTTTAAAACATTTACATACCTAAGGGTAGTTGGCACCACTATTAATCTAAATAATCTCCCAAGATATCCTAGTGATAGACTTCTTCTGTTCGAGATTACACAACATACTAAATCCACATATGACAGAGTTAGGAAACAATGTAGACCATGTTGGACATGGCCTCTAGTCATAAGACCATATCAAGTCAAGTGGAAGCAAGATATTCCTTATTTTGAATGGGAATGGGATCAATATCCCCTTTAGGAGTACAATTCTCCTAGGCCATGCTTTGACAACATCAAGAAAGTCTAGAGTCTGGTAGACAAGGAATTTCAGTATGAAGAAGCCATTGAAGATCATTGGATGAAAGCTACAAATGACTACGATGTTTGTATCAAAGATTATTGTAGGATGACTTTGTATTTGGCTAAGAAAGCTCTAAATATAAACATTCCCAAGGAGATATTGCAGCAAGACTCAACGGAGCTACTAGACCCTCTATTCAACACAGATAAAATTGGAGAAAGGCCCATAATGAACGTTGAGGTTGATAGCAAAGAAAATGATGGCATCAATTATCGAGCAAGGCACGTCACCAAGATGACGTAGGATTGGATCAAGAAACCATTTAGACTTGATCGAATACCTGAGACTGTGGTCTTCCATGCACAAGCCTACCCATCTAAAGGTAGAGGGAAGAAGGTAACCATCCCTACTTTTGCAACATAGTCACCAATAAGGCTAGACGTAGTATACCAACTTGACCAACTAGTTGGATACTATCACCCTCTAGGGAAAAAGGGAAAGGGGAAAAGAAAGAGAAGTTCTCCTCAAAGAGCTGAACCAGAGGAAGGTGAAAGTATGGCACCTTTGTAGCAATAAGAAAATGTGTAAGGGCCAGAGGACACTGGGGCACAATAGGTTTGGGAAGACCCACTTTTGCCACCATCCACTTCACCTAGTCAGATAGAAATGGAGACCACAAAAGGCTCTCCTCCTTTGTAGGCAGAACCAGCATCTCATTCCACCTCTAAGAAATAGAAAAAGATCAAGACCCACATCAAGAAGAGGCAAAGGGTGATTAGAAGGATGTTTCCTTTCTCATCTGTCTCAGAACCCATTCCTGCAGGGGAGGAAGAAGAAGAGGAAGATGAGGAGGAAGATATGCCATTGCAAAAAAGAATGCAACTAGCAAGAGCCACTGACCAGGAAAGGAGGAGAAGTTCCATTGTGACACTACCATCAGCCCTAGGAGAACCTTTGGAAATAAGTACTTTGGAGGATGAAGTACAACAATGGGTGGATGAGAAAGATGTAGGGGGTGATGATGTATTCAAAATTTTAGATTTTGACTTCATGCCTATAGGAATAGAGCTGATTGGGGATAAGATTAGGGATACCCTGATAGGTGAACCCCAATAGGAAGACTAGACAAAGATGCTGCCAGAATCATAGGGTCCTAATCTTACTCCTTCATCCCCAGTACAAGTCACAGTGGTGGATAAAAGCTCTGTTACTCCTCCACCTTCAAGTTTTGAAGGAGAACAGGTTCAAAAGGAGCCTTCACAAAAGCAAGAACCACAATAAATGGCAACTGATGAAGTGTCTAAAGAAGGATGAATGGTTGAATATCCTTAGTAAGCCTTCCAAGACATTGAGGTTCAAACTATAGGCTCCAAAAAAATAGAGACCACTAAGGGGGAGCCATCATGAAAAGAAAGAATCTCAGAGAGGAGTGATAAGGGGAAAGTAGTGGCAGAACAAACTCCTTCATCCTCAAGAGGCGAGCCATCGATGGAACAAGTCCTAAGGTGGTTGTAAAAGGAAATGATAAGAAGTAAAAAGCCATAATTCATCACCAATGAAGAGGACATGTATGAGTTGATGGAAGTTCTGACCAAACCCGAGTCCCCTATGAGAGTAACAGGACCATTGGCTTTTATCAACACCAACCAAAACCAAGATTTGTTCAGACAAGTGTCTATCCCACCTCCTAATGTAGATTTAGAAGATCTAGGTCCACAGGACTATCAGATCAAAGAGGTTATGCTTGGGAAGCCCACGTTGGATATTGCTAGATTGATGGCCACAATGGGGATAAAAGAGGTTTTCAAAACCTTGGAGCAAGAAGGGGCAGAACTTAGAACACTTTAAAGGAAAAATGAAATCCTAAAAGGATATCTAGCTAAATTTGTTGGTCCCTTAGATCTAGAACACCCTAAGGAGACTCTTAATGATGCATTAGCGAGAAGAGATGGGGGAGGTATGCAGTTGAATCCATTTCTGAACACCTATCAGTAGTGACGGGAAATTTTTGAGGAAAAAGGCATCTTAATCATCCAAGGAAATCTTCATCTATTACATGCTATGTAGGAAAATGTAAACAAGATGGTAGCTATTTTGAAGCAAGATTTCAGCACTATTACATACTATGTAGGAAAATGTAAACAAGATGGTAGCAATTTTGAAGCAAGATTTCAGCATTATGGATGAAGTACATTCTTGGAGTAAGGATTTATAGGTATTATAGGCTATTAAAGGGAAGAGGTATAGAATTTTGGTAGATGTATATATAGCAGAGGAATTAGATTTAAATAATGATTTGATTTACAAATTAGTAGATAGAAATAAAGTAATGGAAACATTATACGTGGAGATCCATCGACTCAAGGACCAAGCTTGAGAGTGAATTTTGGAGGCAGAGAGGCATTATAGTGATGCATGTCTAGATATTTTTGAGGATGATGAATAGGAGAAATCAATGCCCATAGAGGTAGTAGTAGAGAAGTTTCAAAAAAAAATTGAAGAACCTTCCACTGATGATGACATTCGGCAGGCATTTAGAATAGAAGAAGCCTTGCTAGAGTTGGATACAAAAGTCGAAGATTTTGTTGATACCCATATTGAAGTAGAAAACTATAGACAAAAGGTCAAAGATAAATATGATGCTTTAGATCTACTGGATGTGGCTAAGATTACTGAGATTATTGAGAAATTCAAGGGCAAACATCTAGACATAGCTCTAGTATGAAGGGTGACAAAACCCAAAAGCTAGAATTTCAGTTTTGATACTTAGTAATTTTTTGTGATTTTGGACCTTTTGAGGTGTGTAGTTATGTAGGTACATAGGTGCATAGGTACATAGGTATGCTGGTGTGCAGGTGCATAGATACACAGGTGAGTTGGTGCACTTTTTTGGAGGTGTGCTGATAGTTAATTACCAGTTCCAAATTTAGAGCTTTTCATGCATCAAAAATACATTCTGATAGTAATTTACTCTAACAAATGCCCAGTGAAGGATCAGCTTCTATTTTTGACACTTATAGACACTTCTACTTCAACTGAAGGCTTTCTTATTCTTTTTTCTCTCATAAATTCTTTGTTCTATGACATGTAAAGGCTCATGCATCTAATTAATGAATATAAAATGGATGGAGTCTTACTAAGCACCAGTTAGATTCTTAGTTTATATATAATTAGTTTTCTTTATTAAATTAAAAGCATATTATTGCATGAAGATATCTTTCACTCTCAACACAAATTGAGGAGACAATTTCATATAAATACTCTATTGTAATATGTAATTGGGACCACCATTATTTTGTAATAAAATTATGCTTTTGGTGCTAGCATTTGGAGTGTAGTGATTCTTGCCTAAATGTGTCATTGTTTTGTGAATTTATGTTCATGGAATTGTGATTGAGCCAAAAGCTTATTGTGTTATTTCTAGTTGTACAATCTCTTTTAGTTTTGGTGTTTGCTACAGTTAAATGAATTACATTGATGTATCCAGCTTGAGAAGAAATCATTGAATTGTGCCAACATAACTCCTTGTCTCACATGAGCATACTTTTTGTGGCCTTGTGATTTGTTGAAAAGTGAAATATCATATGATTATTAAAGTTTCCCATTGATGATTGCATTAGTGGAATCGAGGAAGCACTGCCCCTATTTTCATTGGTTATCCACCAATTTCTTTGAAAGATTAATTCACAGACATGTTGTTTTTTGTAGCTTATATCCATTAGAATATTGATTTCACATTATTTGCTTTAAAAAATATATATTTTCTTTGCTAACCCCTTTTTAAATTAGGAATTCATATTAGTTGCATCATTAGATTGCATTCATTGGCAAACATAAAAAATACAAAAACATTGTTCTTTTTGTGTCTTTTATTTTGAAACAACGAATAGGTTCTATATCTCATCCAAAATCAAATGAACCAACAAAGGCCTCCTCATGAATAATCACATTTATCTTCAACTGAATGGATTCTAGTCAGTCACAAGATCACTTGAAACCTTAGAGTTGATCCTTGGATTAGCTTTTCAAGAGAGGATTTTGAAAGCATTCTTGTCGTTAACCATCGTGCAAAATGACAGCTCAACAATATGTATATTTAAGGCCATCTCTTTCATCAGTAAGAAGAACAATCTATTTAAGTGCTTCTTCAACATAGGGATCTTTTTCAATTTTTTAAGCCTCTTCTAAATAACCAAGCTCTGATACCAATTGTTAGAAATAGATAATACTTTGGGGGCGGGGGGGCGTGAATCAGTATTTTCATCCTTTTTAACCACAACTGAATATTATTTATTACTTTATTATGTACATAAGAAGATAAACCAATAATTTTGAATAGTGTAAACAACCATACACAAAGAGAGATCATAACACCATATTTTGTTAACTAGGGAAACCCTAGTGGGGATGGAACCCACTAGATGATTCACTATATAAAGGATTTGGTTAAGGATATTGACCCTATTAGGAGTCTATGAAGCATGTATAGTGTCTTGAGTTCTTGTTAGGATACTAGGCCTTATTAGAAGCCTCAACCCTATTAAGATTTTTTACAACCTTGTTAGGAGTTGGTGAATCATATACAAATGTGTGCAAGAAGAGCCCACTACCCTAATATGCAACCATACAATAAGTTCTTCAAGAAATAGGTATACATACAATACTTAGTTAATTTTTGTATTTTGCAAATCTTCTAATTAATGATTCCTCACACAAAAGCAACTATGCACATATTAATCTACATCATATCTTTGCAATATATAGAAAAGTATCACATTCACTTGTTACTTTCATTCCACAAGATCACATCAACTTCACATTTATTGATCACTCAATCATCATCCACTTTCTCACACACACTTCATCATTTAACTTTGCAAATTAAGTTCTTTACTTATACAAAACATTTTGGTAAATTCTTAGTTGACTCATATAACATTATTAGAGTTGGCTTAACAAGAAATTATAACTCAAAACAATAAATCAAATTGTTAAACACATTCTGTTGATATGCTCTATTCTACATTGTGTCATCACTACATCACTAATTTCTTCATAACTCGAACTCAGTTGAATGTACAAACATGCGCACCAGTATACATCATCATTATGACATCATGCATCTCTGGTCAATTGTTCAAGAGAATATTCCAAGGGAATATTTTATTATCATCAAAACTGTCTTGTTGTTGTAATGTTGTCTGATACTTAGAGAATTTTCTTTTGCAACTAAATGGGTCTAATCTACAAAACAAATATGTTTCCATAAATGACAACTATAACTTACCTTATCTGAATGATTGGACATATTGCCAATAATTAGCAAATATCATTGGGAGGTGAGAATGAAGTATGAATATTTAGACTTGTCACATACCATAGAAAACACATTCAAAATTCAAAATTTCAAGGCAACACATACAAACATCATTTTAGTAGAAGGGTCACAAAACCTAGATGTTGGAAACTGAAATTTTGACACTTAGAAAAATTTTGTCAATTTTTGTCTAGTCACCTTTGAAGGTGCATAAGTGCGCTAGTGTGAAGGTGCACCATTTTTCAAGGTGTGGCTCTATACTAATAGTTTTGAATTAGTTTTAGTGTGGGCAGCTAATTGTCAATTCTTCTTTTTGAGTGTTTCATGCACCAAAAATGTATTTTTGTGGTAGTTTAATTGATAGAGACATATAATGGAGCCTGAGTTTTCATCTAAAGAAGTACCAAAGACTCCCAAATTGTCTATAGGATTTTTTCTTCTTATTTTCTTCCTCTTTAGGGTTT
This sequence comes from Cupressus sempervirens, assembly GCA_028749045.1. NCBI lineage: Eukaryota > Viridiplantae > Streptophyta > Pinopsida > Cupressales > Cupressaceae > Cupressus > Cupressus sempervirens. The sequence goes on from CM053792.1 coordinate 182,257,185, forward strand.
TTTGAGTCATGTGATTGTCCATACACCATGTAATTAATAAATAAAGAGTGTAGGCCTACTTAGCACCTAGTTAGGAGGTTGTTTGTACATAATTTATTTAAAATTATTATTTATAGCATGTATTTTGCAAGGAAAAAGTCCTATATCTGAAATTTTCATTAAAGATGGGGTTCCCTATAAATACAAAGATGTAATATGTATTCAAGACTAGTATTTGGTGCATTTAAGTATCTATTGGTGCTATCATTCTCTATGTATTGTTTCTTGCTAGAATGTGTGTTTCCTTTATGAATTTTATGTTCATGAATATAGATGGAGCCAAAAAATTTATTGTATGTTAATGCTTTTATGATCTATTATTTCTAGTGTTTTTCATTTGCTAACAAAATCCCCTGTTATGACCAATTGGATAAAGGGTCACCTTTGAGCTCTTGCATAGCAATTTGTCTCGTGTAAGAACACTTTCTATGGCTACATGATTTCATGAATTGTGAAACATCCTATGCTTTTCATTATTTATTTTGATGATTTTATTAGTGGGGTGAGGACACGTTGCTCCTAATTTTATTAGTTTTTTACTTGATCCCCTTCAAGAATTTAACTTACAGATGCATTGTAGCTATGAATTATGTCCATTAGAAATTTCATTTTCAGAAATTTCCTTTAAATTTCTTATCACCCTAACTTTTTAATTTTCTTTTAAACTTGTGGTTAAAATAAGAATTCATATAGTTTATCCATTAGAATTTGTATTCGTCATAAAATTAGAAAATACAAAAATACATTCATCTGTGGATTGTATTTCTTTAGAATTTTTGTAGATTGAAGTACCAACAAAGGCCTCTTTGTGAACATTCACATTTATCTTCAACTGAGCTACCTAATAGGTTGAAAAATAACCATTTGAAACCTTGGAGTTAGCAAATTTGATCATCTTTTCAAGAGAAATTTGTTAGGATTTATGTCATTGGCATTGAGAAAACTAACCACTAAATAGAAGTGATACTAGAAGGAGGGCCATCTACAAATTTCTAATTCTAAAACAACACGGATCTCCAAATTTCTAAGTTTAGATTTTCATAATCACTGGGGTAGGTAGGTGTGCTAGACATCAAGGTGCATTGAATAATAAGGTGCATTATCTCAATGGTTCACAAACTAAAAGATCATGATCCAATGTGTCCCTTTTAGTGAGCTTTGAGTTCCTTGCCCAACAAGCATGAGTTATTAGAAATTGACCATATCTAGAAGCCTCGTAGTGACAAAGGGATACTAAATCTCTTCCTATTTACACCATACATTATGTCATTTTCGTCCACCTCACTTTCCAATACCTTCACCATAATCATTTCACAAAATATCTCACAATAGAAAAGTCAATTGCCACCACTTCTACTCTTGGCTTTCCTTGCAAATGCACAGGATTTGCCTATCAACTTGCAAGGTCCACCTCATGACCTCCCCAAGGATCTGAGAACTTCCTAAATTTCATCTATGGTGAGACATGAAAAAAAAAAGATCACATCAAAGTATTCAAAGAAATATGTAATAGAAGGAAAATTCAACATGAAGATGTAATCCTCTATCTTTTCTGATACACTTTGGTGGCGGTTTCAATGAATTGGTTCCATTCAAAACTAGATGGCTTTTAAGAAGATTTTCCTAGATCAATTCAAGATGTTTATCAATTTGGCTATCTTGCATCACTAGTTCTTATCAATAAAAAGGGATCCAGTAAAAACCATCTCTAGGTTTAACAATCATTTTTCTATGACATACCAGAGATTGGAGACTCCCTAAACTGTACCATTAGAGGCCGCAATTCAAATCTACTTAAATTGTATGGATTTTTCCACCTCCATCTTCCTAAGAATAGTTCCTACTACAAATATTGATACTTTAGAAATAGTCTTTGAAGAAGTGGTTAACTTCACCAAGCAAGCCAATCCTAATGGTGGAGGTATGAGGGTCTTGAAAAATATTGTCACAATGATGTTTCCATATCTAGTCAGTGTACTGATGATGCCTAACCAATACCCTCTATTGAATCCAATACTAGTATAACATGTTCCTACAATCTCTTCCCTTGACCTAACCTATCCAGGATACAAGCTTTTGAAAGCAACATTTTTCAAATAGAAGGTTGTACCAACTTCCAAAATAAAGAGCATCATGACATATGAATTGGAACAAATGAAAAAAACATGTCCAAATCATAAATAAGCTCACTGATTTCTATTGTTGCAAGGGAAAAATAATAATTTCCAACGATCTAATGAAAACTTGAACAACAATAGTTATGGGAAAAACTAGTCAAAGAATTTGAATTCTTATGGGAATAATATTATTGGAAATAGCTTGAATCCATTCAAAATCAACAATGGATTTCCTTGACAAAATTGACAATGGAACACTTGTCCAAATAATGGAATCATACCCACTAAGAGAAATAATAATTTTCAATTTTCCAAAGTCAATCAGGTGGACATAAACCATATCGCATCAAATGACATTATGTTCTACGAAGGAAATCAAGACATAGGCCAAAATATTCACATATTATTGGTGATATGCCCCCTCTCTCTAGCTCAACATGATATTGTTATAATCCTATCATACTTCTCTATATATTAAGACAAAATATTTTTCCAATGAAGAATTTTTGTTCCCTTTCAACCAAGAAGCAAAACTTGAACCCATTGAAATGTTTTCCTTTCACAAAAAAAACCAAAATATGCAAATTTGTGAAACAAGAAGAAACTAGTACACTAATGGAATTTCCTTGAATTACAACCTACTCCTCTTGGTCCATGAGAAACTAATAATCATGTGCCTTTACATCTACCTATCCAAGCACAATAGTCTCGAGCACAAGGAGTCATGCTGAGCTTATTAAAGAATGTTTCTTGGTCCATAGAGAAATATAGTGCCATTGATGAATTGAAATGCACCCAGGAAAACATCTCTATGTATGAAATGTTCAAAATTTATCCCACCCAAAAGAAAGAACTTTTGAAAATAATGTATCACACTAAGGCACTGTTAGAAACAATAGTCCACAAAGATAACTGAGAAGGGGGGAGGGGGGTGTGATTCAATTATCCAACTTTTAAAAAAATAATCTTCTTTAAAAAAACTTAACCATTCAACCAAACTAAACAACAACCATAATAAGATGCACATAGACAATTACAATAGATATGTTGACTAGGGAAACCCTTGATCAGAGGGAAAACCTCGGTGGGAATGATGCCCACAAGATGATGTAATAATATAAATATTCCTTGTTAGAGGATGAACCCTGTTAGGATTCTATTATAACATTTAGTACATAGAGTCCTTATTAGGAGACGTTGAATCCCTATTAGGAGATTCCAACCCAATTAGGAGTTTTAGTACAATGTATGCAAGAAGAGCCTACTTCCCAAACATGCAATTTCAATTACAAGAAGAGCTCACTACTCAAACATGTAATTTACTATTATGTTCTTCTTTCATTGTTTCTATCAATCAAACCAATCACTATCAGACCTTGTAGACTAGGTCACAAACCTCAGATCACTCAGCAAAACCTTGGTAATGAATTTTCCTTCACTTCTACTCTACTCTGCTCAACTTCGCCTTCCTTTCTCTCTATTGTTTACAAATCCATAGAATACCATATCTATCCATATCAAGATAAAGATAAATGTCCTTCCTTTATACTAAGTCCATAAAAAAATTCCCCGAGTCGTCTGTTAAACCTTCTCAAATAATCATTATAGGACCACATTAAGAACATGTTACACTTAGCGATTACATTAATCTTCCACATTATAACTTGAATATCTTTTTGTACATGTAATATTATTATGAGTGAACTTAGCCATGTCATCACCAATATGTCTTCTTCACATCCTCAATGTCCATTCTCAAGATAACAAATCTGCTAAGAGATATAAAGAGTTTACTAGAACATGCCTTTGTAAACTCTATCTTAGAATAGACATCACCAAAACTTACATAACTTCTTCCAAACTTATCATTTTTTCTTCCAATGTTAATTGCATATACTAGATACTCAGACATATCTCCCATAATCTCAAATAATGATAATACTCAACTAGTCATCTGTACCAACTTGATCTTTTTGTTGTTCTTCTGTTAGATACCATAGAAAATTGCTACGTTGACATCAGTGACAAAATGAGTCATGAATGTAACATATCATCATAGTAACATATCTACAATACTCCCCCATACAAATATCATCAAAATTCATGCTTCCAACAATCTCTCAATAATCTCCCCCTTTGGTATTGATGGTAACATAGATAAAAAACACCTAGTTCAAAGAATACCAACAAAAGGTTGTTCATCTTTCTTTTCAAATGCTCTTAATCAATCATTCTCCCCTATTGACATACCTTAATGTGCTTTCTATCAAACTATCATTCCATGTTGTACTTCTTTCAAACATACTATTCTTTCTCATGATCTTCTCATAATGTTTTTCATGCCAAACTTCTGCCCCATTGACATGAATGTCAAAGGTTTTAGCAACCATCAAACTTTGAAACAACTAATTATTACTAGCTCAAGTGTCCAAATAAACTATTCAAAACAACATCCAACAAGAGTTCTATATGACTTTGTCCATCACAGATACTCCCCCATATAGGAAGCATCATCATTCAGTCCAAACAAATAATGGTGCTCTATTACACTAGAATGATGCACTCTTGCATCTTCTACTTTGATGTAGGAAGGGGCATAACCCCTAGCATACCTCACAAATACTCAAAAATCTCTTTGGGAAGAGGCTTAGTGAATATGTCTACAATATTCTCTTTCATGTTCACATACTCAAATATAATTTCCTTTTCTGCAACTTTCTCTCTCAACATTTGACACTTAATAGAAATGTGCTTAGTCTTTGAATGAAATATTGGATTCTTAGACATATTAACCCTTCTTATGTTGCATGAAAATAGGTTCACTGATTTTTATCCTTATATCCTTTGGCATCTGCTCCAGCCAAACAACTTGATTGCAATTATTTGTCACTGCAAAATATTTTTCTTTTTCTATACTTTGTGATGTGCAATCCTAGGTCTTGCTTAGCCAAGAAACCAATCTTCCTCCAAGAAAGAAGGCTCCACCACTAGTGTTCGTTCTATCATCCATGCTACCTGCCCAATCTGCATCCGTATAAGCACTTAGAGTAAAATCATTAGATCTATCATACTACAATCCAAATTCTGAAGTTCCTTTCAAATATCTAAATACCCTTTTCACTACAACATAATGTGCTTCTCTTTGATCAACTTGAAATCTTGCAACAATTTCAACTGCATTTTCTATATCTGGCCTTGTGTAAGTCAGATATTGCAATCCTCTGATCACAGATCTATACTTCTTTTGTGGAATAGTAGGTGTCTCATCCTTTGTAGATAACTTGTGTCTAGTTACCATATGTGTTCCAATGGGTTTGCATGTTTCCAAACCAAATATTTTCAGTAAATACTTCAAGTACTTAGTTTGAGAAATGAAGATTCTTTCTTTATTATGTACAATCTGCAATCCTAGAAAATATTTCATTTCTCCTATCATACTCATTTCAAATTCTTTCTTCATCTCTCCAAAAAATTTGCCACTTTCCTCATCATTTCCTTCAAAAATGGTATCATCAACAAATATTACCAAAAGCATCAAATCATCATCAATTTCTTACCAGTATAGATTACTATGTACCATACCTTTGCTATCTTCAAGCTATGTCAAATGCTTGTCCAACCTTGCATACCAAGTTCTCAATGCTTGTTTCAAGCTATACAATGCTTTCTTTAGTCTGCATACTATGTCCTTATCATCTATCAAAGGAAAACCTTTAGGGTATTCAATGTATACCTCTTCTTCAAGTTCACCATTCACAAATGCTAACTTAACATCCATCTGATATGCTTTTAATTTCTTTTGTGCTACATAAGCTAAGAATAGTCTTACTAATTCTATTCTAGCCATTAGAGCATAGGTCTCATCATAGTCTATTCCTTCTTGTTATGAGTAACCTTTACATACCAATCTTGCCTTGTTCCTTACAACTTCACCTTGTTCATTCATCTCGTTCCTAAGTACCCATTTAGTTCCTATCACATTCTTGTTTACAAATCTGGGGACCAATTCCCATATCTCATTCTTTACTATCTGATCCAATTCCTCTTTCATAGCTTGTTTCCAATAATCATCTTTACATGCTTCATCTACATTCTAAGGTTCAACTTGAGATATAAATCATAGTTATTCCTTGACTTTTCTTCTTGTCATCTCACCTTTATCTTGGCTTTCGATGATTTTCTCAAATGGGTGATTCTTTATCATATTCTATTCTGAAGTAGGATTTGTTATCTCAACTCTTGGATCTACTAAAGGTTTTGAGCTTTTTTCCTACCTTGGCTCTTCTTTATTATACAAATAATTATTATTCTCAAGGAATACCTAATCATTCCTTGGTTTAGTAACAACATCATTAGATGAATTGTAATCAACTATTCTCTCTTGTATCCCAAATTTTTCATCAATTCTTGCATCTTCACTTTCCATAATAGTCTTAGTTCTCAGATTATAGCATCTATAAACCTTTCATTTCAATGAATAACCAAGAAACATACCTTCATCGCTTCTAGCATCAAACTTGTCGATATCATCATCTCTTTTGATATAGAACTTATTACCAAAATTTCTGAAATACTTCATTGTAGGTAAGTGACCAAACCATAGTTCATAAAGGGTCTTGATTGTGTCTTTCCTAACTTGCACTCTATTCATAGTGTAGACTGTTGTATTCATAGATTCTCTCCAAAAAATCTTGGATACATCATTCTTAGCTAACATAGTTCTTGTTGCTTCTGTAACTGACCTGTTCCTTCTCTCTGTAATGCCATTTTGTTCAAGGGTTCTTGGCACTTATAACTATCTTTTGATTCCATTTTCTTCACAAAACATGTTAAGCTCATTTGAAATAAATTTTCCTCCTCTATTTGATCTTAAATATTTAATCATTATACCAAATTCATTCTAAACTCTATTCTTGAATATCTTAAACTTATCAAATGCCTCAGATTTCTCTTTAAGAAATGCAACCCACATCATTCTAGAAAAGTCATCAAACTAGAATCATAAAATACCTTTCACCACAGAATCCTTTAGTCTTCATAGGACTACTAATATCTGTGTGTACAATCTCCAACTTTGTTGTAGTAGTAAACTTCTTACAGGTAAAAGACATTCTATTATTTAATTAACAGTAATAGATTTCCACAATCCATTTGTAAAGTACAGAGTTTTCTGGATTCGATTGTGTGTGTTTATTTATCATCTACATTTCAGATCACACTACATGATCCACCATTTTACTATCATGCACTTTCTCATCTTGATGATGGATCATGTTGTGTGATTCCAAACATTGATGATAAATAAACACACACAATTGAATCCAAAAAACTTAGTACTTTATGTTCTATTATGCTTTGCCAACTCCCATTCCTTGCAAATTGTGTTAGTAGGCTTTACAATCTTAGGCAAATATCTGACTATAAACATACTACTAGTCTTCACAATACTAGCAAAGCTTATATGACAAAATCTCTTATGCCATAATCAACTATCATCTACATTTGCAACCAAATATGTCATTTAAGTAGGATTCAACTGAAATACATTACCTCTAGATCTCATTCCTATTCCAATTACTTTATTGTAAGTGTCAAAACCTCTAACAAGGTGGGATCTTGTTGGAATTCTTTAGAATAACTAAGGAGGATGAATCAGTTATCCAAGGTCTAGATGTCCAAATAAAACTTTTTAATTCTTAGTAGACCCATATCCATAAAATCTTATTATGCATACATCCATTAGATCATACAATACTTAACTTTGTAGTTTATTGTCCTAGGTCAAAACAACTTTGCAAAAATGTAAACATGACACATAACAAATTCAATAACACATTTGACACAATGATTTTATGTGGAAATGAAATTTGGGAAAAACCACCAATAACATGCTACTAATTCTCACTCTTCTAAAGTGATGCCCTACTTAAATGTGACATGGTTAGAGGATTTCAATCACCCTATTAGGAGTGAGACTTGTAAGAGGATATTAGACCATTCAATTAGAATTTCACCCTATTAAAGGATTTACAAATGACTATTAGGTCAACCTTAATCCAAAGGATTTACCCTAGACTAATACAATGATTAGAAAGTAATAGTAAGGCTTGATCTAATAAAAAATTACAACTCACTTGTAGATTATAGATCTATGTTTCAATCCTCCATTCTACTTGGCTTCCATACACTTCAACTCTGATAGTTTGTTCATCCTTCAAGAATTCATATTATTAAGCCTTCTTGCTTTGCATGCCAATTGTAGTCTCTTCTGGTCAGCCACTAAATGAATCAATACCTAGACTCCTTGTTTTTCTTAGGTTCTCACACATGACAAGCTTTGCTTTTGACCAACTCTCTCTATAAATAGAGAATTAAGATCTTTTTTTTCTTAACCACAATCATCCATTTTAGGGTTAGATAGAATTAGGCAGGATACAATGAATCTACCCACTTTTTCATTTGGTTCCTCTAGAAACTTCTTCTACAGTCTTCTTTGAATTTGCCTCAAAATGGTTTACCTTGAATTATGTTCCACCAACTCATCATAGTTATCTTCCACATGCTTCACACAATTCAAGAAAATAAAATAGTCTGCTCAAATTCATCAAATCTTTGAATTAACATAAATACTAGCACTTGGCATCAATATGTTATCATTCAACTTCTATTACTATTCTCTCATTTGGCCAACACTAGTTTACTCGATGAACACTAAAATTTACTGAAGCTCAGCATCAACTAAACTTTACTTGGCATATACTGACAATCACTCAGCTTGCGCTAATTTTCTTCTTTTCTTGGCACCTATTATTTTTCACTCAGCTTCCATTGATTTCTTCTTGGGTTGCACTAACTACTCGGTAAGGCTCGACGGACACTTTTCATACTTTATCTTCTTCCTTCATAAAAGTATACAAAATATTTGTAATCCTTAGGTTCCTTCATAGGTTCGACCTCATGTATCTTTGTATATTCATCAAACTTCACATTTGCACTTTCCACAACTTTTTTAGTGTTAGTATATAAACACTTATAAGCTTTACTTCTTGTGGAATAGCGAAGGAATATACTTTCTTCACTTTTAGAATCTGATTTACCATTCTCAAAATCCTTAAGAATGTAGAACTCTCTTCCAAATACCTTAAAATACTTTACATTGGATGAGTATCCATACCATAATTCAAAAGGTGTTGAATGAGTACCTTTCTTGAATTGCACATGGTTCAAGGTATAGACAACTATACTTATAGCCTCTCTCCATTATTTCAAAGCAACATTCTTCTCCATCATGGGTGTCCTAGCACAATCCATTATAGATATGTTCCTCTCAACAACTCCATTTTGTGGAGGGTTCATACATCCATATGTTTGTCTTTTGATTCCTTTGTCATTACAAAACATCTCAAACTCATTTGATGTAAATTATCCACCTCTGTCAGATCTCAGACATTTTAAGTTTTTTCCTATCTCCTTTTTAACTCTAGCTAAGTACTACTTAAACATTTGGAAAGCATCATATTTTTGTTTCAAAAATATATCTATCATCATCCTAAAATAATCATCAACAAATAGGATAATGTACTTATCACCTTTGTAGCTTTATACATCAATTGGTCCACACAAATCAGTATGAACAATCTCCAAAGTTTCTTCAGAGGTGTGAGTCTTACTTTTAAAACTAGATTTTGTCATCTTTCGTAATTGACATTGTTTGCAAATTATATTGTTAGGTTTCTTCAACTTAGGCAAACCTCTGACTCTTTTCATGTTACTAATACTGACCAAGTTATCAAACTTAACATGACATAACCTCTTGTGCCATAACCACACATCATCAAATTCTATAATAAGACAAGTAGCAACATTAATATCAAGATAAAATAGATTACCTCTAGTTTGATATCCTTTCCCAATTAGTTTCCCATCAGTATCATAGATCTTAGCTATCATGTTCTCAAACTCAACTTTGCAATCTAAACTATTCAATTATGACATACTCAACAAATTATAGTTAAGTCCTTCAACATAATAAGCATTGTCACACATGATCTTTTCTATGAGTTTGATAGATCTTTTTCCTTTTATTAGACAGGGTGCATCATTACCAAACCTTACACTATTTCCATCATAATAATTCATCTTTTATTTCCCTCTATCATTCTTATTCTAATAAGACACTAGTGTAGTTGCCTCGTCCTCATCAGAATCATCCTTCATTGCATCATTCACCACTTCATCATCATGGTCATCAAATCCATCTCTAGTTTCCTCTTTTGTAATGTAGTCAAACTTCTTGCCTTTATCTTTATAATATTTGTTGTCCTCATCTCTTTTACTTATGTATTTGTCATCTATTGTTCTTCTTCTCTAGACATCTAGTAGAAATATGACCAACCTTGTTGCAATTAAAACATATGATAGGTAACTTACCTTTGAATTTTCCTTTGCCTTTATGAAATCTCCTTGCTAGCAATGCTTCAAGTTGTTCTACATCCTCCTCATCTGTATCATTGTCACTAGAAAGATATTTTACCTTTTTCTTCTTCTCTTTAAGTTCTTTTAATGATGGTTTAGCTTTGAAAGAAGATTCAACATTCTCATATTTGAAGTTATAAAAATTATAGAGTTCAAAGGTGGTGAGCCTACCTACCAAATGTTCAAGAGTCAGATTAGAACTTGGTATACATCTTAGTTCTTGTATGGCAGAAATTCTAATAGAATAGATGAGCAGCAATGTTCTCAATAATTTTCTTAATATAGTATCATCATCAATTTTACTAGTAGCTCCTCTTATATCATTAACAACATCTTTTATTCTAAAGAAATATTGAGCAACATTCTCACCTTCTTGCATCCTCATGTCATCAAACTTACCTCTAGGAATTTTAGATTTGGCTCTCAAAACATTTGCATCTCCCTTATAAATGGTGTGAAGAGCATCCCACATCTTTTTTTTAGTATCATAGCCCCTAACCTCATCAAACTTGGAATAAATTAGGGTAGAGGAAATCTCCAACATTGCCTAATTATGTTCTTTCTTCTTTTTTAGATCATCAATAGTTAGGTCTCTAGTAGGATTGACATGCTTAGTGGTGATGGTAGATTGTTCATGGTCTCCAAGACCTCTTAGGTGTAACTTCATCAGAATTTTCCATGCAGGAAAGTTCTCCTTATTGAGCTTGGGTACCTCTCTTTTTGACATCTAGATCTTTTTCTTCTCATACCTTCAAACTAGTCCTCTTAAGTACGATGGCTCTTTGATACCAATGGTTGGAATTATTTAGAATAATTTAGAGGGGGGTGAATTAGTTATCCAAGGTCTAGATGTACAAATAAAACTTTTCAATTCTTAGTAGACCCATATCCATAAAACCTTATTATGTATGCATCCATTAGATCATACAATACTTGAACTTTGTAGGTTACTATCCTACGTAAAAACAATTTTGCAAAAATGCAAACATGAAACCTAATAGATTCACTAACACATTTGACACAAGGATTTTATGTGGAAACCCAATTTGGGAAAACCCACCAGTAACATGCTACTAATTCTGACTCTTCTGAAGTGATGCCCTATGAAAGGCCAACCCTATTAAAGGTTACAATGCACACTATTAAATGTGACCTAGTTAGAGGATTTCAATCACCCTATTAGAAGTGAGCCTTGTTAGAGGATTTTAGACGATTCAATTATAATGTCACCCTATTAAAGGATTTAAAAATGAATGTTATTTCAACCTTAATCCAATGAATTTACCCTAAACTAATACAATGATTAAAAAATAACAATAAGGCATGATTTGATAACAAATTACAACTCACTTGCAGATTACAGATCTCTATTTCATTCATCCACTCTACTTGACTTTCATATACTTCAGCTCTGATAGCTTGTTCACCCATCAACTATTCATATCTTAAGCCTTCTTTCTTTGCATGCCAATTGTAGTCTCTTCTGTTTGGCTATTGAATGAAGCAATACCCTAGACTCTTTGTCTTTCTTAGGTTCTTACACATGACAACCTTTGCTTTTGACTAACTCTCTCTATAAATAAAGAATTAAGATTTTTTGCAACTTAACCACAATTTTCCATTTTAGGGTTAGATAGGATTAGGTAGGATACATTGAATCTACTCACTTTCCCAATTGGTTCTTCTAGAAACTTCTTCTATAATCTTTCTTGAATTTTCCTCAAAATGGTTTACCTTGAATTCTATGCCACTAGCTCATCATAGTTATCTTCCACATGCTTCACACAATTCAAGAAAACAAAATAGTCAACTCAAATTCATCAAATCTTTGATTTAACGTCAATACTATCACTCGACATCAATATATTGTCACTTGGCTTCTATACTATTCTTTCACTCGGCCAACATTAATTTACCCGACAAACACTAAAGTTTATTGATGCTCAATAGCAACTAAAATTTACTTGGCATATACTGACAATCACTTGGCTTGCACTAATTTTCTTCTTTTCTTGACATCTCTTTTTTTTCACTTGGATTTCACTGATTTATGCTTAGCTTGCACTAACTTCTTGGAAAGGCTTGGCAGACACTTTTCATACTTGATCTTCTTCATGTCTTAACTTGAGTAATCTTTCATTTTAGACTTTAAGTAGATAAACAATAAACTATAGTATCAATGTCTTACTTGGTCTTAGGGATTCTTTTACATACCAAATAACTCAACCTTTCTCTAGGTGTTATTGTTATCTCTTCTTTTCAAATCCTCTTCATCAATCAACTAAATGATAGCTTTCAAACCAAAAAGCAATTGTCTCACCAACAAGTTGTAGGTTTGACATCATTGAAAAAATAATGGTTGTTCCATTAGAGGTTCTTCACTTTAAAAAAATCTTATATCAACAAACCTAACAATCTCTTAAGCCTTTAATAGGGCAGACTCCTCATAGGGTAGATCATATCTTATGACAAAAAATTGTAACCATCACAAGTTAATTTTATTACTACAATACTAAATATTTGTGGGTGTCATCCCCACCCCAATTTTACCTTCACCTTGGAGGGTTTCTTGGTAAAAAAATTGTGTTATGTGTTTTTTGTCATGCATATGATTGATTAGATTTGTATTACTAGTTTTACATGCACAAGTTATTAATAGATGTGGATATATCTGAAAAAAATTTAAAGTGTTTAAGATTTTGATTCAACCCCCCCTCTTAGTATCCAGTTTATCATGTTTACACCTCCATAAACCAAAAAAATGAAAACTTTGTAATTAATGCCAATGGGGGGAGATTAGTACATGAAAAAAATAATTTTGATACATTTCTAATGGGAGAGAGAGAGAGGGGGATTATTCCTTATGGTGGAGAGTAATACATTGATAGGAATAATTTATGTATGAGGGAGATTAAAACCTTCCCTGTGTATGTTGGTTATGTATGTATCTAAGATTGAGCTATATGTTTACATTCATAATGGGGGAGTAAACATAGATGAGAAAGAAATATATTTGTCATTCATGGTACTTAGATGTTTTTCATCTATGTTGTTATAAATGCCAAAGGGGGATATTTTTAGCATGCATTTTGATGGTATTACTATGGGGGAGTTTGTTAGCATTATTGGAAATATCATTCAATACTTATATATTCCATTCATGATAGTATTTGTCATTGATGTCAACATACACCTTATTTTGTGAAGATTTCTAGAGTTGCAGAGATAGATGCATTTGGGGTAGTGAAAAAATAATAATTTGGGATGTGCACTCTTAGACATATATTTAGATATGTGTATAGATGCTACAATTAAGTTTTTAGAAAAGAGATATGTAGTTATGACAGAGTTATATGATGGTTTTTGAAGATAGCTTTCAGAGAGATTTTATTGATAGAAGGTACTCATAAATTGGTTGTATCTTGTGGCTAAGATGGAATAATGGTTGATGCATATAGAATATTTTTAGAGACATTTTCAAGATGCTATGTTCCAAATGGCAAATCAGATTTATAGTTTGAGCCAACTTATAAAGTTTGTTCAATGTGTTTATTCCTATGAGCTAACTATTGATAAAAATCATTTGTAGAAAGATTTTAATTGTCATGTAATGTGTATTATAATAACTTAATGTTGTCCTATATTATCATTGTAAATTGAGAAATCCTCAAGGCTGACCTAATACTTGATTATTTACCTCGTTGTAATCCTCAATAAGATCATATGCATTGTGATGTTTGGTTATGAGAACTTGAATGTGAATTTGTATTTGATCATAGAGGAGATTGATGTTGAGGATGTACTATGAGCTTCAAAGGAACTATATTGGCAAAGAGATTTTTTAGTCATTTTAGAACTTGGATAGATTATCCTGGATATGGTTTCATGAAGACAATCTAAGGCTATTTGAATACTAGCTTTAGTTGTCCTCCTTTCAACTCCTAACAAGGTTGGCCCATCTCCTAACAAAGTTGGAATATTCTAACAAGGATTCAAATTCTCCTAATAGAGACACATATCTACTAATCAGGGTTTTCCCTCTAATCAAGGGTTTCCTTAGTTAACATATTTGTTATTATTGTGTATGCTTGTTGCATGTTTCTAAATTAGTAAAGATATTTAGAGTTTTTTTAAGTACATAACTAATTCACCCCACCTCTCTAAGTTATCTATGTTTTAAATGAATATTGATGGTATTAATATGGGGGAGTATGTTAGTATTTCTAAAGACATTATTCTATGTTTATGTGTTGTATTAATGATAGTATTTGTCATTGATGTCAATATAAACCTTATTTTATAAAGATTTTCAAAGTTGTAGAGGTAGATTCATTTGGTGTAGTCAATGCTCAATGATTTGGGAGTGCTCCCTTGGATACAAATTCAAATATGTGTAAAGATGCTACAATTAAGGGCACATAAAGATATATGTAGTTATGACAGAGTTATACAATTTTTTTAGAGGTAGGTTTTAGAGAAAGCTTTTGGAAAGTGGGTACTAGTAAATTGGTTGTATCTTTTGACTAAGATGGAATTATTTTTAGCATGTATCTAAAGGATTGTTAGAGACATGTTCAAGATTCTATGTTCCAAATGGAAAAATCAAATTTATATTTTGAGTTGACTTATGAAGTCTATTCAACATGTTTGTTCTTGTTAATCGACTATTGATAAAAACATTTGTAGAAATATTTTAATTATAATGTAACATGTATTGGAATATCTTGATGATGTCCTATATTATCATTGTAAATTGGGAAAGACTAAAGGCCAACTAAATACTTGTTTTAAGACTTGGTATAAAGGAAAGATTATTTCCTTGGTTGTAGTCATCAGTGAGATCATATGCATTATGAAGTTTGGCTATGCGAAATTGGATGCAAATTTTTATTTGATCGTAGCAAAGATTGATGTTGAGGATGTATTGTGAGCTTCAAAGGAATTTTATTGGTGAATAATTCTTTGCTCAATCGTTTCAAAATTTGGATAGATTATTCTAAAGATTGTTTCATGAATATAGTTTGAGGATTTTTGAAAACTAGGTTCAATTTTCCTGCTTTTAACTCTTAATAGGATTAGCATGGCTTCTAACAGAGCTAAAATATTCTAACAAGGATTTGAAGTCTCCTAACACAGACTCAAATGTACTAATTATATTTCATTAGCTCCTAATAGAGTCCATAATTTCCCAAGGAACTTTTATATTAGTAGATCATCTTGTGGATATCATTCCCACTAAGGTTTTCCCTCTTATCAATGATTTCTCTAATTAACATATATGGTGTTATTGTGTATGATTATTTGTATATGGATTTTACATCTACTATTTACATATTTCATAATTAATATAGAAATTAAGAGTTGTTTTAAGTATATAACTAATTCATTCCCCCCCACCCCCCTTCTTAGTTATCTTGGTGGCTTTTACTTTCTAACAACTAATATCGGAGCATCACATCCTTGAAGAAAAATTTTAATAACTTGAGGAGATCCATGGCTCATTTTAGGAAACAAAATACGAAGTTTGATGGAGTTAACTATGATAGGTGGGAGGAGAAAATGAAGAATTACCTACTTTGCATGTTCAAAATTTTGGTTAGTTACTATATAAAAAAGATTGCGATAGGAGAAAAAAAGCTTGACTCTTGTGAAAAACCTTAGAAAGATCTATTCATGTAGAATATGCTTTCTAGAGAAGCATTATTGATAGCTCTTCCTAAAACAAAATATTGAGAGGTAAAATCTTTGAATCTTGCACACAAAATTTTGATTACTTTACAAACGACATTTTAAGGTGATCAACATGCTAAGAAGGGTAGATTGCAAAGTTGAATATGTATGTTTGAAGATGCTAAAATATGAGAAGATGAAACTATAAGCACTTGTTTTGGTAGAATATCAAAAATTGTTGTTGGAATTAAAAGTTGTGGAGGTGATAAGACAAAATCTAAAATTCTATGGAAAATATTGAAGACCTTAAAACATGATTTTCATCAAAGGGCACAAATTATTTAACAAATTATTCCATATACACCTAAATTTACAAGAGTGACACTTCTTGCAAGGTTGTAGACATTTGAATTATGGATGAAACAAAATGGAGAATTGCCTGGAGTGGAACTTTCTTTTATCGTACAAAGAGATAGAGCTATATTGACAAGAAGTGTGAGTACAAGTGGAGATTATATTAGTAGTAATAGAGTAGAAAAAGTAGAAGAGGACAAGAAGATTGATGAAGGACTTTCCTTTCTTATGAATAAATAACCTAAAGGTAACAAAAAAACTTATTTTGTGGGCATGTAAAGAACTTGATCTTTGTTCTTCTAAATATCCTAAGAGAGTAAACAAGATTAAGCCTAGAAAGCCTTATAAGTCAAACATACCTAAGGATTACTTCTTTTTTAATGAGGATGATGAAATTGATTTT
Organism: Cupressus sempervirens; assembly: GCA_028749045.1. NCBI lineage: Eukaryota > Viridiplantae > Streptophyta > Pinopsida > Cupressales > Cupressaceae > Cupressus > Cupressus sempervirens. The sequence continues at coordinate 182,274,243 of CM053792.1, forward strand.
AAGATGGTGAATTTCCTCGAAGGTAATGGTGATGAGGATAATGAGATAGGATTTGTTTCTATTAAAGAAGAAAGCCCCCAAAAGAAAAAGAAAAAAAGAAGTAAAAGAGGAAAAGGCGTTAGTATCATAGATTGTGAAGGAAAAAACTGATTAGATTATAGATAGTGGTTGTTCCCATCATATGACTAGAGAAATGAATAAAAGTGTTGAATTTAATAGTTATGATGGTGGTATAGTTAGAGTTAGAAACTATGTAGCATGTCATATAAAATAAAAATGATCTATTAGTCTTTATGGAAAGACTAAAATTGAGGATGTTTACTTTGTGGATAAATTGAAACATAATATTTTGAGTGTTGGAAAACTTGCTGACAAGTGATATTAGTTGTAGTTTATAGAGAAGAGTTGCATAATAAGGGATAAGAATGGTACATTAATTGGTACTAGCATAAGAGAAAGAGGTAATGTATTTTAGTTGAACCCTATTGAAATGACATGTTTGGTTGCTAAAGTGGGTGGCATTTGGTAATGGCATAAGAGATTTTGGTATATCAACTCTAATAGAATTGTGAAGGTTAGTACTACATTTGTAGTTAGAGATGTGCCTAAGATTACGAAACCCATTGATATGATGTGAAAAGAATGTGTGTTGGCAAAGTAGAAGAAAATTTTATTTCTAAGCAAGATGTTTACTACTTCAGTGAAGTTAGAGATTGTGCATATAGATCTGATGGGTCCTACAAGAAAAAAATCATTTTATGGTGAAATTAATTTTATGCTTCTTGTTGATGATTTCACTAGAATTATGTGGGTTACATTTCTTAGAGATAAATTTGAAGCTTTTGAGAAATTCAAGACATTTAAGAGTAGAATTGAGATTAAATCTTGTTTAAAGATTAAGTGCTTAAGATCTGATAGAGGAGGAGAATTTATTTTAAATGAATTTAAGAACTTTTATGAGAATAATGGTGTAACAAGACAACTTTTAGCCCCTAGAATTCCCAAATAGAATGGTATAGCATAAATAAGGAACAAATCAGTGACATAAGAATCTAGATAAATGATGTTTGAGAACAATTTAGTACACATATTTTGGAGAGAATCAATGAATATATGACTAGAGTGCAAATTAGACAAGGTACTAGTAACACACCTTATGGACTTTGGTTTGGACATACACCTATTGTGAAGTATTTTAGAATATTTGGTAGTAAATTCTATATTAAGAGGGGTGATGATATTGGAAGGTTTGATTCTAGAAGTGATGAAGGAATGATTCTTGGTTATTCATTGAAAAGAAAATAATATAGATGTTTTGATCAGAGATTGAAGACTATTGTTGAAAGTGATAATGTGCAAGTTGATGAAAAGTTTAGAATACAAGAAAGAATAATTACAAAGATACTAATCAAAGGAATAAAAATTAAAATGTCAAGCAAGAATTATTTTATGAAATTGATACTGATTTGCACACTAAATTACAAGGAGAAGTACATGGAAAAGAGCATAGATCTAAACCTAGAGAAAACAATCAATATTGAGAAAGTGACACCTAACAAGAATATTACAAAGAATCACCCTTATAAATAGACTATTGGAAATGTGAATAATTGAATTTTTACAAGAAACAAGGTTAGTGAAGAATTATGGTTATTTTCTCAAATTGAGCCTAAGAATGTTGATGAAGCTTGTAAACATTGCCATTGGATAAAAGCTATGAAAGAGGAAATAGAGAAGATTGAAAAGAACAAGACTTGAAAATTGATTTCTAGACTTGAAGATATGAATGTTAGTGGAACTAAATGGGTATTTTGAAAAAATATGAATGACTAAGGTGAAGTAATAAGATAAAGAAAGAATAGTTTGTAAAGGATATTTATAGCAAGAAGAAATTGATTTTGAAGAAACCTTTGCACCTATTGCTAGATTAGAATTAGTAAGAATACTTTTGGAACATGCAACTAACAAGAACTTCAAGGTTTATCAAATGGACATTACATCAAATTTTATGAATAGAGAACTTGAAGAAGAGTTATAGATTGAACAACCCAATGTTTTTCCCTTGAAAAATGAAAAAGATATGGTTTGCAGATTGAAGAAGGCATTGTATGGACTAAAACAAACACCTAGAGCCCTATATGCAACATTGGATAAACATTTGAAAGAATTGGGATTTGTGAAAGGTAATGTTGATGGTAATTTGTACTTGATAAAGAATAAATATGGTTCACTAATTGATGAAATTATTTTTAGATGTAATGATGAGGCTGGCATGACATTTTCAGAAGAAATGAAGAAGGAATTTGAGATGAGTATGATTGTAGAATGAAATACTTCTTAGGATTACAAATTGTATACAGAAATGATGGGATTTTCATATCACAAGCTAGGTATCTTAGAGATTTGTTGAAGATATTTGGATTGGAGAATTGTAAACTTATTGGAACATCTATGGTAATTGGAAGGAAGTTATATAGCAAACACGAATCCCCTATTACAAAACAAACAAAGTATAAATCTATGATTGGTGGATTGTATTATTTGATACATCCAAGACCTAATACATCTAATATAGTTGGAATTATGGTGAGATTTCAAGAAGATCCTAAAGAGACACACCTTGTAGAAGTAAAAAGGATTTTAAGATATTTGAAAGGAACACCTAATTATGGTTATGGTTTGATAAATCACATGATTTTTCATTGTGTGCATACACTAATGCTAATTGGGTAGGAAGTGTAGATGATAAAAAGAGAACCAATGGTGGAGGATTCTTCTTGGGAGGAAGATTGGTTTCTTGGCTAAGAAAGAAACAAGATTGCATTTCACAGAGTACAGTAGAAGCAAAGTGTGTAGCAGCAGCAAATAATTGTAATCAGATTATTTGGATGAAGTAGATGTTGAAAGACATTGGAATTAAATTTACTAAGCCTATTACCATACATTGTGATAACACAAGTATAGTGACCATGTCAAAGAATCTAGTTTTACATTCAAACATAAATCATATATATTATCACTTTTTGAGAGAGAATTTTGTAGACAAACACATCAAATTAGAATATATTAGCACAAAGGAGTAGATAGAATACATTATTTAAAAAACTTTTAACTAAGGATATATTCGAGTATTTGAAAGGTATGCTTAGGGTTATGCATGCCTCAACCTACTTTAGAGTAGTTGATGTAGATATTGTATCAATATAGTGTGTAGTAGAGCACTATTTCTTTTATCTAGATTGTATACATGATGCTTCTCTTATTGGGGAGTAGTTGTGTTTGGATTGGGTCATTCAGGACTCTTATATTGGTATTTAAACAACATCTTTGGATACTTAATCTAGAACATATTTCTTTGGAGATGATTGAACTCAAAGAATTGGCATTATGATATTGTTATGGTTTCACAACATACACCCTATTTTTTACTTTAAAAATGGGGACACCCTTTTCTTCTTTTGAGTCATGGGAAGCCGCTCTTCATAATAGGATATCTTTTGAGGCACCTCAGGGACCTAGACTACAATGACATAGATTTAGGAGTTAAAAAAGAAAGTTTCATTTGGGATATGGAAAGAAAAAGAGGAATTTTTTGCATCTAAGGTAAAGTGCACACCTTGCACACTTGTATAGCTTCACAATGTCCCCTTTGCTACCAAGTTCCAAGGTACACACCTGCACACCTTGGTAATGTATGCAACCTTGCAACATGTAAAAAAACCCTCCTATAAATAGAGGCAGACCCGTTTGGGTCCACTCATTGTGATCATCAAGCTCTCTAACTACACATCTTCACACTCCCCAAGGTCTCCAACATCTAGTTTTCCAATAACATTTAGCACTGAGGTATAATACCTAGTGTACATGTAGGTATGTGACATGTGCACCTCCCCCTTATAGAAAACCTCATGTACACCAAACATATTCTTTTTGCACTAACTTCATGGTGTGTAGTTGTATAAATTGTGCACCCATGCAGGTGTGAAAATGTGCAACATATGCAAGTCTTCATCTCCAAGCCTCCACTTAGCCAACATGACACACCTTGCACACCTTATGCACTTGTGCAAGTGCAAAAGATACACAAGTGTGTACCTTGATGATCCTTTGACCCAGTCAACCTAGTTAGTCAGTTTTATCACTGATTTTTTTTTTAGGAAAGCATCTTTTTAGCTTCTAGACACGAGATTTTACTAATGTTTCTCCTTTTGTGTAGGGTACCATGAATCATCATCTTTCATGATAGCTAAGGTCACCCCTAAATTTGTCAGCTTTAAGTTCCAAGGAGAGCCCAAGAAGTTGAACTTCATTGATTTGCACTCAAAAGTCAGAGATACAAAGCTTGGGCATATTGATTGGAAATAATTCCTCATACTTTTCAACAAGCCCCATGAGAGATTGGAGATGATCTCTATACTTTTTTATAGTGGGTTGGTGAATATTGCATCACATCAAATGTCGAGATAGTCTTCAAAATAAAGTATGGCCCTAGAAAAGTACTACATTCTATTGGGACTCAAAATTGAAGCCCTGATTTTGAGTATGATTCAATGAATCAAGCTCTATAAGTACTTTTTGATGCATGTGTACCTGACTATCTATTTGAGTCCTAAGAGGTGTTTAATGTTTCTAACACCTTTCATTTAGTATATCCACTTGTCCCATGAAGATAAATTACCATTCTGAGTCATTTGCAATTGAATATCTTGCACCCGGGTATGTTTTAGGACTCACCAATTTGGGAGTGTTTAGTATCCATACCAAAGAACCTACATTTCAAATTTTGGGTCATTTTGATATGTTTTGACTAGGTTTTGAATCCCTCAAATTTGGTTGTTTATTGTTGTCATGCTAATGCAAACTATCCAAAATTCTGGGAGGCCCGATTTAACTTGTTATAACTTTGACCCAGTTGACAAAAATGAGATAATTCCCTTTGCAATGCATTCTAGAGGTTAGAAACTTGTTATGTTTCTAATTTGAGCTTATAATGAATTTATTTGATCAATTTTTTAATGTGATTCTATTTGCAATTTGTAAAGTTTTACTGGTATCATAAAGTGCAGATTGGTCGGTACCCCTGTTCAGGATGTCATAACTCAGAATCATAATAGATGAGATAAAATGGATTGTACCATTGTGTTCTACTCTAAAAATTCTTTTAAGTGTGCCAATTTGCAAGTCTTGACAAATCTCTCTACATTTCGTTTGTAAAAACCACCTTTGTGCCACTGTTTCCAATTCTCCAAATCTGAGTAGCCCATTTTGACTACTCGCCATTTTTGCCCTATTATTTGTCATGAGCCCTAATTTTAGATTTATACTTTCCTCATGACATTGAATCAATGCCCCAATTTTCATATGCCCAGGTGTAATTTTTCCCTATTTTCAAAACCAAATCCAAATGCAATTTATTGCTTTCTGACATGTTTTCTTACAAGTAGTTCTGAGAGGGCAACTTTGATAGTCAATATCTTTTGACTGATAATTCTTCATGAGAAAAGATTCAATAAGGTATGATAATGTGGAACAAAGAAGCAGTATATTTGATCTTAAGGCTTGGTTAGGTGTTTTGGTCAATTTTTAAAGCTGGTCAAAAGACCTCTTGGTATGAAACTGGCAGTTTGCAGGAATGACAAGGTCATTCCTAAATAATGTGATGATTATTGAATCTTGATCAAATCAATGTTAGATTCTCATTGAATCATTTTGGTAGTTCAATTGTTTGAAAACAAAAAAATTTTAGTCGGACACACTTTGGGGCCTAACTAAATGGTATCAAACTAATAAGGAATATTAGGGACTAAGAATCTTCTGAATGGGATGGTTATAATGATTGTAATCATTATGATTTTAGTATAGATGCACACCAAATGTGAATATGGAACTACATCACCCTCCAAGCAGAATCTCAAAGGATTATTGTGATGGATTGGTGGCAAGGTGATATGTTTAGTATAAGCCTACATTACAAGTTTTTGGTATTCACATGTTGACCATATTTGATCCATCACACAACTAATGCTAGCTAAAAATAATGTTTTTAGCTATTCTATATCATACAAATGCAAGTACTTCCATAGTCATCCTAAGATCAAATGATAGTTTCACAACATCATATAAATATGTGAAAAGGAGAGCTAATCTAGTGCTAGTAGGTTAAATAGAGGAGAGGCTGAGATCTAGAAGGGATAGAGCTCATTCTTTGGAAGCAAGAAATGTTTCAAGTATTGTAGCAGATGTGGCAACCCAGAAGAATTGTGGCCCACCTTTTGATACAAAAAGTAGTCATTTAGCTAGAGATTCCCCTCATTTGTCAAATGATTTGAATCCTTGATGCCCAAATCTACAAGAGGAAGGATGTGGCATGAGTGCCAATGAACAAACTGTGAAGTCATTTTCACACGATCTGGTAAGTCTGTAGGGAAATCATAAAATGGAGTCTTAGAGAGTGATTTTTTGCCTCCCTCCATAGTGCAAGGGATCCCATATCAATGTCGATCCATGACAACTTGCGTCTCAAATGTTGCTCCTCCATGTCAATCGGCATTAGCATTAGCAATTATAAAGAAACTCCATTTTAGGTAGTCACAACAACAAGGAATACCTCCATGGCATGTTAATTCCTTGCAGATGTCACCCATGCATTGCCAATCAAATGATGGTCCATGAGTGTGCAAATGTGGAAACAAACATGTGAATGTGTAGGAGGATCGAGTGAGATAGATTTCGTTGGAGGGGAAGTTCTTTGAAACTATCAAATAGATGAAAATCCAGAGGTAGATTAAACACATGTAAAGAGAGAAAGGATGCAAAAATTTCCTAGGTGTCATCTGATGAAACCATATGCCACTCCTTGCTAGTCTTTTCACATGCCAAATGACAAGTTTTTTTCTTGAGAAGCATCTGGATTCATCAAGGGATAACATTCTTGGAGCGGATGCACTTTGAATTAAGAGTCTGGCCATAAGAAAAGCCTATGGTGAAGATGTGGGCAGCAAGGGAGGCATCCTTTTCCCTTTTGAAAATCAATGTCAGAGTTTGAAATAGTGCACAATATGGTAGATTTACTATTGCAAGTGCTCTTTTCCTACCACTAGTTTGGAGTTACTTATAACTCATTTGGCATCTTATCTATTTTAATGATCGGTAAAGATGCAAGGGAGGTGTGGATTTGAGAAAGATGCCTACTACTACATGTTCAGATTGACAACTATGATCCTATGCTTCACATACAAAGCTGGGCAACATTTGAAGTGATTTCCACACATGGTATATGCTAGATTCAAAGGGAAAGTCTAAAAACTTAATCCCACATCACCTATGAGGAAAGCCTCACAAGAATTTTTATATCCCATTGCATAATAAACTAATGTCTTTAAGATAATGCCTTTTGAAGGAAAGTCCTCACACATGGGGCTCATGGTGAGCTGGAGATAAATTTTGAACAATGCGCTCAGTGATATGGTGATGACATGGAATACATGGATCAAATGGAGAATGACAAGTAGCAATGACATGGCACTAGAAGAATGAATCATGTAATGAAAAGTGGCAAAGACCTCTAGCTTGGTGTAGATTCCAATGTGCTAACATGGCACGATAGGACACTTTTTGCAAGGGTGCATTACGACATTCATAGTCAACAGTTTTTTATTGTGCATGGGGGAATGCACCTAGCTTCCATGTGGTAGTGGGCCCAGTCAGAGGTGACATGCAGGTGCAATCAGATGGTAACACAATGATGATAGGGTAGTCCAGAGAGCCAATCAAAAATTGACACATGGCAGTGACTAGTGGACCAGTCAGAGGGTGCCATATGGCACCTGGGTGGAAGATGATGTGGAAAACACAAACCAATGGCATGTTTCCATGTGGCATAGGGAGTCAAATAGATTTGACTCAGATTCATAGGTGAGGGTAAAAATCAAAAATAATAATAAGTGATTTTTTAAAATGTTTTTCAAAAAGAGTCACGTGCAGAATTTTTTTAAATTGAAATGGATATATCATATGAAATTTTTTCATAAATATTAAAGAGGCAAGTCCAGACTAGAGACCCTTGCCAAGGGGCATGATTTTCAAAATGTTATTCTTGGTGTTTCTAGTAAGAAAATATAGCGATATTATATGTCACCAAAATTGATAGAGAATGAATTTTCTATTTTTGGAGATTGTTTTTGCACAGGAAGCCATCTACTCAGGTTATACAAGGTTTTGTCCTAGATACTTAGTTTGCAATGACAATCAAGTATTGAAGCTCAGATTTATTTTCTAACAAGGTGTTGAACTAAATGTGTGTAAAAGGCAATAAAAATGTGGTTAGGGTCAAAATTTGTTACCTCCAAGTCAATTGAATCAAGGTGTTATTAGCATTTCATGATGCATTTCAGATATTTGAGCAACACAAGGGTTTTCATCATTCATAAGAGATATTCCCAAGTTTGTTACAGAATAATGATGAAAATCATATTATATTTTAAGGGGTAGAAAGAAGAGAGATGTTTTATAACTACAAAGAATGAAGATTCAAGTGGACACATATCACTTCCAGATCAGATCTGGGATTTTAGTCTTCTCCTATATCTTTCTCTTTCTCATCCATTGTGAGGGTTGGTTCCAATTTGTCTATGAGACCACATTAATGGATCTAGAGTTGTGATTTGACCACATTATTTGGCATATTTCTCTTGTATGAATAGCAGTAGTTAAGGTAATATAGCTAGTTTTGATCTACTTAGTGGTTTTGATGAATTGTTTTACATGTATTTGAATGTATAGTTTTAAAGAAATGAATACAAATGAAAAGGAATTTCTTAGTTTCATTTTGATTCTAGTCTTCTATCTCTATAATATGAAATCTTATGTGGTTTAGGGACAAAGAACTGAGACCCATTTACATCCCCTTAAGGTTGTATGTCTAATATATTTTGTTGTTGAAAAAAAGGGCAGAGTAAATGCTTGATGTATTTGACAGGGTTGTTTGTTATTTGAGAGGGATATTTCATGAGAATGAGGTCTTTATGAAAATTGATATCTAATTCACAAAGTGATAAGATAGATCTAATATATTGATGTATGGAATATGTCACTAGTATCACAGATGTATGTGTGTGATTTGTGGAACTACCCAATAGATAAGGCATTGATTAGCTATGGGATCAACTTGTTCTTGCTACTGCATATTTGGGGTTTTGCTAAATTCAAATTTAATAAAATATTTTTCCCTTTAATGTTGAAGAGCTAAAAGGATGCCCTCACTTAGCTTATCAATTTCTTTGGCCATGTTATTACCTATTTCATGTCTAAGATCTTTGCATAAGTGTTAGAATATTTAGGGTTTTATCTACTTTGATTAGATTCAAGTGTATGTTTTAGTACTGGTACCATATAAGAGAATCTAAGGTCCACCCACCTAGGTTTTGCAAAGCCTAGAGTAGAAGAGGGGTCTAGCCTTGTAGTTGGCCTAGTGTTTAAAAGGGTATGTTGAAGATGGGAAGTAGCTACCCCTAGATGTATCGTTTTCTCATTAGGGTAATTTGAAATAGTGATGTTTCAAAACACCAACACATTCCTAATGAGAAGGTTATGAAGAGCTTAACTAGAGAGATCATCTTGGATATTCAACCTAATAGTATAGAGTAAGTATTCAACCTTCCCTGGACTAATTAAAATTGGGAGATTACATATGAGAGTACTAACTACTCATATAGGAAAAATATTAAATAGGCCAAGAACATAGTGCAAGAGATGTACCAAATTACCAAGACCCCACATAATAGGCCAAGAACATAGTGCGAGAGAAGTACCAAATTACCAAGACCCCACATAATAGGCTAGGAAAATTTTATATGGCATGGGGAAACATGATTGAAGATATTGGCTAATACATAGTTCTCCTAAGAAGAGTGATGGGACTTCCTAAACTAGGTCACCTCGTGACTTCGATGGTTCATTTTATAGAAACAATATGAACTAGGTGCCACAAGATTGATTAGGGTACCATCATTAGTAGCTCATTGGATGAGAAACTCACTATGGTTCAAAATAACCCATGGTTCTATTTGACTTCTTATGTAGTCTACTTGCTTGAAGCCTAAGAGGAAAATAATCCAAAGTTGGTAAGGAGGACAAACATACAAGACCCCAATCCATGGCCTCACATTATGTACCTATTATTTGTTACAAAAGAAGCTCCTAGATTAAATCTTTCAGTACATAATGGTGAATTATGGATTCATCTTCACAATAATTTTGTTCATAGAAGAAAATTGCACAAAATGAATATCATAGAAGTAGTGGCAAGGGTAATACAAGTGGAGGGTATTTCATCAAGTACAACACATTCACTTACATCTGAGTGGTCAGGACTCTCTTCTACCCAAAGAATCTACCACATTACCTATTAGATAAGATTGGGCTATTGGAGATTTCTCTTCAACTAGCATATGCATTTGATAGGGTGATGAAGAAGCATAGAAATGCTTGTGTATGGCTTATCACCATCAAGCCTTATGAGGTAAGATAGAAGAAAGACATCTCCACCTATGAGGTGGAATGGGAGAAGTACCCCCTAGAGGCCTACCTTATGGCACACCCTTATTTTGATAACATAGGGATGTTCCAACATGTTGTGGGAGAAGAATTCATCCTAGATGTTTCTATAGAAGATCATTGGTTGAACTATGTCGATGACTACAAGGTCCAAATAAGTGACTGTTGCATAATGGAGCTGAAACTAGAAAAAAAAGTGTTTAATCTATAGATACCACTTAAGGTGTGGAATAAGGATAGTCCTAATATCCTAGATCCCACCTATAATAATGATAAGATCTTTGAGCATCCCATCATGAATGTTGAGGTGAATTAGGAGGAGAATGATGACATCCAACAATGAGCTTGACACAATGTCAATTTGAGTATGGAATGGGTATGAAATCCTTTTAGTTGGATGTTGTTCCCAACATTACTTCATTGAAGGAATTAGAAAAGCTAAAGAAACACAAAGGGACCTAATTCATCATCCCAAATTATAAAATGTCCTTGGTTAGGCCTAAGACAATGTATAGCCATGTGTAGGATGTAGTGTATATCTATAGGGAACATATGTCTAAGGGAAAGAAGAATAAGAAGATTACAAAGGAAGATAAAGCACAACCCAAAGAGCCTCTCTCTTAGTTAGAAGATTCCACATCAATCCCTAAGTGGAGTAGAAAAGCAACAGTGGTACTTAGAGCAAAGAGAAGAAAATTGGATTAAAAGAAGCACTCCTTCACCACTGTTCCCTAAGGCCATCTTGGAGACTATAGAGGAAGAAGAATAAGAGGATGATATTGACAATCTCCATCTAATAAGAGCACATGTTCAACTAGGGTCATTAAAAAGAAAAGAAGGAGAATCTCAACACAAACACCATTGGAAACCCAAGAATAACCAATCCATATTGAAGAATCTAAAAATTAAGAGTACGAAGGATGGATAGAGTCCACGCTAGGGGAGGGGTCAAACCAATTTGATCATTTTGACTTTGACTTCATGCCCATAGAGATCCATTTGGAGGAAGAAGAAATAAGGGATACAACATGCCAAGAGATGTTAGGTGATGATTGGATAAAAGAACAAACCTGTGTCACCTTTTATAAATAAAAAGGATCCTTGAACACAAACCATTCAACTTCAATGGCATAAAAATGCTATTTGTTGTTGGAAACTTTTTAGAATAACTAAGAGGGGGGTGAATCAGTTATTCAAGGTCTAGATATACAAATAAAACTTTTCTCACAATTCATTTAACCCATAAAACATTCATACCCATGCATGTGTTCATTGTGTATCAACTAAGACTTATATGTTACTGTCAATTCAACTTGCAGAAATATAAAACATCAAACACAACACATTCATCAGCACATTTGACACAATGATTTAACATGGAAACCCAATTTGGGAAAAACCACCAGTAACATGCTACCACTTTTTCACTCTTTTGAAGTGATGCCCTATAAAAGGCCAACCCTGTTAAAGGTTACAATGCACACTATTAAATGTGACCTAGTTAAGGGATTTCAATCACCCTATTAAAAGTGAGAATTGTTAGAGGACTTTAGGCCACTCACTTGGAATGCCACCAAGTTAAAGGATTTTCCAATGATTTTTAAGTCAACTTTACTCCAAAGGATTCACCCTAGACTGATACAATTGTTAGAAATTAACAGTAGAGCTTTGATCTGATACAACTTACAACTTCACTTGTAAATTACAAATCTCTATTCAGTCCTCAATTTTGCTTGGCTTTCATTCTTCACCATTCTGATAGCTTGTTCACCCTTCAATAATTCATCTTCTTAAGCCATCCCTCTTAGAAAACCATTGCACACACTTCTCTTAGGTCACTTGATGAAGCAAAACCACTTTTTCCTTCCCCTTCTTAGGTTTTCACACTAAACTCTCTAACTCTTGCTTTATAACTAGACATTCCTATATACAAGAAATTAGAACATTTTCTTGCTCATTATCCATTGACTAAATTGGGGTTTTAGATGGATTAGGTAGGATACAATGTATCTACCCCATATCTTGTCTTCTCTAGAAAATTCTCCTAGAATCCATTTGAATTCTCCTCCAAAATAGTTCACATTAGATTCTGTGCCACCAACTCATCAATCTTATCTTCCTCTTGGTTCACAAGTTCCAAGAAAACAAACTTGTTAGCTTTTATTTGGTGAATCTTTGATGTTTTTCATAATGCAGTAGCTCGACATTATCAATCTTCTGATGCTCGACACATACTGCATCACTCGGCATCAATTTAATTTTATTGGTACTTGACATCAATTAAAATTTACTCTACATCTACTATCTTGCTTGGCATCAACTAGAATTTTCTTTCACTTGACTCCAACTAACTTTTTACTCAGCTTCAACTAACTTTTCTCGGCACCTATTGTCCACTCGGTCAAGCTTGGCAGATGAACTTTTTTTACTTATTCTTCTAAACTTTCTTAGTGTAGCTAGCCATTTTGTAACCTTAAGTAGATCATTAATACATCATGTTATCACTATCTTAACTGATCTTTGTACTTCATTACATAATCATTACTCAACCATTCCTCTAGGTACTTTTGTTACATCTTGTAGATCAAATCCTCCTCATCAATCAACTGAGTGATAGTACTTGAAACATATAAGCAATTGTCTTACCAAAAAATAGTAGGTTTGACATCAGTGAGAAAACAATTATTGAAACACATAATAATCTCCCTTATAACAATCTTTCTAATCAATGATCTTTTCAATCAGATTTCAACAATCTCCCTCTTTGGCATTGATGGCAAACCAAACTAATCAACCAAGTCAATAAAATGATGAACATCTTGTTCAACCAAATTAACTAAGTTAAAATAGTAAGATAATACCAAAGGGAAAACTTGTATTTGATGGGGACACAACCCAAGAACAGAATGGAAACAACAAAAAAGGGAAATTATATTAACTGAGAAAATAAGATAGTACAACCAGTATAGAGAAATAAACTTCAAAACATGCCCTAAGGGCTTACAATAGCATAAATCTGGAGATAATTTCTCCTTATGGTACCTCCTCTCAAACTCCACTCCGAACTGCCTTTTACAATGCCAGAAATCTCCTTAAATAGACCCCAGAGGGTTAAGGACTAGGAGTACATTCTAGAAAGTTTTAGTAGGCATCCACCGACGAAATAGAAGGTTTCGGAAGCTGCGTTAGAAGTCGGTGCAAATCTAGAAGAAACCAGAAACGGTAATCGAACTTTTGGGAGGCATAACTTTTGAACCGTAGCTTCGATTGACAAACCGTTTACATTTTTGGAAAGCTCTCGAAGCGCTCTATAGCCCTATGGACCAGCTTCACTCGTCCCCCATTTTTTGACCCTTTTCAAGGTCATTTAATGCCCCAAACCTAACTTTGAAGCATTCTTAGGAGGTCTCCAAAACTTGAAAAACTGTAATAACTTTCAAACCGTGGGGCTTATTGACCTGATTCTTTTTCTGGAATGCTCTAAATCATGATTACATTCATCTGGCCAATTCACACCTTCTAGTTTACCAAAATGATGGCCCAAATACATGCTCCTATTTTTTTGAGATTTTCAAACGCACTGATAGTTGAACTATGAGAGTTGGAACCTTTATTTGAGCCAAATGGGTATCCAAAAATGTAAAGACATGAAACAGAAACTAAGTCTAAGTACATTTTTTTTGGGTGACACAGGATTGCCCTTATACCTCTGGATGCTCCTGCATCAGACACCCAGGGTAGATTGAAAAGTGACCCTGTCACTTTATGGATGGTAGAGGAAATCCCAAATGGGAAACCTCAGCTGCTAAAATCCAAGTTGAGTCCTCGATCGATCGTCCTTTCCATTTGACCAAATACTCTTCATACTACCTGTTTCTGTTACTCCTACCCACACGATGATCTAGAATGTCTTCTATCTCCTCCTTCTTAGAAGCAGGAATTGGACATGGCTCTAAAACCAGCTCCTCATATGCACCATCATCATGATACTCTATTAAATCTGCAATGTTGAAAATGGGAGAAATGTGAATACCATCTGGCAGCTCCACCTCATATGCATTTCCTGAGTTATGTTTCTTCAAAACTTTGCAGGGGCCAAATTTCTTCATTTTCAGCTTGTTGTAAGTACCAACTGGAAATCTTTCTTTTCGTAAGTGCACCATGACTAGATCCCCTACTTGGAATTCCTTATGTCTTCTCCTTTGATCAGCCCTAGATTTATACTCTTGATTCATCTTGATAATGTGTGCTTGAACCTCCTCATGTAGACGCTTGATGTGTTCAGCAAATTCCTCAGCTTCAGCACTTGTTCTCTCCCCTTGTTCTATCTTTCTCAATTCTGGTGCAGTCCTTGGGCTATTCCCATATACAATTTGAAATGGTGATTTTCCAGTACTCCTATTTACAGAGTTATTATAAGCAAACTCTGCCTGTGGTAGAATCAAATCCCATCCCTTGGGCTTATCTCCAACTAAACATCTCAACAAATTGCCCAGACTTCTATTTACCACTTCTATTTGGCCATCAGTCTGTGGGTGATGCGTGGAACTGAATTTCAAGTCTGTTCTCAACTTCTTCCACAATGTCCTCTAGAAATACCCCACAAATTTAGTATCTCTGTCAGAAACTATACTCCTTGGAAGACCATGTAGTCTTACCACCTCTTTGAAAAACAAGTCTGCAATATGGACAGCATCATGAGTTTTGTGGCATGGAATGAAATGTGCCATTTTGGAGAACCTATCAACCACCACGAATACTGAGTCATTACCCCTTTGTGTCCTTGGCAATCCAAGAACAAAATCCATACTTATGTCCTCCCATGGCCTTGATGGAACAGGCAATGGCTGATATAGGCTAGTATTTTGACTAAACCCCTTGGCAACTTGACAAACCTGGCAACTCTGTACAAACTTCTTCACATCCTGTGTAATTTGAGGCCAAAAATAATGTTCTCTAAGAATGGAAATGGTCTTATCCTGACCAAAATGTCCTGCCATCCCTCCACTGTGTTTCTCCTTAATCAGATTTTCCCTCATGAAACTCCTTGGAATGCACAATTGACTACCTTTGAACAACATGCCATCCTGAATCAAATAGTCTAACCACTTGGTTCTATCTATAGCAACTGGTTCTTTAAAAGCTTTCCATGATTCAGCAAAATCAGGATCCTCGGGGTACAAATTCTTGAGTTTATCAAACCCAACTACTTCAACTTGCATTGTTGTAAGCAACAACTGTCTCCTACTTAGTGCATCTGTAACCCTGTTAGATTTTCCACTTCTATGCTTCAACAAAAATGTATAACTCTGCAAGAATTCTACCCACTTCATATGCCTCTGATTCAATTTACCTTGGCTATTTAGGTACTGTAATGCCTGATGATCAGTATACAAAAAAAATTCCTTTGGCAATAAATAATGCCTCCATTTCTTTAAGGCCTGAACTATTGCATAGAACTCTTGATCATAAACAGAATACTTCTTCTTTGCACCATTCAATTTTTCACTAAAATATGCAATCGGCTTACCTTCTTGGCTTAATACAGCCCCAATAGCACTACCACTAGCATCACAATCCACCTGGAATACTTTTCTAAAATTTGGAAGTGCCAACACAGGCTGTTTAGTCACCTTCTTCTTCAGCAATTCAAAACTTCTCGCAGCTGCTGCAGTCCATTTGAACTCATTTCTATCCCCTCTTATTGTATCAGTTAGGGGTGCACATATGCCACTAAAATTCTTAATAAACTTCCTGTAAAAACTAACCAGACCATGAAATGATCTTACCTCAGTAGCAGACCTTGGAGTAGGCCATTCCAAGATGGCTTTTACCTTCTTTGGATCCATTTTGAGACCTTCAGGTGATATAACAAATCCCAAATAGACTAACTCCCTTTTTGCAAAGACACACTTCTTTAGATTAATTAACAGTTTCTCTTCCCTTAGCCTTTCAAGGACACTACAAATATGCAGTAAATGTTCTTCCAAAGTCTTGCTGAAAATTAAAATATCATCCAAATAGACAATAACAAATTTTCCCAAGAACTTCTTAAGTACCTCATTCATGAGCCACATGAAGGTGCTTGGGGCGTTTGTCAATCCAAAGGGCATGACTAACCACTCATAAAGACTCTCCTTGGTCTTGAAGGCTATTTTCCACTCATCTCCTTCTTGAATCCGTATCTGATGATAGCCACTTTTTAGATCTATCTTTGTGAAGTACTGAGCTCCACTCAAGCAGTCCATAAGATCATCCATCCTTGGTAAAGGAAACTGGTACTTGATGATTATCCTATTTATAGCTCGAGAATCTGTACACATCCTCCACTCTCCATCCTTCTTTGGTGCAAGTACTACAAGTACTGCACATGGACTTAGGCTCTCTCGAATCAAGCTCTTCCTCAGCAACTCCTGAACCTGTCTATTTAGCTCCTCTATTTCAGTAGGAGTCATCCTGTGAGTAGCCTTGTTAGGAAAACTAGCTCCTGGAATCAGATCTATCTGATGACTGATTTGCCTTACTGGTGGAAATCCATCTGGAACATTATCAGAGATAATATCTCCAAATTCCCCTAGTAAATCTGAAACTTCAAATGGTATTTCACTACTACCTTCTTTATCTTTCCTAGGAATCAAAGCATAGCACATATGTTGATGTTTCATGCCATCTAAAAACTTCCTTCCATCAACAAGACAAATCCTAGCACTGCTACATACCTTTTCACCTTCCTTTTTCATGGGCTTCAATTTGTGGTGAACTCCATCCTTTGTCAGAGAGTATGTGTTTGCATGTCCATCATGTATTGCATGTCTATCAAACTGTCATGGTCTACCCAACAATAGATGGCAAACATCCATCGAAATAACATCACAGAGAACTTCATCATGGTAACTCCCAATTTTGAATTTTACTAAATGTTGTTCACTTACCAGGACCTTATGATCATCTTTTACCCAAGAAATCTGATAGGGTTGGGGATGTTTCTCCCTCTTGAGCTTTAGCTTAGAGACCATCTCTTCTGATACCAGGTTCTCAGTGCTACCACCATCAATGATCACGTCACAACATTTATCCTCACACTTGCATCTGGTACGAAACAAACTCCTTCGTTGTCCTGGTTCATTCTCACCACTTAGTAGGACTCTTTCATTTACCAAGGTCTCTCCTCTTTCTACATCCTCTGAATGTGATGATTGTGCATCCTCATCCACATGAGCAACCCTAGCTTGGCCCTCAGCTCTCCTATATGTCCTTCCTTGTCATTGAGGGCATTCAAAGGCACGATGACCTTCTTCATTACAATGGAAACAGGTACCACAGAAGCCTCCTCTTCCTTGTCCACGTCCTCTACCTCTTCCTCTTTGATTTCCAAAGTCTTGATCATGGGAGTGGTTGAAACCCTCATTCCTCTGGTTTCTGCTAGTACCCACATCTTCATTTTTCTTTTGGGTTTCATTACGGCCTCCAGATGATCTACCACTTCCCCTTCCTCCTTGACTGTGCCCTCTTTGTCTTCCTTCAAACCTTTTATTTAGCTTCTCTTCAACTCGTAGGGAAAACTAGTATGCCTCTTCAACGCTGGTCATTCTTACCAGACATAATTCCTCCTGGATGCTAGGTCGCAACCCACTGATATAACGAGCAACCTTCTCCTTATTTGCTTCTACATGCCCCACTCTAATCAAGACTCGGTAAAACTCCTCTGTATATTCTTGGACTGATCTTCCTGCTTGCTTTAACCCATGCATCTTCTTAAATAGATCAAGCTCGTGGTCCACAGGAATGAACTGCTTCTTCAATTTGTCCACCATGCGATCCCATCTTGTGATCTTCTCCTTTCCTCTTCTAAGTCTTTCTAGTTGAACCTCTTGCCACTAGATTTTGGCATGGCCTTTCAGTTTGGCCTTTGCAAACTTAACCCTATCTGGGTCCCTTATATCCTCATACTCAAAGTATTCTTCCAGTTCATTGATCCAATCGATCAACTCATCTGGTTTTAAATTTCCTGAAAATATACCCACTTCAATTGTAGGTCTTTTCCCAAACTTAGTAATGGCCCTAAAAAGCCTTTCCTCTACAGGATTCAGAACTTCCCTGTCAACTTCCTCTTCTGCTCCCATTACTTCCTCTTCATTGTCATCCTCACTATTGTCACCTGCGGCAACATTTGCTCCTCTACGAAGCTCCTCTTGCAATGCTTGTACCTGCCTCTGGAGGGCTCTAACCTCCTCAGGATCAATAGCTCTGGCCCTTCTGCCACACTCTCTTCGTGGAGGCATCTTCTAACTCGAACCCACAACCACACAGTCCTGGTGCAAACTGCCTCACAGTCGATGCTCTGTCTACACACTCAGGAAAACCCGCTCTGATACCACTTGATGGGGACACAACCCAAAAATAGAATGGAAACAACAGAAAAGGGAAATTATATTAACTGAGAAAATAAGATAGTACAACCAGTACAGGGAAATAAACTTCAAAACATGCCCTAAGGGCTTACAATAGCATAAATCTGGAGATAATTTCTCCTTATGGTACCTCCTCTCAAACTCCACTCCGAACTGCCTTTTACAATGCCAAAAATCTCCTTAAATAGACCCCAGAGGGTTAAGGACTAGGAGTACATTCTATAAAGTGCTAGTAGGCATCCACCGACAAAATAGAAGGTTCTGGAAGCTGCGTTAGAAGTCGGTGCAAATCTAGAAGAATCCAGAAACGGTAACCAAACTTTCGGGAGGCATAACTTTTGAACCGTAGCTCCGATTTATGAACTGTTTACATTTTTGGAAAGCTCTTGAAGCGCTCTATAGCCCTATGGAAAAGCTTAGCTCGTCCCCCATTTTTTGACCCTTTTCGAGGTCATTTAATGCCCCAAACCTGACTTTGAAGCATTCTTAGGAGGTCTCCAAAACCCAAAAAATTGCAATAACTTTCAAACCGTGGGGCCTATTGACCTGATTCTTTTTCTGAAATGCTCTAAATCATGATTACATTCATTTGGCCAATTCACACCTTCTGTTTTACCGAAATGATGGCCCAAATACATGCTCCTATTTTTTTGGGATTTTCACAGGAACTGATAGTTGAACTATGAGAGTTGGAACCTTTATTTGAGCCAAATGGGTATCCAAAAATGTAAAGACATGAAACAGAAACTAAGTCTAAGTACATTTTTTTTGGGTGACACAAGATTGCCCTTATACCTCTGGATGCTCCTGCATCAGTATTGAAATTTCTCCCTCTATCAGCAACTTCCATTTTCTAATTAGGTTACAAAATATAACTCCCTTGTATGCCTCTCTTTCATGTTAAATTGATCAGTAGAATATCTCCATCTCATAATGATCCTTCTTATTCTCTGATCAATGTCTCCCTCTTTATTTTGATCCTTTCTCTAATTTCTTTCTCCCTCTTTGATCATTTTCTACTTTTTCTCCCTCTTTCTTTCTTGATCTTCTAATGATGTACTTTCTCCATTATTCCTCTTGCATCTTGATTAGTTTAATGTACTTTCTCCCTCTTTGACAATAATCCAAAGACATATACCAAACACTTGATATCTTCAATATATGTAGATATAGGCTTTTGTAGGTTCTTAAATTTCTCCCTCTATCACCTTGCTTGTGACTGATTTGTATTTTTAGTTCTTGTGATTACTTTACGTAGTTCCTAAAGTAAGATCCACTACATCAATTTGTATTATATTAACATCAGCTTGCTTGATGTAGGTCACTCTCTCTATCTCTTGTATAGCCTTTAATAGGGGTATCACCCCTAGTTTACCTCTTAGATACTCATAATCATCCTTAGGTAATTCTTTTGTGAAGATATCAGCAATTTGCTCCTTTGTGTTAACATATTCCATCTTCATCTCTTTATCCGGAACCAATTCCCTTACATAATGATACTTGATTGCAATGTGATTTTTCTTTGTATGTATCATAGGATTCTTTGATAGATTGATAGTACTTGTATTATCACAATAAAGTGTCACTAGTTCTGTGATTTCTTCCGTCATTCCATTAAGTAGTTGTTTGATCCATACAATGTTTGTGCAGTTGGTAGCAGCATCAACATATTTTGCTTTAGCAATAGATTGGAAAGTACAACTCTACTTCTTGCTAGTCCATGTAACTAGTCCTTTGCCTAAGAAGAATGTTCCTCTACTAGTGCTCTTTCTATCATCAATGTTTCTAGCCCAATCAGCATCAGTATAGGTTCTCAATTCAAACTTTTCATTCTTCTTGTATTATAAACCAAACTCTTTTACTCCTTTCAAGTATCTCATTATTCTTTTCATAGTCATCAAGTTATTCTCTCTGGGATTAGTAGAGAATCTTGCAACTATCTCAACAGCTAGTGCAGTATGAGGTCTGCTATGTACTACATATTGCAATTTGTTAATCATGGATCTATACAATTTTTGATTCACCTCAATTGAATCATCATTCTTTGATGGCTTGAATCTTGTCACCATAGGTGTACTGATTGGTTTGGAATCCTCTAATCCAAATGTTTTCAATATCTCTTTGACATATTTTAACTAGGTGATATATATACCATACTTCATCTGGTATACTTGTAATCCCACAATGAATTTGATCTCTCCAAACATAGACATTTCAAATTATTGCTTCATCTGATTTGCAAAGTCCTTACACAAAGCATCTTGTCCTCCAAATATGCTATCATCAACAAATATTTTAGATAATAGTATACCTTTGTCCTCATTTGTCTTCATGTACAAATTTTTGTTATCATCAATCCTTTCAAATCCAATCTTCACAAGATAAGTGTGAAGTCTCTCATACCATGCTCTTAGTGCTTGCTTCAATCCATATAGGGCTATTTGTAGTCTACATACCATGTTCTTATTATTTTTATCAACAAATCCTTTTAACTGTTCTATGCAGACTTCCTCTTCTAATATGCCATTCAAAAATGCAGATTTAACATCCATCTAATAAACTTGAAAACCTTTGTATGTAGCATAAACAAGTAGAATTCCCACTCCTTCCATTCTTGCAATAGGGGAAAATGTCTCACCATAGTCAATTCCTTCTTTCTATGCATATCCTTTGCAAACTAACCTTGCTTTGTTCCATGTCATTTCACCATTCTCATCTAGCCTATTTCTGAATACCCATTTGGTGCCAATCAAATTCTTGTCTTCTGGTCTAAGAACTAGACTCCATGTTTTGTTCTTCTCTATCTACTAAATTTCTTCTTCCATAGCCTTGTACCAATCATCATCTTCTAATGTATCTTTTACTATCTTAGGTTCCTTCATGATTAACAAACATGACTCACTTCTCAACCTATTTCATGTAATTGGCCTTGCATCTTTGTCTCCAAAGATTTGATCTACAGGATGATGTCTTTTTATATATTTGGACAATCTTGGTTTAGTTCTTGTAACTACATTTTGTCTCTCAGCTTTAGTGTCACTATGTACATCTCTATCAGGTATTTTAGCATCCCTTTCATCTATACTAATCTCAAAATTTGAATGTGCATTTTCTTCATTCTGCAACTTGGCATCTAAATGTAGCTTCGTTCTTGAATGTAACTCGATATTCATAAGTTGTGACTTGACAGTTACTGAGACTTTCTATTGGTTTACAACTTGATTTGTAGCATCTTCTTTAGCAGGCAATCCTTCATAGAAGTATACGAATGATTTGTATTCTTCTAGTTATTTTGTAGGTTCAACCTCATGTACTTTTGTAAATTCATCAAAATTCACATTTTTACTTTCCATAATTTTGCTAGTGTTAGTATTTAAACACTTGTAAGTTTTACTTCTTGTGGAGTAACCAAGCAATATACCTTCTTCACTTTTTGCATCAAACTTTCCATTCCTAACATCTTTAAGAATATAACATTTTCTTCCAAATACCTTAAAGTATTTCACATTAGGTGGATATCCATACCATAGTTCAAAAGGTGTTGAATGAGTACCTTTCTTGACTTTCACATAGTTCAAGGTATATACAGCAGTACTTATAGCTTCTCTCCAATATTTCAGAGCAACATTCTTCTCCATCATGAGTGTTCTAGCACAATCCATTATAGACCTATTTCTTCTTTTAGCAAGTCCATTTTGTGGAGGGGTCCTAGATATAGTTGTTTTTCTTTTGATTCCTCTATCATTACATAACATCTCAAACTCATTTGAAGTGAATTCTCCTCCTCTTTTTGATCTCAAGCATTTCAGACTTTTACCTGTTTCTTTTTCAACTCATGCCAAGTACCACTTAAACATTTGAAAAGCATCATATTTTTGCTTTAGAAACATGACTGTCATCATCCTAGATTAATCATCAACAAATAGCATTATGTACTTATCTCCTCTATAGATTTGAACTTCAATAGGTCCACACAACTTAGTATGAACAATATCTAGTATTTCTTTAGAGGTATAAGCTTTACTCTTAAATCTTGACTTTGTCATTTTGTGTAGTCAACATTATTTGCATACTATATTATCAGTTTTCTTCAACTTAGGAAAACCTCAAACTCTTTTCATGTTACTAATACTAACCAAGTTATCAAAATTAACATGACATATATCTTGTGCCAAAACCATACATCATCAAATTTTGCAATAAGATCAGAAGTAGTATCCTCTATATCCAGATAGAACAGATTACTTCTAGTTTAATCACCTTTACCAATCAGGTTCCCATTTGTGTCATATATCTTGGTAGTTTTTTTTTCAAACTCAACTTTGCATCCCAAATTATTCAATTGTGACACACTTAACAAATTATAATTCAATCCTTCAACATAGTAAGCATTGTCACATGAAATCTTGTATGTGAGTTTGATAGACCCTTTTCCTTTTATCAAACATGGTGTATCATTACCAAACCTTACACTATTTCCATCATAACAAGTTAAGGTAATGAACTTACTTTTGTCTCCAGTCATGTGATGTGAACATCTACTGTCAATGATCCATTTATCATTCTTGTTCACACAAGTCACACGTGCAGTTGCCTTATCCTCATCAGATTCATCCTTCATTGCAACATATACCACTTCATCCCCATGTTCATTAGCAATGTAGCATGACTTCTTGCCTTTGTCTCTATAGTCTCTGCCATCATCTTCTCTTCCATTTTTGTGCTTGTTTCCTTCTCTATAGTTCTTCTTTTGTGTACATCTTGCAACAATATGACCAACTTCATTGTAATTGAAACAAATGATGGGTAACTTGCCTTTGAACTTGCCTTTTCCTCTGTGAAATCTCTTGCTAGTAGTGCTTCCAATTGTTCAATTTATTCCTCATCTATTTTGCCATCACTGGATGCATATTTTATCTTTCTTTTCTTCTTCTTCTACTTTACCTCCTTAGAATATTTCAGTAACATTTAGCTTTGAAAGTTGATTCAATACTCTCAAGTTTCTAATTGTCAAAATTAGATAGCTCAAAAGTAGTGAGTCTACCTACTAGTCCTTCAAGGGTTAGATCATTTCTTGGTATAAATCTTAACTCTTGGATTGTAGAAACTCTAATAACATAATTAGGCAGTAATGTCCTCAAGACTTTACTTGGCACAGTATCATCATCTATTTCACTAGGGGCACCTTTTATTGTAGTAACAACTTCTTTTATCCTAACAATATATTGAGAAATATTCTCACCTTCTTCCATTCTCATGTCATCAAACTTACCTATAAAGCTCTCAAACTTGGCTATTTGAACAATTTTGTCTCCTCCATAGATGGTGGCTAGTGTATCCCACATCTTCTTTACACTATCACATCCTTTGATATCATCAAATTTGGCATAGCTTAGAGCAAAGGCAATCTCCAACATTTCCTAATTATGTTCTTTCTTTTTCTTCATATCTTTAGCACTTAAGGATCCTGTTGGATCAACATGCTCCACTAAAATTGAAGATTATACATGATCTCCAAGTCATCCAAGGTGTAGCTTCATCAAACTTTTCCATGCAGGAAAGTTATCTCTGTTGAGCTTGGGCACTTCTCTTTTCGACATCTTGATCTCTGTGCTTCTAGTACCTTAAAACTAGTCCTCTTAAGCAAATGGCTCTGATACCAATTGTTGGAAATCTTTTAGAATAACTAAAAGGGGGATAAATCAATTTTTTGAGGTCTAGATTCACAAATAAAGCTTTTCTCGCAATTCAGTGAACCCATAAAACATTCATACCCATGCATGCATTCATTGTGTATCAACTAAGACTTATATGTCACTGTTAAATCAACTTACAAAACTATAAAACATCAAATACAACACATTCATCAGCACATTTGACACAATGATTTAAAATGGAAACCCAATTTAGGAAAAACCACCAGTAACATGCTACTCCTTTTTCACTCTTCTGTAGTTATGCCCTGTGAAAGGCCAAACCTATTAAAGGTTACAATGCACATTGTTAAATGTGACCCAGTTAAGGGATTTCAATCACCCTATTAAAAGTGAGCCTTTTTAGAGGACTTTAGGCCATTCACTTGGAATGCCACCCTATTAAAGGGTTTTCCAATGACTGTTAAGTCAACCTTACTCCAAAGGATTTACCCTAGACTGATACAATTGTTAGAAAGGAACAGTAGAGCTTTGATTTGATACAACTTACAACTTCACTTGCAGATTATAGATCTCTATTCAGTCCTCAATTTTTCTTGGCATTCATTCTTTGCAATTCTGATAGCTTGTTCACCCTTCAAGAATTCATCTTCTTAAGCTATCTTTCTTAGCACACCATTGTAGACACTTCTCTTGGGTCACTTGATGAAGCAAAATCCCTTTTTCCTTCTCCTTCTTAGATTTTCACACTAAACTCTCTAACTCTTTTGCTTCATGACCAAACATTCCTACATACAAGAAATTAGAACATTTTCTTGCTCATTATCCATCAACTAAATTAGAGTTTTGGATGGATTAGGTGGGATACAATGTTTCTATCCCATATCTTGTCTTCTCTAGAAACTTCTCCTAGAATCCATTTGAATTTGCTTCCAAAATAGTTTACATAAGATTATGTGCTACCAGATCATCATTCTTATCTTCCTCCTAGTTCACAAGTTCTAAGAAGACAAACTTGTTAGCTTTTATTTGGAAAATTTTTTATCTTTCTCATAATGCAACAGCTTGACATTATCAGTCTTCTAATGCTCAACACATACTACATCACTAGGCATCAACTAGATTTTATTGGTGCTTGGCATCAACTAAAATTTACTTAGCATCTACTATCTTGCTTGGCATCCACTAGAATTTTCTTTCACTTGAGTCCAACTGACTTTTTACTCGGATTGAACTAACTTTGCTCAGCATCTACTATCCACTTAGTCAAGCTTGGCAAATGAACTTTGTTTAACTTATTCTTCTAAACTTTCTAAGTATAGCCAGCCATTTTGTAACCTTAAGTAGATCATTAATACATAATGTTATCACTATCTTAATTGATTCTTGTACTTCATTACATAATCATAACTCAACCTTTCCTCTAGGTAATTTTACATCTTGTTGATCAAATCCTCCTCATCAATCAACTAAGTGATATTACTTGAAACATATAAGCAATTGTCTTACCAGAAAATAGCAGGTTTGACATCAGTGACAAAACAATGATTGAAACACATAATAATATCCCTTATAACAATCTTTCAATCAATGATCTTTTCAATCAGATTTCAACATTTGTGTTTAGAATTTGAAGATTATGTAAACTAATGAAATATGTGAAATTTGATATAATTTTCTTATTTTTTTGAGTAAGAATTTATTTTTATTTTTTAAGTCTATTTTTTTACTACAAAAATTATATGGTATAGTTCCTATCAAATAAGTATATGCAAATTATCTTTTTTTGCTCTATTTTGAAAGTATGTTATAAATTACATGCATAGCTTGGGCACAAAAAAAGAAATATTAATTTTTGATATATATTTTATTTTTTATAAGTACTCAAGGTTGACCTTATCAGAAACCAAAAGGCTTGTCCTCCCATCAAAACTTCCCTATCAAATCCACACCTTTTTAAAAATAATTTAGATATTCTTGAAGAGAGCTCTCTCCTCTAAGAGTAAATTTTAATTTTAATTTTTTTGAATATGATTTAGTATTTTTTTCCTTTCTTGAGGGAGCATCTTCTCAAATGTTAAAATATCTACTTATAATATTTTGAAATCATAACAAATTACAAATAATCAAAACCCTATGAAATCTATATAATGATGATATTGACTCCAAAATCTACAAAATGGTATTTTTAGTTTTTGAAAGATGTTGCGTTTTGATAGAGAAATGAGATTTGACCAAAATAGGTTTATAGATCCTTAAAGGTGACAAAGATCTATACTTTTTGTTGATTGTAATTTGCTTCCTCCACTCTCACATGGTCCCATAGGGATACGTCCACCTCTCAGAAAGCCAAAAAACACAACCTCCATTATTAGCAGAATAGGATGCTATGTCATTGCCACCTCCAATTTCATAACAACATAGCCAAAAAATATAGGATGAGGTGTATGTAATTCATCATACAAAGGAAGATCCTTAAGAAGGAAAATTGGTTGTGATAGTAGAACAAGCTCCCCCTATAGCACAACCACTCTCCTCTCCTCTTAGGACCATAATGATCACCCCTGTGGTGGAAGAACCAAGAGTAGAGGAGACCCTAGAGAGGAAAAAAAGAGAGAAAGGACTAGTGTCTACAATAACTTTTTCATCTAGTCAGTATATGTCTCCAATGGCCACTATTCTAGTGTAGCTAAAATAAGAAGTAGAAGCCTGACAGAGGAGGTATGTAAAGACTACTGAGGAGGGGATGAAAATTTTGCGAGAGGTGGTAAAGTTGACAATGTTAATTAGAGAGGATATGAACTAGGTGGCTTTCATCACTAAGAATAAACAAGATTTGGTGGCACATATTTCCATTCATCCACCTCATGTAGATCTGGAAACTATCCCTCCTCAAGATTACTAGATGCAAAGAAGTTGTGTTGGGCAAGGCCACCAAGGGCATAGCCAAAGTTTTAACAAACATGGGTCATAAGAAAGTGTTTAATGATTTAGACCAAGGTGAAGAGGAACTCCAAATTTTGAGGAGGCAGAATGATATTTTATGAGAATTCATAAAAGAGGTACGTGGGTTCCATTAACCCAGCTCACCCTTAGATTTCTCTAGTGACTTCCCTCAAGAAACAAGCTCTGACCCCCACACTAGATGACTCATTTTTGGATGTGTGTAAGAGATGGAATCTCAATTTATAAGAGAAGGGAGTAGAAATAATAGGGGAAATTATGGATCCATTTTATATCACACAAAAGAATGTGAAGAATCTAGTGATAATGATTGACCGGGAATTCTTGTTTAATGGACGAAGTGTCCACCTAGACTATTGATTTAGAGGCAATATAGATAATAAAGGGGTAGAGGTACAAAATAATTTTGGAATTTATACAAGAGAAGGAATGGAAAAGATAAATGATTGGATTGAGAAGATATAGACGAAGATATCCAAGAGACGAAGGGTTGGGCTTAGACCTAGTTTTTGGAAGCAGATAAGTATTATAGTGTGGCTAGCCTGGAGATTATTTTATGATGACTACAACACACTAATGCTAAATGGAAATGGTTGTACATCAATTCTTAGTATCTTTTAAGTGACGTCATCTGAGGAGTATGTTTGGTGCATATTTAAACATGAGGAGACATTGAAGGAGCTAAATAAGTGTGACAAGAAGTTTGGGATTTTCATAGGGAAGTGAGGGACAAGTACCAAGATTTAGATTTTTTGAATCCCTTAGAGATAAATTTTCCCATTAAAAAATTAGAGTGGCCCATCCAAACATTATTTTGGTCACAGATTAACAAAACCCAGATGCTGGAAACTAAGATTTTAGACTTGGGGATATCCTGTCAATTTTGATAGCTAGACCTCTAAAGGTGCACAAGTGCCCAAGTCCACATTTTAAAATTATGGTGGAGGAATAGATTTTGTTTCCAAAGGTGCACAAGTCTAAAAATTTGTGAACACTTTCAATTGTGTCAACAAATAATTGCTAGTTTCAGGTTTTGGGCATTTCATGCACCAAAATCACAATTTCTTCTTATCTCCTTCTATGTCAATTTAAAGTGATTGTAAAGGCTTGTGCACCATTATTGTACAAATTTTTTTTTTAAATTATTGTTTTTAGCATGATATTTGCAAGGAAAAATTCCTAGATCTAAAAATTTGTAGTAAGGATAGGGTTGCCTATAAATACAGAGATGTAATATGTAGTTAGGGCCAATATTTTGATGCAATGAAGAATGTTATGTGTAGTGTTTCTTACTAGAATGTGCATTTCATTTATGAATTTATGTTCATGAATAGTGATGGAGCCAATAGTATTATTCTATTTTAATACTCATGCATTTATTTAGTTTATGGTGTTTGTCATATTTGGTAGCATAATTCCTCTATTATGGTGAATTAGAGAAAGGATCATTCTATAGTTTTACACAATGATTTATCTTGTGTACGTGCATTTTCTATGGCTACTCAATTTGATGAATCATGAAACATCATATGTTTTTCATTAGTTCATTTGATCATTGTGTTAATATAGTTAAAGATGCATTGCTCTTGATTTCATTGCTTTCCTTCTTGATCCTTTTGAAAATTTAATTTGTAGATGCATTGCTACTATGACTTATGTCCATTTAGAGTTTAATTTTCAGAAATATTCTTTAACTTCTTGTTACCCTATCTCTATAATTTTCTATTCAAACACATTGTTAGAATAGGAATTCATAAATTTGCATTGCTAAAAATTTGCATTCATCTTAAAATTTGAAAACACAACAAATATATTAGTTTGTGGTCATGTTTTTAAGTTCTACAGACTTTATAGATACTTGAAAAGATCTCCTTATGAATAGAAACATTTGTCTTCAATTGAGTTGCTCATTAAGTTTTAGGAATAAACCATGGATAGAAATAACAATTACATGCAAATATAAACAATATTAGAAAATAATAGATCACACAGAAAAGAACACAAGACACCAAGATTTAACGTGGTTCACCCAATCCCTAGGCTATTTCCACCAAACAGTAAGTCCAATATTATTATGATCCAATGATTACAACCTGATTACAATCTGTAATCCCTTACAGCTCAATACCACCACAAGAATCAATTTTGCATCACCACTTAATGAAATAATCCCTAACCCTAAGCCCTTTTATACAATTATTTTATGTCACTTTAGGGTTACAATATATCAACCATATGTTAAACATACATCATCTACAATGTCGGCCATGGCCCAAAAAAAATTTATGTATAGTACTTCCCTGATCAGTCACCACAAACTAACAATCTCCCACTTGGGGACTGATCAGACTCCACACTAGACAATAATCTCCCACTTGGAGACTGATTCTATAGCAATACCGCTACCCCATGGGGCTCCCATGGATCAAACCACCCTGGACTCTGTTGTTCTTTTATTCATGTCCAATCTAGAAGACCAATCAAAGCTAAAGAGGAATTCAACTTCTCCCTTGTCACAACCTTTGTAAACATATCCGTTGGATTGTCATTATTATGTATCTTATCCAAATTTAATTTTCCATCATCCAAAACTAACCGAATGAAATGGTATTGCAATTGAATGTGTTTTTTCTTTGAATGAAGAGTGTAATTCTTGGAAAGATGAATGGCACCCTGATTGTCTGTAAACAAATAATTATCCTTCTGAGAGTGTCCCAATTCTTCCAATCTTGAAGAATGAAAGCCATATCATCTCCTTAGCTACCTCTGTAATGGCAACATACTTTGCCTATGTAGTGGATAAAGCATTAAGCTTCTGTAACCTAGACACCCAGCTCACGGCTACCCCACCAATAGTGAAGACATAACCTATAGTACTTTGTCTGGTATCAATATCCCTTGCCAAATTGGAGCCTGGTGTCAGTGACGCCATCTGTTGCAACGTGCTTGTTTTTGTTCCAATACCTAGACTTGTCATTGGAATGTGATTGAATTTTGTTGGCCTCTTTATAAATCTTGACCACACCATCTTTAATGAGTCCTTTCTCAAGGATCATTTATTTCTCTTTGATATCTTTGTAGGTCTGCAAACAGTTCATGGTCATGTGGTGAGCCAAGCTGGGATGGGCATTATCAATAAACATTTTCACCAAATGGCACTCTGGCAAGGTGCAAGATATGTGGGTGGTAAGGGTTTGCCATCTTTGTAGATATTTGGGAAGGCTTTCTCCACCTTTTTTCTTAGTGTGGACAAGATCAACTACTGATAGCTCTATTTCAACAAGGTAAGCATATTGGGCTACAAATACCTCAGACAATTCAACAAAGTTTTTAATTGTGCCATAGGAGATTCTGTAAAACCATTCAAGAGCTGGTCCAGCCAAGCTTTTGGGGAAAATGTGCAAGAGGAAGACATCATTGTATGCCACTTCTTGGTAGTGCATGTAAAATTCTTTGATATGTGTGACAGGGTCTCCTTTTCCTCTGAATTTGTCAACTTTGAATACCTCAAAGTGTTTGGAAAATGGTGTCATGGTAATGGCTCTATCAAATGGGTAAGGACACACATTCTCAAACTTGAAGGTTTTTGGATCATTTCTCTCCTGGATGTTCTTCAAAGCTGTCTTCATGGCTTCCCATTCTGAATTAATGGGTGATGGTTGGGGTGCCCCCAATGTAGGAGTGCCCTGAGGTAGGTATGGGCTAGATGGGGCAATGGAATATGGATGGCTTTGAGGTATGGGCTGGTAGGGATTGTACATGGCTTGAGCAACTGAATGGTGGATGATGGGTTACTAAGGTGGAGGTGGCACATATTGTTGCATGTGTTGCGAGGCTTGCTGCTGGTATGGGATTTGAGGTTGAGATTGAGGAACATAAGTTGGCTGTAGGATAAATGGATTTCTTTGTGGAGGTAAGGTATAAGATGGTTGTGAAGCTTGGGGAAAGGATTGGGGAGCTTGTGGAACTTGACTTTGGATTTGAGGAGTTTGACCAATATATGTGGGTTGTGCCCCCATTTGGGAAGGTATCTGCATGGCAAAGGAGGCCAAGTAATTGGTGGTTTGTGGTGGTGGATTTCCTCCTAGAAGTGGCATAGAAAAATAGCTAGTAATAGGAGGTAATGGATTAGTTGGTGGTGGAGGTGGTGGGAATTAAAAGCTTGGGAATGGAACTGATGGGGTTTGATAGCTTGGTGGTTGGATTTGAAAGCTTGGTAGAGTGGTGGCAGGAGCTTGGGTCACTTGAGAGCTTGGCAGAACATTGGTAGTATCTTGTGGGGTTTGATAGCTTTGTGGAGTGAGGGTAGTAGATTGTGGATTTGTGACTGATGGCACTGAGCTCCAAGGACCTAGTGGAAATGATGGAATTGTGTTCTGAGCTAAGGTAAACAAGCTGGGGGTGATGAAGGGTTAATTATTTGGCCCCATGGGTGGCATCCCTGTTGTATATTGTTGAGGTTGGCCAAAGATGGTAGCACTGATTTGGGAGATGGGTGGATTTGGAAGGTTGGGTTGGATAGCAACAATAGCAATAGTGAAGGGAGTGAATGATGAGGTGTTTTGGGTGAAGGGGGTTTGGGATGGAATGGTATGAACCAATGGTGGAGTGGTGGTGGTTGGATTGGCTTGTGGAAGAGAGATTTCAACTTGAGTGGAGGCTGGTATGTTTGGGTCTGTTGGATCATATGGACTAGCTTGAGGCTTTTCTTTTAGCACATATTGAGGATAATTCGAATCATAAGAGCCTATGGGTGATGGGATTTTCTCAAACAATGGGTGATATGGTTCTGATAAGGGAGGAGGTCTTCCAAAGTCGAAGGCTCCTATGTTGTCCCTTCGAAAGTTAGCCATGATTGTTTCTTTGTTTTTTTTCTATAATGGCATTCACCAATACTGCATTTCCTGGTTGGTTCATGAAAGCTTCGATGTCAGTAGGTGATGGTATAGTGTTCTTTGGGCTGAAGGATGGTTGACTACTCAAGGGGACCGAAGTTGTTTGATCCAAATGATAGGGCTCCATTGTTTCCCTCTTCTTTTTGGCTAAGTGAGTGACGGGTGGCATGAAAATGCAGAATGTTTCTAGGGATGAGATGCAACAATGCTGATGAGATGTTCCTAGGTTGAGGCAAAGCTATATGAAAAAACCTAAGGAGGATTGGGTTGGGGATTATAACTTCAAATATATGTTACCAAAGCATGAAAGGTCTACTTTCCTCTGTGCAAGCTTGGTGGTGATTGTGTCAACTTAAGGATAGACTGATGATCCTTTAGGAAGAACACGAGGTTGACCACTTGTGGATCCCAACCTTTAGCTCAAGGTGATGAGGGATAACAAGTGACAAAGCTAGATTACCCTAGACAAAGCTCTATCAAAGGGATAACCTTGGTGAGATTGGTGGATTTGGAAGATGTTAGGAATGGAAAAACTTTTGTCAAGGTAACAACAACTTTGAAGGCTTGGATGTGAAGTTTTTGGATTGCTGGCTAGATGGTTTAGAACTAAATGAGATGGATGAGCTAAAATGCTTAAGGGGAAGACTAAAGATGTTTGGTTTCTCTACAAAGTTGACTCTAAAGTGAAGCTCATGCAAGAAGATGTGGAGAAACAAGGGGGTCTAATCATAGAAGTCATGTCTAGTTGGTAAGGCATAAGCATTGTTAACTCTTGGATGTTGGTTAAGCTGGATGGTGTGATCTAACTAGGCATCTTGAAGGGCTTCATCGACAGCTTTGTCCTCTACTTTGTGGAGTTTGGCAATTCGAGGGCTTGGTGTTAGTTCCTTTCTCTTGGCCGAAAGTTCTTGGTATGCTTGAGATGGCTTGAGTTTAACTTTGTGAAACTTCTATTTGGGTTTGGGTTGTTCTTACATGAATTCCTGAATCTTCTTGGCTTTGAGAGATCTCAGTTATTTTGCTTCGACTTGTTCAACTTCTAAAATAGGTAGTGACTACACTAAGTATGCCCTAAGCTAGGATTGACCAAGTTTGGAAAACATTCATTCAACAAATAAAAAATCAAGCAATAGATAGGAACAGCTAGATAGAAGTTTTTGATTCTCAAAATGTGATACTTGCACCAACGAGTGTGTATGTTTTACAAATGTTTCGATCAATCACTTCAAACACATTAACACCCTAGATGGTTGTTTGCAAGGTTAACAGTTGGTTTAGCTAGGGAGTCCTCGATATACCCAAGGTACGTGAGGCCCAAATCCATAGATGAAACCAAAAGGATGTCACACAGCCGACAGGAGTGGTAACCCACTTCTCCTCTTTCACTTCTCAAGGGTATAAAGTTCCTTGAGTCTTAACTCGAGTGACAAAATTTTGATTCCAAGAGAGGTGTCTTTGGATTCATCTCCCGATCTTTATACTCTGTCGAAATGCTAGAGTTGAGGTCATCCCAAGGGGTGATGAAATCCCCAAGCAGGCCTCCTAAAAAGAGAAACAAGGTTTTGGATCTTAAACTTATGCACCCAAGATGGCCTCGAAAGACGACAAGGGGAGAGAAGACTTGGATGAAATTGGGCTAAAAAACACGCTTGTTCTTTTACCAACTGACTCTTATGTGTGTTGATCTAGACTTTGCAAGCACTCATGTTTAAGAGACAATGATCAATTCCAACTTGAAGCATTAACAAAAGTAAAATCGATCGAAGAATGAATACAAGAAGAAGAGTTAGGGTCAACAAAAAAGTAAACCCGCGCGCCCGGAGGCCCTTCATGTCAAGTATCGATTGATTTTTCTTTAAGGCATTCAAGATTGGGTGTGAGTTTGTTTTAAGCCCAAAACAAAAGTGTGTAAAATTTGATTTCAAACGCATGCCTAGAGGCCCTCCACGTCAAGAGTTGTTCAATTTTAGTGCCCAAATGAAGTGTTAGCAAACCTAATGTGCATTCAAGGAATTTTCTAAGTTAGAAAAACTAATAAAAACACAAGTAAGTGAAGTTTGATCTTTGTGGAGCACTTAACACCCTCTTAGGTGGACCCATCCCCATAGATGGCGCTAAGATTACAACCAATGGTTAAATTGATGGGTGATTAAAGAGGGTGAGTCCAACTACAAACTCACTTAAAGCATCTTTATTTGGTTTTTATAATTTAGGAAGTTTTTAGAATGTAGATTCTTTTTATGCCCAAAAATTGAAGTGTGAGATATTGCAATGGTTAATTGATCTTTTGCATTCAAGATTGAGTTTGTTTATTTTAAGTATGCATTCCAAGAAAGATTGATTTTAATCCATGGCATTCAAGATTATGTTTGAGCAACATTCATTCAAAGAGAAATGTGTTTAACCATTCAAGTTCATTCCACAAAAAACCTAAAAAACATGATTAAGTTTGTTGCTCCAACTTGCAATGAGACAAAAAAGCAATTTGATTAGTCACCCAAAATCTTCCAAAATGAAAGCTTAACTATGGGGAAAAAAATTTTAACTTTTTTTGTTATTTTTCCTAGGTGTAAAAATGTTTAGAAAAACCTCTACTCTATGGAACCACCAAAAGTTAAAATTTGATTTATACTCTTTTTTTTTTTTTTAAATAAAAAGTGCAGGAACTGAGATGCTAAAACAAAAATGCAACAATAACAGGCAGAGATGATAGTTCATCAGGTGGAGACGCCAAACTGCACAGATGATGAACTGCAGAGATGCCAGTCTGCGGAGACAATAGAGGAAAAAAAAGTAGAGACGACAGGTCAGTTTTGCGACGCAAAAAATAGAAGACAAGCGAAGACACTGATTTGTGGAGATGCTGATTTGTGGAGACGACGGTTTGGGTTGGCGGTAGTGAAGACGACAGAATAGGAGAGGCGGCGGCAGAGACAATAGAGTATCTAGCGGAGGCGCTGATCTACGGAGATGACAGTCAAGGATGTGAAGACGATAGTCTAGTGGCGGCACCGATAGCAGAAGACCAGGTGGAGATGCCAAACTGCGAAGACGTCAATTTGGTTGCGGAGCCGACAGAGTAGCTGGCGGAGACGACAGTTTGCAAGCATAGATGCCAAACTGTGGAGATGACACTGTGCGAAAAGAACTGAAATGCGCAGATTTTTCCAGAATTTTTTAATTTTTTGGTTATTTTCAAATTTTAGAGGTTATGTCTTCTTCCCAAGTGCGCCTTTAACCTGCAAAAATAAGTGAAACACCCTACAACTCACTCAAACAATAAGAAACATTAGATTATTAGAAAAAACAACATATAGATAGAAATGGATGATTAAATGACCCATAGTGGGGTCCCACCGGGCATGCCAAAATGTGTATACTAATACATTAGCAAGTAATACTAATCTATCAAAGGAACAAAGCATTAACTAACAAAGACTAATATAAACTTTAAGAGAGACTAAGAGGAAAAAAAACTCAAATGAGAATGTGAGCCATTAAGGGGCTCTCTCAATTAGATTGTTCTCTTGATTTGGGGATGAGTCTATTTGCTTAGATTTGGTATGTATGATCAAAGTTCTCAAACTGGCTTCAATGGAGATAGATGGGTAATGGCAAATTGGTAGCTTTGTGAGCTCTCAATTTGGTATTATGAGGGTATGGTTAAAGGTTTTGTTTCTCAAACTAGCATTATAACTTTAGCTCAAAGGTTGTGATGAAATGGCTTGGGAGGGGATTCAATTTATAGGCTAAGGGCTTGAGGGATGGAGGGCTAAGATACAAGGAGAGATGAAAGCTTAAGGAGGGCTAGGATGCACTCAAAGGGGAGCACATGGATTGTGCTTATTTAGCACCAACCATGGAGTGACACATGTCACAGGGTGAGTGGATAGAGGAAAGGGCAAGGATGAGTCAAAAAAGGAGGCTCAAGGGATAATATCTTCATAAAGACCCTTCATAAATGGCTTGTAAGAGCAATGAATGAGCTTGTAAGAGTCTTTATAGCTTTGTAAGAGCATTGAAGGCTTAGTGGTTGGGATATTTTGGAGGGAGTTGAGATTGTTGACTTTGCTTGGCTTAGAAAAGTCTTAAGCTCACTTAGGAAATGTGACAAGGTTAGGAGGGGGATTAGAGATGGTTTAGGATTAGATTAGGCTTGTTAGAAATATGCAAGTGGATGGCATTCATGAGGGTGGGTGAGTTAGTGGCTAAGCTTGGTTAGTATGGGTGGATGGGGTGGATTAGGCTAAATGAAGGGTTAGGGATAGGTTAGGGGTTATTAGATTTGAGAGTTTTATTTATCAAATAGATTTATTTGATAAATGGAGATTTTGTAATTAGATAGAAGAATAGGATTTAATTGATAAATGATAGGTTATTTGATTTATCAATTAGGACTATAGATGATTAATTAAATTAATCAGCTAGGTGATGGCAAAGGATTAAATAAATAGAAATTTAATTAATGATGCCTTTAGAGATAGCTAAATAGGATTACCAAAGTGGTGTAATCAAATTTAGGTGTCTACAGTAGCAGCTCGACATTATTAACCTTCTGATGCTCAGCACATACTACATTTCTCAGCATCAACTATAAAATCACTCAACATCAACTAAACTTTACTGATGCTTGACATCAACTATCTTGCTTGGCATCCACTAGAATTTTCTTTTACTCAACTCCAACTAACTTTCTACTTGGCTTGCACTGACTTTGCTTGGCACCTACTATCCACTTGGTCAAGCTTGGCACACAAACTTTGTGTAACTTGTTCTTCTAAACTTTCTAAGTTTAGCCAACATTTTGTAACCTTAAGTAGATTATCAACACATCATGTCATCACTATCTTAATTGATCCTTGTACTTTATTACATAATCATATCTCAACCTTTTATCTAGGTGTTATTGTTACCTCTTATTGATCAAATCCTCCTCATCAATCAACTAAGTGATAGTACTTGAATCTTATAAGCAGTTGTCTTACTAGCAAATAGCAGGTTTGACATCAGTGACAAAAAAATGATTGAAACACTTAGTCTTCTTCAAAAATCTCCCTCTTTCAACAATCTCTCTTAACAATGATCTTTTCAATCAGATTTCAACAATCTCCCTCTTTGGCATTGATGGCAAACCAAACTGATCAACCAAGTCAATCAAATGATGAACATCTTGTTCAAGAAAACTAACTAGGTTAAAATAGTAAGACAATACCAAAAAGAAAACTTCTATCAAAATTTCTCCCTCTATCAGCAACTTCCATCTTTTGATTAGGTTACAAAACTCTTTCTTATAACTCCCTCTAATTTCCTTCTTGTATCTCCCTCTTACTAGGTAGAAAAGGATTTCTCCCTCTTTCTTACATACATGTGCCTTCTTCTAATCAGTAACATCAGCAATTATCTAATCTCCCTCTAAGATCAGTAGCTTCTCTAGCTTCTTTGACAACAATCTCTTGTACTTTCTCCCTTAGCATTTATAAGGAATATCGCCCTCTATGATTATACATTCTGGCTCTTTGATTAATATCTCCTTTCTCTGATTACACTTTCTTTCTTTGATGTACTTTCTCTCTTTCTAATCAGCAAATCTCCCTTTCTGATGTTGATCAGTTTAATGTATTTTCTCCCTCTTTGACAACAATGCTAAAGACATGTACCAAAAACTTGTCAACTTAAAAAATGTAGATATAAGCTTTTTTAGTTTCTTCAACTTCTCCCTCTGTCACCTTTCTTGTGACTGATTTGAAGTTTTAGCTCTATGATTACTTTAGGCAACTCCTAAAGTAAGATCCATTGCATTAATTTGTTTTATATGAACATCAGCTTGTTTGATGTAGGGTACTCCTCTTGTTACTTAGATGGCCTTTGATAGGGGTATCACCCCTAATTTACCTCTTAGATATTCATGAC
Source organism: Cupressus sempervirens (assembly GCA_028749045.1). NCBI lineage: Eukaryota > Viridiplantae > Streptophyta > Pinopsida > Cupressales > Cupressaceae > Cupressus > Cupressus sempervirens. Next base: position 182,312,631 of record CM053792.1, read on the forward strand.
CATCCTTAGGTAATGGTTTTGGGAAGATATTTGCAATTTGTTCCTTTGAGTTAACATATTTCATCTTCACCTCTTTATCTTGAACTAACTCTCTCGAGTAATGATACTTGATTGCAATGTGCTTTGTCTTTGTGTGCATCATTGGGTTCTTTAATATATTGATAGCACTTGTATTATCACAATAAAGTATCACTAGTTCTATGATTTCTTCTTTCATTCCTTTGAGTAGTTGTTTGATCCATACAATGTTTGTGTAGTTTATAGAAGCAACAACATTTTTAGCTTTAGTAGTAGATTGTGAAGTACAACTTTTTTTCTTGTTAGTCCATGTAACTAGTCTCCTACCAAAGAAAAATGCTCCTCCACTAGTGCTCTCTCTGTCATCAATGTTTTCAACCCAATTACCATCAGTGTAGGCTCTAAATTCATTTTTTTCATTCTTCTTATAGTATAGACCAAACTCTTCTGTTCCTTTTAGATATCTCATTATTCTCTTCATAGCCATTAATTCATTCTCCCTAGAATTAGAAAATAATCTTACAACTATCCCTATAGATAATGTAATATCAGGTTTGTTATGCACTACGCATTGCAATTTTCCAATCATAGACCTGTATAATGTTTGATTCACCTCAGTAGAATCATCATTCTTTGAAAACTTATATCATGTCACCATAGGTCTACATACTAGTTTGGAATCCTCTAATCAAAAATTCTTCAATATTTCTTTGATATACTTTGACTAAGTGATGTATATACCATACTTCATCTGATAAATTTGCAAACCCAAAAAAAAATTGATTTCTCCAAACATAGACATTTCAAATTCTTGCTTCATCTGATTTCAAAAAAATTTACATAAAGAATCTTGACCTCCAAATATGATATCATCAACAAATATTTCAAACAACAAAATACCTTTTCCTTTTTTCTATCTTTATGTACAGATTTTTCTTATCATCAGTCCTTTCAAATCCAATCTTCACAAGATAAGTATGAAGTCTCTCATACCATGTTCTTGGTGCTTGTTTCAAGCCATATAGAGTGTTTTGCAATCTGCATACCATGTTCTTATTGTTATCATCAACAAATCTATGTAAACTTCCTCCTCTAGTATGCCATTCAGAAATGCAGATTTAACTTCCATCTGATAAACTTTGAAACCTTTGTTTGCAACATAAGCAAGTAGAGTTCTCACTCCTTCCATTCTAGCAATAGGAACAAATGTCTCCCCATAGTCAATTCCTTCCTCTTGTGCATATCCCTTGCAAACTAATCTTTCTTTATTTCTTGTGACTTCACCATTTTCATCTAGCTTGTTTCTGAATACTCACTTGGTGCCAATCACATTTTTGTCTTTTGGTCTAAGAACTAGACTCCAAGTTTTGTTCTTCTCTATCTATTCAATCTCTTTTACCATGGCTTTGTACTAGTCCACATCTTCTAATGCATCTTTCACTATTTTGGGCTCCTTCATGCTTAGCAAATATGATTCACTTGTCAATTTGTTTCTTTTCATTAGCCTAGAATCATTGTTTCCAATGATTTGAGTAGCAGGATGATGTCTTTTGACATATTTGGATAATCTTGGCTCAGCTCTTATTTCTTCATTTTGTCTTTCAGCTTTAGAATCACTGTGTATATCTCTGTCAAGTATCTCAGCATCTCTTTCATGTGTACTAATTTTTGAATAAGAATGTGCATCTTCTTCATTCTATATCCTAGCATCTAAATGCAGATTGATTCTTGAATGTAACTCAACATTTATAGGATGTGACTTAGTAGTTACTTAAACTTGCTATTGGTTTGAACTTGATTTGCAGCATCTTCTTCAGTAGGCATTCCTTCATAAAAGTATAAAAATGATTTGTATTCTTTTGGTTCTTTCATATGTTTAGCTTCATGTACTTCTATAAATTCATCAAAATTCACATTTGCACTTTCCACAATTTTGTTAGTGTTAGTATTTCAACACTTATAGGCCTTACTTTTTGTGGAGTAGCCAAGGAATATATCTTCTTCACTTTTTGCATCAAGCTTTCCATTCCTAACATCTCTAAGAATGTAACACTTACTTCCAAATACCATAAAGTATTTTACATGGGGTGGATATCCATACCATAGTTCAAAAGGTGTTGAACGAGTACCTTTCTTGATTTGCACATGGTTCAAGGTATATACAATAGTACTTATTGTAGACACCTAAATTTGATTACACTGCTTTGGTAATCTAATTTAGCCATCTCTAAAGGCATCATTAATTAAATTCTTATTTAATTAATCCTTTTCCATCCCTAGTTGATTAATTTAATTAATCATCTATAGTCCTAATTGATAAATCAAATAATCTATTATTTATCAATTAAATCATTTTCTCCTATCTAATTTCAAAAATCCCCATTTATTAAATAAATCTATTTGATAAATGAAATTCTCAAATTCAAAAACCCCTAACCTATCTCTAATCCTCCATTTAGCCTAATCCACCCCATCCACCCATACTAACCAAGCTTAGCCACTAACTCACCCACCCTCATTAATGCCATCCACTTGCACATCTCTAACATTCCTAATCTAATCCTAAACCCAAGCCTAATCCACCCCCTAATGTTGTCACATTCCTTAAACAAGTTTAAGACTTTCCTAATCCAAACCAAAGTTTCCTCTAAAAAATCCCAACCACTAAGTCATGAGTGCTCTTACAAAACATAAAAGACTCTTACAAGCCCACTCATGACTCTTACACCCATCTTCCACACTCTTCCCTCTTCCACACTCATTCCTCTTACATCCCTCTTACATACTCAACCCCACTCATCATGCCTTTAACCAACCCTTTACCCTACCCTCTCACACTCATCCTCCTTGTGACAAGTGTCACCTTCCCATTGGTGCTAAACAAGCACAATCCATGTGCTCTCCTTTGAGTGCATCTTAGCCCTCCTTAAGCCTTCATCCATCCTTGCATCTAAGCCCTCCATCCCTCTACCCCTTAGCCTATAAATTGAATCCCATCCCAAGCCATTTCATCATCAATCTTTGAGCTAAAGTTACCATGCTATTTTGAGAACCAAAGCCATCAATCTTACCCTTTTAATGCCAAATTGAGAGCTCACAAAGCTACCAATTTGCCATTACCCATCTCCATTGAAGCAGCTTTTGAGCATCTTGAGCATACATCCACAGCTAAAGGACACATCTACAGAATCCAGAAAGCATGGAGTGTTTTCTCTTGTGAGGTTTGCACTTCTTGTTTGCTTTCTTTGTCTAAGCATATATGTGAATTTAGTTTTTGGTTTGTGAATGTTTACTTTATTTGTTAATGTTCTTTGCATACTAAATCTTGTTCTACATTTTGGCACGCCCGGTGGGACCCCACTATGGGTCATTTAATCATATATTTTCATCTATATGTCATTTTTTCTAACCATCTAATGTTTGTTGTTGTTTGAGTGTGTTGTGAGGGTGTTTTGCTTGTTTTTGCAGGTTAAAGAATGCACTTAGGAAGAAGAAATACCATCTGAAAAAAATTTGCATTTTTCAACTTTTTTCACGCAGTTTTGGCGTCTGCAACCTGTTCTGTCTGCGAAAATCCGCGTCTGCGCAAATCGATGTCTACAAAAATCCGCGTCTGCGCAAATCGACGTCTATGAAAATTCGCGTCTATGCAAAATCAACGTCTCCGCCACCGCCAATCCAAATCGTCGTCTGCAAAAATCCGCATCTGTGCAAATCGGCGTCTCTGCTTGTCACCTATTTTCTGTGCCGCAAATCTGTTCAGTCGTCTTCGAATACCAGCGTCTCTGTATTTCAGCGTCTTCATATTTTGGCATCTCCACTTGATAGACTGTCGTCTCTACCTGCTTATGTTGCATTTCTGTTTTAAAATCTTTATTTTTGCACTTTGTAGCTAAAAAAAAAGAGTATAAATCAAAATTTTACTCTTAGTGGTTCTGTAGGATTTAGACCATTTTAAGCATTTTTACGCGTAGAAAAAATAGCAAAAAAAGTTTAAAAAAATTTTCCCATAGTTAAGCTCTCATTTTTGAAGATTTTGGCTAACTAACTAAATTGCTTTTTTTTGTCTCATTGTAGGTTGGAGCACATATGGAACCACTAACCATGTTTCTTGCAAGTTTTCATGTTGCTAAAAAAATGAACTTGAATAGTTAAACACATTTTCCATTGAATGAATGTTGCTCAAAACACACTCTTGAATGCCATGGATTAAAATCAACTTTCCTTGGAATGCATGCTTAAAATAACAAATCCAATCTTGAATGCCAAGGATCAATTAAACATTGCAATATCAAACACTTCATTTGGAGCTTCTAAAATTGAACAAAACAAATCTCTTTTCCACATGCAATCTAGGTAAAGTTTGATTTTTGAACATTTAAGAAACTTTGTTAAGTTAAAATACAAATTTACAAAAATCAATTTGAGTAGTTCCTTTGACTCACCTCTTTTCTAATCACCCATCAAATATTAACCATTGGTTGCAATCTCAGTGCCATTTATGGGGATGGGTCTACTTGAAAAAGGTGTTAAATGTTCCACAATCTAACTCACTCACTTGGTCTTTGAACGTTTGCTTTAACTTTATCAAAATTCTTAAATGGCCAAAACTCTAGATTAAATTGATCACACTTCAAGTTTGGGCACTAAAATTGAACAACAACTGACGTGGAGAGCCCCCGGGCGTGCGCTTGAAATCGAATCTCACACACTTTTTTTTTGGGCTTAAAACAAACTCGCACTCAATCTTGAATGCCTTAAAGAAAATTAATTGATACTTGACGTGGAGGGCCTCCAGGCGCGCGAGTTTGCTTTTGTTGACCCTAACTCTTCTTATTGTTTGCATTCTTTGATCGATTTACTTTTGTTGGCGCTTCAAGTTGGAATTGAACATTGTCTCTTAAACATGAGTGCTTGCAAAGTCTAGATTAGCACACATAAGAGTCAATTGGTAAAAGAACAAGCGTGTTTTTTAGCCCAAGGTCATCCAAGTCTTCTCTCCCCTTGTCGTCTTTCGAGGCCATCTTGGGTGCATAAGATTAGGATCCAAAACCTTGTTTCTTTTTAGGAGGCCTGCTTGGGGATTTCATCACCCCTTGGGCGACCTCAACTCCAGCGTTCCGGCGGAGTATAAGAATCGGGAGGTGAATCAAAAGACACCTCTCTTGGGATCAAGATTTTGTCATTTGGGCTAAGCCTCAAGGAACTTTATACCCTTGAGAAGTGAAAGAGGAGAAGTGGGTTACCACTCCTCTCGGCTGTGTGACATCCTTTTGGTCTCATCTACGGATTTGGGCCTCAAGTACCTTGTGTATATCGAGGACTCCCTAGCTAAACCAACTGTCAGCCTTGCAAAAAACCATCTAGGATGTTAATGTGTTTGGAGTGACTGATCGAAACATTTGTAGAACATACACACTCCTCGGCACAAGTATCACATTCTGAGAACCACAAACTTCTATTTGGGTGTTCCTATCTATTGCTTGTTTTTATTTATTGAATGAATGTTTGCCAAACTTGGTCAGTCCTAGCTTAGGGCACACTTAGCATAGTCACTGCCTATTTTGGAAGTTGAACAAGTTGAAGCAAAACAACTGAGATTTTTCCCAAAGCCAAGCAAATTCAGGAATTTATGTCGGAACAACCCAAACCCAAACAGAAGTTTCACAAGGTCAAACTCAAGCCATCTCTAGCATACCAAGAACTTTCAGCCAAGAGAAAAGAAATAACACCAAGCCCACGAATTGCCAAACTCCACAAAGCAGAGGACAAAGCTACCGATGAAGCACTTCAAGAGGCCTGGTTAGAGCGTACCATCAAATTTAGCCAACATCCAGGAGTTAATCCTACTTATGCCTTACCAACTAGGCATGATTTCTATGATTAGACACCCTTGTTTCTCCACATCTTCTTGGATAAGCTTCACTTTAGAGTCATCTTTGTAGAAAAGCCAGCCATCTTAGGTTATCCCCTTAAGCATTATTAGCTCATCCATCTCATTTAGAATCATACCATCTAGCTAGTAATCGAAAATCTGCACATCTAAGCTTTCAAAATTGTTGTCACCTTGCTAAAAGTTTGCCATTCCTAAAATCTTCCAAATCCACCAATCTCACCAAGGTTATCCCTTTGATAGAGCTTTGTCTAGGGTAATCTAGCTTTGTCACTTGTTATCCCTCATCACCTTGAGCTAAAGGTTGGGATCCACAAGTGGTCAATCTCGTGTTCTTCCTAAAGGATCATCAATCTATCTTTAAGTTGACACAATCACCACCAAGCTTGCACATAGGAAAGCAGACCTTTTGTGCTTTGACAACATATCTTTGAAGTTAGAATCCCCAACCCAATCCTCCTTAGGTTTTGTCATATAGCTTTGCCTCAACCTAGGAAATCATTTGCATAGAAAAGCCTTCCCCCTTTTGCATCCATCAGCATTATTGCATCTCATCCCTAGGAGCATTTTTCATGCCACCCGTCACTCGCTTAGCCAAGAAGAAAGAAACAATGGAGCCCTATCATTTGGATCAAACAGCCTCACCCCCCTTGAGCACTCAGCCATCCTTCAGCCCAGAGCAAGCTATGCCATCACCTACTGACATTGAAGCTTTCATGAACCAACTAGGAAATGCAGTATTGGTAAACGCAATTATAGACAAAAAAAAAGAGACAATCATGGCTAATTTTTGAAGGGACAATGTAGGAACCTTTGACTTTGGAAGACCCCCTCCATTATCAGATCCATCTCACCCATTGTTTGGGCAGCTACCACCACCCATAGGCTCTTATGATCCAAATTATCCTCAATATATTCCAAAAGAAGAGCCTCCAGCCAATCCATATGACCCAACAGACCCAAACATACCATCATCCACCCAAGTTGAAATCTCCATGCCACAAGCCAACCCAGCCACCACCACTCCATCCTTGGTTCATACCTCTCCGCTCTAAACCCCCTTTACTCAAAACACCTCATCGTTCACCCCCTTCACTATTGCTGCTGCTCCCACACCTAGCCTTCCAAATCCACCCATCTCCCAAATTAGTGCTAGCATCTTTGGCCAACCTCAGCAATATACAACAGGGATTCCACCCATGGGGCCAAGTATTCAACCTTTCATCACCCCCAGCTTGTTCACCACAGCCCAAAGTACAATCCCATCATTTCCATTAAGTCTTGGGAGCTCAATACCACTAGCCACAAATCCACAAGCTACTACCTTCACTCCACAAAGCTATCAAAACCCACAAGCTACTGCCAATCTTCTACCAAGCTCCCAAGTGACCCCAGCTCCCACCACCACTCTACCAAGCTTCCAAATCCAGCCACAAAGCTATCAAACCCCATCAGTTCCATTCCCAAGCTTTCAATTCCCACCACCTCCACCACCAACTAATCCATTACCTCCAATTACCAACTACTTTTCAATGCCACTTCTAGGAGGTAATCCACCACCCCAGCCAACCACCAATTATTTGCAGATACCATCCCAAATGGGGGCACAACCCACATATATTGGTCAAACCCCACAAGCCCTCTGATCCTTTCCCCAATCCTCACAACCATCTTATACCTTACCTCCACAAAGCAATCCATTTATCCCACAGCCAGCTTATGTTCCTCAATCCCAACCTCAAATCCCATATCAACAGCAAGCCTCACAGCACATGCAGCAATATGCGCCACCTCCCCCTCAACAACCCGTCATCCACCATGCAGCTGCCCAAACAATGTACAATCCCTATCAGCAAATCCCTCACAGCCATCCATATTCAGTGGCCCCATCCAACACATACCTACCTCAAGGCACTCCTACATTGGGGGCACCCCAACCATCACCTATCAATTCAGAGTGGGAGAAAATGAAGATAGCTCTGAAAGCCATCCAAGAAGGGAATGATCCAAAGAAATTCAAGTTTGAGAATGTGTGTCCTTACCCATTTGACAGAGCCATTACCACGACACCATTTCCCAAACACTTTGAGGTACCTAAATTTGACAAATTCAGAGGAAAAGGAGACCCTGTCACACATATCAAAGAATTTTACATGCATTGCCAGGACGTGGCATACAATGATGTCTTCCTCTTGCGCCTTTTTCCCAAAAGCTTGGCTGGACCAGCTCTTGAATGGTTTTATAGAATCCCCTATGGCACAATTAAAAACTTTGCTGAATTATCTGAGGCATTTGTAGCCCAATATGCCCATCTTGTTGAAACAGAGCTATCAATAGTTGATCTTGTCCACACCAAGCAAAAAGGTGGAGAAAGCCTTGCCGAATACCTACAAAGATGGCAAACCCTTACCACCTGCATATCCTGCACCTTGCCAGAATGCCATGTGGTGAAAATGTTTATTGATAATGCACATCCCAGCTTGGCTCACCACATGACCATGAACTGTTTGCAGACCTATAAGGATATCAAAGAGAAAGGAATTATTCTTGAGCAAGGACTCATCAAAGATGGTGTGGTAAATATTTACAAAGAGGCCAACCAAAATCAATCACATTCCAATGACAAGTCTAGGTATTGGAACAAAAACAAGCATGTTGCAATAGATGGGGTTACTAACACCAGACATGTGAATATCGTTGGTCCTTCTCAAAACCAGTCTAACCCACCATATCAAACAAACAACCAACAAGCTATCAATTACCAACAATGAAATAACCAAAGCTATCAAAACCACAATACAAGACCCAACTTTCAAGGGTCTAACAATCAAGCTAATGCCATCAATGTAGCTACAGGGCAAAAGCCCAGATTCCAACCTGCACCTAGAAACTATACACCCCTTGGTGATCCATTGGATGTTATTTTTGAGAAATTGGCTAAGGAAAACCTCATCAAATTTCCTCCTACCCAGCAAATTGATCCAAGCCAATCCAAAGCTGCATGGTACAAGGACAATGAGTATTGCAAGTTCCATAGGGTAAACGGTCACACCACCCTCAGATGCATGAAACTGAAAGACTATGTGCAAGACCTCATTGATCGGAAGGAAATCACTGTTGGTGCCCAAACCTCTCCCAATGCAGGCTTATAGATTTATCAAAATGCTTTTCCTCCACAAAACAACCAAAATCCTGGAAAAGAACCTATCCAAAACAACACCAACAACCGCCAGCCAAACCAACAGCATGGGAAGAACAATGACCACACTTCATCCTATATAGACTATGGTAGCCTTATAGGTTGTATATTTGAGAAAGAGCCTTCTGTCAATGTTATCAATATCCGAGGACTAGACAATGAGTGTGCGGTCACCACTCGAAGAGCGCGATTTAACATCGCAGGCCCACCAGTTTCATCAACACCATCAGCTCCATCAAAAAGCTGGTACAATATCTTGGAACACCTTGGGAACATGCCAGCCCAAATATCCATTTTAGACCTTCTTCGCACTAGTCCTGTGTACAAAGAGATCCTTGACAGTGCTCTCATAGAATCCTGTGTCCCTTCTGATATCAATGCTACTGATTTTCGTAATCTTGTTGGACACCTTTCATCCTCATGTGCCCTATCTTTCAAACCCACCGACATACCCGCGGTTGAGCCAAATCACACCCTTCCGCTTCGCATAGCCATCATGGTATCCAATTTTGTCGTGAAAAGAGTAATGATAGATAATGGATCAACCTTGAACATTTGCACCCTCAAATTCATAAAACAAGCTGGGTATACTGAGGCAGATATGATCAGTGAGGTTATCACCATCAAAGCTTATGACAACTTGGAAAGGACCACAGAAGGGACTATTTTGCTACCAATCAAGGTTGGGCCGGTCATCCAAGAGACAGTTTGCCATGTTGTTGATCTAAACCTACCATTTAACATCCTCCTCGGTTGCCCATGTATTCATGCTATGAAGGTTGTTCCATCCACCTACCATCAGTGCATCAAATTTTTGCATCAAGGCACTGAGGTAACCATCCATGCCGATCCAGAACCCTTTGCTTACTACAATGCGGTTGAAGCTTCATATACAAACCATTGCCCTGGAATAGACATCGGCACAGCCATCGCCAGCTCATCCCACACTTATAATGATGCAGAAACCATCCTCGCCTCCACCCTATCTGTTGTAAAGATCAACAACAAAGGCTGTGGAGAATATAGTCTATCAGATGCATTTGTTTTCGGATCAATCCCACTTGATCCACATACCCATGGACGGCCAACATATCACAAAGCTAAGGAGATTCCACCTCCTCGATACAAATGGTTTGGCCCAACCACCTTTGTGTCCTCAAAAATGCCTCTTCATGAGGAGCTCACTCCAGATATCAACAATTGGTTACATAAGGATGCACCTCCAAGAAATCAAGCACGCCTTGATCACTTCAGCTAGAAGTATCCCCAACAACATAAGCTCATCACTGAAAATGGAACTATTAAGGAGGTGGACTAGGACCAGAAGAAAGGGGCACGCAATGTCCCATCGAAGCACATAATTGGGAAACGAAGTCAGGTCTTGGCTTTGGCATACCCACAACTGGGGGCACCAACGAGAATGGTCACGCTTTTTCGAACATCCACCGCGACCTTGTCGAAATCAAAGACATTCCTGAGGAAGTTGAAAAGAGAGCCTACGACGATATCCCAGACCAAATCTTCCTAGGAGACTCTATTCTCCAAGAACTATCCATCCATCTCATTGACCTACCACTTGCTCATCCACAACTCATAGATTGGGACCAACCAAGTGTCATACATATTGATGAGCTCACATCAGAGGAAGTGCTTCTAAGATTCATGGGAGCCGAAACTCCTCATAAGAAGAGAAAGCCAGATTCTGCCTACATCTACAAGCTAGATCCCAAGGGGTATTTCGGAGAAAATCCCCAACCTAGTTTCGATACACCCAAAACTGAAACTAAGGTAAATCTGGGACTAGCTAAGGCAGCGAAGAGAACCCCTCAGCAAGAAAATCTAGAGCCACAAGTAGAACATGAGGATTTAGTATTGCCTCCTCAAGATAATCGACCAGAGGTGTCTTCTATTCTAATAGAGGATACTAGAGAAGTCAACATTGGTTCTTCAGAGATCCCTAGAATTGTTCACATTGCTGCATCCCTATCACAAGACCAAGCTGACCTCCTCTTTGAGGTTTTACAAGAGAACATTGGCCGATTTGCATGGTCATATCAGGACATGCCAGGACTTGATCCAAAGCTTGTAGTTCATCATCTTGCAGTCGATCAAAAGATCAAGCCCGTCAGACAAAAGCTTAGAAAAATGCACCCCAAGGTGGCATTACTAGTCAAAGCTGAACTAGAAAGAATGTTAGCTGCTAAGGTTATCCGACCTATCGACTACTCAGAATGGATCTCCAACATGGTCCCTGTCACTAAGCCTTCTGATGACATTAGAATCTGCACTGATTTTAGAGATCTTAACAAAGCTTGTCCAAAGGATGATTTTCCCTTGCCCAACATAGATATGATTGTAGATCTTATAGCTGGACATGAAATTCTGTCCCTTATGGATGGATTTTCCCGGTATAATCAGATCAAGATTGCAGAAGAGGACCAGCACAAGACGGCATTCACTAGCCCTTGGGGAACCTTTTGCTACACCATGATGCCTTTTGGCCTAAAGAATGTTGGGGCTACCTATCAAAGAGCTATGACAGCCATTTTTCATGATCTTATCCATAGAATTTTGGAAGATTATGTGGACGATATCCTAGTCAAATCTCACACCTTCATGGATCATCTTGCTGACCTGGAAAAAATCTTTGATAGGTTGGCCCAATATCATCTCATGCTAAATCCCAAGAAGTGTGTCTTTGGGGTCACATCTGGCAAGCTTCTAGGCTTCATAGTTTCTAAACGGGGTATAGAGATCGACCCCAAAAAGGTCAAAGCTATCTTAGACATGCCTCCTCCCCAGACACTGCGACAGCTTCGCTCTCTTTAGGGAAAACTTCAATCTGTCCAGCGCTTCATCTCCCAACTTGCAGATAAGTGTACACCATTTTCACACTTGCTAAAGAAAAATGAGAACTTCAAGTGGGATCTTTTATGTCAGTGCAGTTTCGATCAGCTCAAGCAGTATCTCACCAATCCCCCTATCTTGGTTCCACCAGTTCCTGGTCATCCCTTGATCTTGTATATATCAGCAACACCTACTGCCCTAGGAGCACTTCTAGCACAACATGATGATTATAGCAGAGAGAGAGCCATCTACTATATCAGTAGAACCCTAGATGGTTATGAACTCAATTACACTCCTATGGAAAAAGCTTGTTTGGTAGTTGTTTTCTCAACTCAAAAGCTTCGCCACTACATGCTAAGTCATACCATCTAACTAGTCTCCAAGATTGACCCTCTCAAGTATATGCTCTCCAGAACAGCACTTACAGGCCGTTTGGCCAAATGGGTTATGCTACTAAGTGAGTTTGACATCGAGTACGTGGACAGAAAGGCAATCAAAGGGAAAGCTATAGCAGATCACCTAGCTGATGCACCTCTAGTAGATGCATATCCTTTGCTCACAGAATTCCCAGACGAGCATATTTGCCTAATTGAAGAACAACCCTCATGGAAGCTTTATTTTGATGGCTCATACACATCTCATGGATCAGGGGCAGGAATATTATTAGTTACACCTCAAGGAGATTATATTCCAAAAGCCTTCAAGCTACAATTCCCCAGCACCAACAATATAGCAAAATATGAAGCTCTTGTAGTAGGGTTAAAGATAGCTACTGAATGGAATATCACTGAGTTAGAAATCTTTGGCGATTCCCAGCTCATCATCAAACAAGTCTTAAATGAATATCAAACCAAAGATGAAAAGCTATTACCCTACAAAGAGCTAGTTGATCAGCTGACCCAGCATTTTACAAAGCTTTAGTTTACACAAGTGCCTCGAATGCAGAACAAGGCAGCAGATGCCATGGCCACTATCGGCTCGCTCTTGGAAATTCCCCAAGAAGCTACGCAGTATGAGTTTTTAGTTGAGCAGCTCCTCACACCTGCCTATGCGAATGAGAATTCAAACCGTGTTTGTATCTTGGTTGGTCCCCAATCCCCTTGGTACCATGAAATTCATGCTTACCTTAACAATGGTATCATATCCCCTCACCTCACACGTACCCAACGCCAGAACCTCATTCAAAAATCATCCCGCTATGTTATCATAGCCAATACCCTATATCGTCGGGGTTATCACGATACTCTCTCTCGATGTTTAGATGAAAATGAGGTTGCGATGGCATTAAAAGAAGTACATTCTGGACTTTGTGGTGCCCACACGAGCGGTATTGTCCTAGCACGACAAATCCTTAGAGCAGGCTACTATTGGCCTACCATTGAAGAAGACTCTTGTGACTTTGTCAAAAAGTGTCTCCCATGTCAGCAGCATGCAAATCTTATGCACGCTCCAGCACAAGATCTACAGCTTATTGCACCACCTTGGCCTTTCGCTTGTTGGGGCCTTGATCTAGTTGGAACTATCACCCCTCTCTCATCTGATGGACATAAATGGATAATAACAGCTATAGACTATTTCACTAAGTGGGTGGAAGCAGTCCCCCTAGTCTCAGCTACAGGAGTTCAAGTCTCCAAGTTCATCTTGTACCACATTGTTTGCCGCTTCGGCATCCCATCCACCATCTTCACTGACCACGGAGGTAACTTTGAAAATCTCAACATGGAAGAATTATGCACTTCCCTCCGCATCCATCACCACTTTTCTAGCCCATATTTCCCACAAGGTAACGGCCAGGCAGAGGCAACTAATAAAACCCTCCTCAAAATCCTAAAGAAAGTTGTCAATGATTCCGGCCGTGATTGGCACCTTCAAATAAATCCAGCTCTATGGGCCTATCGAACTTCCTTCCATACATCCACAGGCACAACTCCATACTCCCTAGTCTATGGTGCTGAAGCAGTATTACCTATAGAAGTTGAACTTCCCTCACTACGCATATCTTTGCAAGGGCAAATCTCAGATGAAGAATACAGAGTAGCTCGACTCACCCAACTAGATCTCTTAGACGAGAAGAGACAAACAAGCTTATGACCATCTCACAGTCTACCAAACTCATCTCAAAAGGAATTTCAACAAGAAGGTGCTCCCACGACACTTTCAGCCAGTTGACATGGTCCTCAAAGAAAATATGAAAGTCCAAGCAGATCGAGAAAAGAAAGGCAAGTTTGAACCTACATGGCTTGGTCCCTTTGTGGTTACTGCCTCCTTTGGCTCCAGAGCCTATCAATTATCTACACCAGAAGGAGAACTCTTGAATGATCCCACTAACATCATTCATCTCAAGAAGTTCTATGCTTGAAGATCCTTGGTATACCCAGCTTTTGAAAAATACAAAAAAAAAAAATAGTAAAGAGAAATAAGCGTCCAATGGTGAAAACTTGGCAATTCAAGCGCCTTGGATAGGTACCTTGGTGAAAATCTGGTAATTCAGGCACCTTGTGTGCTAAAGACTAATCCATTATCTATCACTATCCTATCCCTCATTCATCCACCCACCATCCCATAAAACACCTGCTTGTTCCCTTGGTGTTCCAATCAAATATCCAAAATATGATGGAGCTTGTCAATACCTCCTGTACAGCTTGTAAATCTTGTACCAAAGCTTGTATTATACCTTGTAAATCTTGTACCATACCTTGTATATATCTGAATCTTGTGCAAAGCTTGTACCATATTCCAGCTTGTAAATAATCTTGTATCCTAGCCTGTATCCTATCACATGCACACACAGAATCCCATTTTCCTTAAGCTTTTCACAAACCATCTACCTATCCACCTATCAACTATTATAGACATCCCACCCTTCACAAACATTTCCATCTCACAAAAAACCAAAACATGAACAAACTTGTACATTTGTAACATATCTTGGTCTATCAGCTTGTACATCCTCTTTAGCTTAGTATCATTGTATCTATCCTGCTTTCATGTTAGTTCATCCTTGGTCAACATCTTGCACACATCACACACCTTGGTTAGATATTCCAATGCATCCTTTAGCTAGATCTCCTATCACCAAAGTGTTATCCTTCTTAGTTCAGCTTGCTAGATGCATCACTCATCCAGATCCATCAGCTTAGGTGCTCTCTGATAGATCCTTGCAGGATATAGCTTTCCTCATCTTTGATCTTGGTCTGTTAGTACCTCGTCCTACCCATCTCGTTGGCAAACAGTTCTCTTTTGGATTTTCGCTTTCTTTTGATTTGGGATCTTCCCTTTTGGGTCTTGAAATATCTTTTCCAAGCAATCTACTTGTTCCCTCCTCAAGGTTGCCACGATCTTCCATATCATGGTATGCTGCGAATGGGGCAATTAGAGCGTAAGGTCTTGATCAAGTCTTTTGCCTGTTTTCTTTTTCTTCTTGTGGGTTACCTAGTGTCGTTTCCATGCTGCTTCCTCTGGGATTCATGTGTGATACTAGGGCAATCCTTGTGTGTTTGTTTTGAGTCAGTTCGTCAATCCTCTGGACGGTTGGTAAAAAGGCCTTGATGTTCTTGGTAGCCCTGGCAATTAACCAACAGTCCTATAGCAAATCTAGTGCTCAACTACATGGTGGTACTTCTCTTTGAAGTATCCCCCCGCTCAAAAAGCTTCAATGGATTCCCTTCATCTCCATTATCCCCCATCCATATCCTACATCTGTCGCTCCTACCCTAGCTTATGCATCAGTATCTCTTTGAATCACTCCTCACGCTTAGCTTTAGGAATCCACAATCCTAATCTTAGGGATCCACCAATCAAATCAAGCCACCAAGCCTCATCTTTCGAGATCCACAATCCTAGTCTTAGGGATCCACCAATCAAATCAAGCCACCAAGCCTCATCTTTCGAGATCCAAAATCCTAGTCCTAGGGATCTCTGAAACCCATCTTCCTCCAATCTGACTCTTTGAAATCCTGTTGCATCAATTTTATCATTCTATCATCCATCTCCCTACCATGGATTCCTTTTATAGCGCTCCGCTCCTCCATCTCCCCCCCCCCCCAATCCTGGAAAGTCTTAAGCTTGCTTTACTATTGTGCCTCTGATTTCCCTTTATCATTATCCCGTAGTGAGAGTTTGAGCTAATTCAGCCCCTTCTCTTCGCCAACCTGCGTCTCAGCTTTTCTCAATTTCTTGTACTTTTCAAGAAGTCGTCGAGCCTCATTTCTCTCCCCGCCGCCTTCTTGAGGGGGCATCATCTAAGTCTAGTCTCTCCTCTTCTTATTCGAGACTGGGGCAACCTTGTTGCTGAAACATCTTCCTCGTGTCGTCTTCATTCAAACTTCTTTGAAATAGTGTTGTCTCAACACTATGTCAAAGAGGGGCAAAATTTAGACACCTAAATTTGATTACACTTCTTTGGTAATCTAATTTAGCCATCTCTAAAGGCATCATTAATTAAATTCTTATTTAATTAATCCTTTGCCATCCCTAGTTGATTAATTTAATTAATCATCTATAGTCCTAATTGATAAATCAAATAATCTATTATTTATCAATTAAATCCTTTTCTCCTATCTAATTTCAAAAATCCCCATTTATTAAATAAATCTATTTGATAAATGAAATCCTCAAATTCAAAAACCCCTAACCTATCTCTAATCCTCCATTTAGCCTAATCCACCCCATCCACCCATACTAACCAAGCTTAGCCACTAACTCACCCACTCTCATTAATGCCATCCACTTGCACATCTCTAACATTCCTAATCTAATCCTAAACCCAAGCCTAATCCACCCCCTAATGTTATCACATTCCTTAAACAAGTTTAAGACTTTCCTAATCCAAACCAAAGTCTCCCCTCAAAAATCCCAACCACTAAGTCATGAGTGCTCTTACAAAACATAAAAGACTCTTACAAGCCCACTCATGACTCTTACACCCATCTTCTACACTCTTCCCTCTTCCACACTCATTCCTCTTACATCCCTCTTACATACTCAACCCCACTCATCATGCCTTTAACCAACCCTTTACCCTACCCTCTCACACTCATCCTCCTTGTGACAAGTGTCACCTTCCCATTGGTGCTAAACAAGCACAATCCATGTGCTCCCCTTTGAGTGCATCTTAGCCCTCCTTAAGCCTTCATCAATCCTTGCATCTAAGCCCTCCATCCCTCTACCCCTTAGCCTATAAATTGAATCCCATCCCAAGCCATTTCATCATCAATCTTTGAGCTAAAGTTACCATGCTATTTTGAGAACCAAAGCCATCAATCTTACCCTTATAATGCCAAATTGAGAGCTCACAAAGCTACCAATTTGCCATTACCCATCTCCATTGAAGCAACTTTTGAGCATCTTGAGCATACATCCACAGCCAAAGGACACATCTACAAAATCCAGAAAGCATGGAGTGTTTTCTCTTGTGAGGTTTGCACTTCTTATTTGCTTTCTTTGTCTAAGCATATATGTGAATTTAGTTTTTGGTTTGTGAATGTTTACTTTATTTGTTAATGTTCTTTGCATACTAAATCTTGTTCTACACTTATAGCTTCTCTCTAATATCTCAAAGCAACATTCTTCTCCATCATAAGTGTTCTGGCACAGTCCATTATAGACCTATTCCTTCTTTTAGCAATCCCATTTTGTGGAGGGGTCCTAGGAGTATATGTCTATCTTTTGATTCCTCTATCATTATCGAACATCTCAAACTCATTTGATGTGAATTCTCCTTCTCTATCTGATCTCAATCATTTTAGACTTTTACCTATTTCTTTCTCAACTCTTGCCAAGTACCACTTGAACATTTGAAAAGCATTAGATTTTTGTTTCAAAAACATAACTGTCATCATCGTAGAATAATCATCTACAAATAGCATTATATACTTATCTCCCCTATAGCTTTACACTTCAATTGGTCCACACAAGTCAGTATGAGCAATCTCTAGTATTTCTTTAGAGGTATAAGTTTTACTCTTAAAGCTTGACTTTGTCACTTTGCCTAACTAACATTGTTTGCAAATTGTATTGTCAGGTTTCTTCAACTTAGGAAAACCTCTAACTTTCTTCATGTTACTGATACTAACCATGTTATCAAAATTAACATGACATAATCTCTTGTGCCAAAGCCATACATCATCAAATTTTGCAACGAGATAAGTAACATCCTCTATATCAAGATAGAATAGATTACTTCTAGTTTGATCACCTTTTCCAATCAAGTTTCCATTTGTGTCATATATCTTAGTAGTCGTGTTTCCAAATTCAAACTTGCATCCCAAATTATTCAATTGTGATACACTCAACAAGTTATAGTTTAGTCCTTCAACATAGCAAGAATTGTCACATGAAATCTTGTTTGTGAGTTTGATAGAACCTTTTCCTTTTATCAAACATGGTGCATCATTACCAAATCTTACACTATTTCCATCAAAACAATTCAAGGTAATGAACTTACTTTTGTCTCCAGTCATGTGATGTGAGCATCCACTATCAATGATCCAACTATCATTTTTGTTCACACAAGTCACAAGTGCAATTGCCTCATCTTCATCAGATTCATCTTTTATTGCAACATACACCACTCCATCATCATGTTCATCAGAATCATCCCTAGTTTCTTCTTTAGCAATGTAGCATGACTTCTTCCCTTTGCCTTTGTAATCTTTGTTGTTATCTTCTCTTTTGCTTTTGTACTTGTTACCATCTCTGTAATTCTTCTTCTATGTACATCTTGTAGCAATATGACCAACCTCATTGCAATTGAAACTAATGATGGGTAATTTACCTTTGAACTTGCCTTTACCTCTATGGAATCTTCTTGCCAATAGTGCTTCCAATTGTTCAACATCTTCCTCATATTTGTCACTATCACTAGATACATATTTTATCTTTCTCTTCTTCTTCTTTTGCTTCACCTGATCAAAGTCCTTTAATAACAGCTTAGCTTTGAATGTAGATTCAAGACTCTCAAGTTTGTAATTATCAAAGTTAGATAGCTCAAAAGCAATGAGTCTACCTACCAGATCTCAGTTCTTGAATTGCAAAAAATCTAATAGCATAAATAGGCAGTAATGTTCTCAAGACTTTACTTAGCATAGTATCATCATCTATATGACTAGTAGCTCCTCTTATTACACTAAAAACTTCTTTTATTCTAGCAACATATTGAGCAATATTCTCACTTTCTTCCATTTTCATATCATTAAACTTACCTCTAAGACTCTCAAATTTGGCTCTTTGAACATTTTTGTCTCCTCCATAGATAGTGTGTAGGGCATCCCACATTTTATTTGTAGTGTCACAGCCTTTGATATCATCAAATTTGGCATAGCTTAGGGCAGAGGCAATTGCCAACATCACCTAATTGTGTTCTTTATTCTTCTCCATATCTTCAACAGTTAGGGCTCCAACTAGATTAGGATGTTCCACTAAAATGGTAATTGTGCATGATCTCCAAGTCCTCCAAGGTGTAGCTTCATCAAACTTTGCCATGTAGGAAATTTATCTCTATTGAGCTTGGGTATTTCTCTTTTAGACATCTTGATCTTTGTGCTTCTAATACCTTGAAACTAGTCTTCTTAAATTGATGGCTCTAATACCAATTGTTGGAATGCTTTAGAATAATAGAGAGGGGGGGTGAATCAGTTATCCAAGGTCTAGATATATAAATAAAACTTTTCACAACTTAGTGAACCCATAAAACATTCATACCCATGCATGCATCCATTATGCAATCACTACAACTTGTATGTTACTGTCAAATCAACTTGCAAAAATGTAAAGCATGAAACACGATAGGTTCATCATCACACTTGACACAATGATTTGCGTGGAAACCCAATTTGGAAAAAACCACCAATAACATGCTACTTCTTTTCACTCTTTTGAAGTGATGTCCTATAAAAGGCCAACCATGTTAAAGGTTACAATACACACTGTTAAATGTGACCCAGTTAAGGGATTTCAATCACCTTGTTAGAAGTGAGCCTTGTTAGAGGACTTTAGGCCATTCACTTCGAATGTTGCCTAGTTAAAGGATTTACAAATGACTATTAGGTCAACCTTAATCCAAAAGATTTACCTTAGACTAATACAATTGTTAGAGAGTAACAGTAGAGCTTTGATCTGATACAACTTACAACTTATATTGTAGATAACAGATCTTTGTTTAGTCCTCAATTCTACATGGCCTTCATACTTTTCAATTTTGACAGCTTGTTCACCCTTCAAGCATTCATCTCCTTAATCCTTCTTTCTTAACATGCCATTGCAGACTCTTCTCTTGGGTCACTTGATGAAGCAAAACCCTTAACTCCTTCTCTTCCTTAGGTTCTTGCACATGACAACTTTTGCTTCATAACTAGGCATTCCTATAAATAGGAAATTGGGATATTTACTGCTCATTTTCCATCATCCAAATTAGGGTTTTGGATGGATTAGGTAGGATACAATGTATCTACTCCATATCTTGTCTTTTCTAGAAACCTCTCCTAGAATCCATTTGAATTCACCTCAAAAATAGTTTACACCAAATTATTTGCCACCAGCTCATCAAACTTATCTTCCTCCTAGTTCACAAGTTTCAAGAAAATAAACTTGTCAGCTTAGATTTGGCAAATCTTTGATTTTTACCATAATGCAACAGCTCAACATTATCAACCTTTTGATGCTTAGCACATAATGTGTTGCTCAACATTAACTATAAAACCACTCGGCATCAACTAAAGTTTATTGATTCTCAACATCAACTATCTTGCTTGGCATCCACTAGAATTTGCTTTTACTTGACTCCAACTAAATTTCTACTCAGCTTGCACTGACTTTTCTCAGCACCTACTGTCCACTTGGTCAAACTTGGCAGACAAACTTTGTGTAACTTATTCTTCTAAACTTTCTAAGTGTAGCCAACATTTTATAACCTTAAGTAGATTATCAATACATTATGTCATCACTATCTTAACTGATCCTTCTACTTCATTACATAATCATAACTCAACCTTTCCTCTAGGTGCTATTGTTACCTCTTATTGATCAAATCCTCTTCATCAATCAACTAAGTGATAGTACTTGAATCTTATAAGTAGTTGTCTTACTAGCAAATAGTAGGTTTGACATCAGTGATAAAACAATGATTGAAACACATAGCCTTCTTCAACAATCTCCCTCTTCTTCAACATTCTCCCTCTTTCAACAATCTCTCTTAACAATGATCTTTTCAATCAAATTTCAACACAAAGATGATATTTGTTTCATGGTTGATAGTAACAAAGTGTATATACAAGCAGTTAGACCAAGAATTGTATGGGTCAAACCTCTAGGCTATGAGGTAAACATTGATAAAAATAAGGACTTTATTGAAGCACTAATTAATGAGCCTGTTGACCCAAAACCTACATATTTTGGTACCTATGATGAGGCAAAGGCAAGAATTAAACTGGAAATTGAACTCCCTCAGGCAATCAACAAAGGGAAGAAGAGAATTACAAAATTGAAAACCAACACCACTCTTCTATTGACTAAAGGCAAAGGAGATGATATTAAGGATGATGAAGTAGAAGATGAAGAAAAATCAGAGGAAGAAGAGCAATTAAAGAAGAAAGGTAAGGTTATTATAACCAAGCCTATCAAACCATCTACTATTTTGTTCACAAGGAGGACATCTAGGAAGAAACTTGATAAAGAAGGAAGAGATTGTTATTCCAAATTCAGACATTTCCAATCTGAACCCTGATCAAATGCATATATTTGGAGAACTTCTTTAGAAGAAAGCTAAGCAACAGAGGCTTAGAGAAGAAAGAAATAAAGAATTTCAAATAATTGAAGATGCAAAGAATATCCTAGCATAGGCACTAAACATAGAGGTTGACACTTCTCAACCAATTTTGATTTAGCTAGTAGAGGTAGTCCAGAAATTCAATGAAGATTTGAATGGATAGGAGAAATTTTTGTAGAGAGCTAAGAACAAATTTGAGAACAAATTTTTGGAACTTATTGCTCAAAGGATTGCAATTCATCAAGTAGAATTATCTACTATTCTAGGCTCACTAGAGACCTCCTACAACAATGTGTCTTCACTATTTGGTAAACTTTGTGATATTTCAATTTTCACAAAAGAAATTAAAGAAAAACTATAAAATATTGATGAAGATTTGTAGGCAAGTGCGCAACAGTTGTAAATTGACCCAAATTACAGCTCTACCCACTACATAAAGATCAGATTCTTAACTAATATGCAAGTAGTATTACTAAGAGAAGAAGCCAGAATAAGAGCTACACTAAAAAACATTTAGAGCATGATTCTTCCAAACATGGATGCATTGCAGAAACATATTGCACATGCCAAAACACTCATCCATGATAACAACTTCTCAATTGCATTACACACATGCAAGGTGTTGCAAGAAAATTGGGACAAGACAATGGCACTAATTTTAGGTACATTCAAATTTCTTACCACATTTTGGCATTATTGTATAGTACATAGCATACATCTTTGGCATTAATGTCAAAAAGGGGGAGAAGATGTATATTGTAAAGAAGATGTATACTATAAAGAGGAAGTATACATAAAGGGGGAGAAAATGTATATATTAGATGTGAAAAGATGTAAAGTATATTGTATATATGTATGGGGGAGCATTATATATGAAGAGATATTCATAGAAACATCTCTTACAAAACCAATTTTGAAAAATCTCAAAAATAGAGCACTCTACTGAGTTGGAGACACAAGATGATGAATAGAAGGTGTTCTTGAATTCAGTTTTGACTGATAAGTGTTTTGTCACTAATGCCAAAAGGGGAGATTGTTGACATTTCAGTCATGTTTGTTAGTAGTGACATACACTTATTTAGATTGTAAGTATCTACCAAGCATATTGTATAGTTAACAGAGTTAACCAAACATTTCAGTCTCTACTGAGTTCTACAATTGCTACTGAGTCCAAGGGATAGTATTTAGTTTGCATCGAGTAGTTTCTACCAAGTTATTGATCAGCAATGTAACCTGAGCATCTCAGTGTATGCCAAGTTACTCAATCCAAACCAAGTTGTGCAGTGCTTACCGAGTTTGCAGTTACAATGATATGAGTCTAGTGTTGACCGAGCCACTCAGTGTTAACCAAGTGACTCAATTTATACCAAGCTTGTAACGATAGCATTTACTGAGCTATGCAGTATGAATCAAGTGATTCAATTTATATACCGAGTTTTTTAGTATTCACCAAGTCACCAATGTAGACTGAGTTTAGACTACTTGGAAGTGATCAGTATGGACTGAGCTTGTACATCTACCGAGTGCATGATGATGTTGAGCTTTGACAATGGATGTTGAGTATCAAAACCTCATCAAGCTAGTCTTCAGAACCCGAGTTCCTATAGTTGGGTTGACTCTATGTATTTTGTGTAAACTTGTATTATAGCTGACTTTGTTGATTTCTAAATTGGATTGGTATATATGTAATGTATTGTATCACATACAATATAGAATAAGGAAGTAATGTAACAAGTAGAGAAGAGCAGAAGAGAAAATTAAAAAGGCTAAAATAGTATAAGGAGAAGCAAAGATTTATCTATCACAACAAGGTGATAATTACACTCAAAGGAATCTCACTCAGCAAACCAAGTTGCAGATCAAAGATCAGCCACTATTTCATCCCAATAGGTGGATCAACTAAATTCTTTCACAAGGTAGACTTAACAGTCTTTTGTAAATCAAATTACCAAGTGCATACTTCATTGTATGTTTGTAAAATCCTTGTTCAAGATGGACCTAATGGTCTGTATTGCTCCTAACAAGGCAAATCATCAAAAGTGATCATTGTAAGCTTTAACAAGCAAACTTTACACTATAGTACTAAAGCTTGTGGGTATCATCCCAACCCCAATTTTAATTTCTATTTGGAAGGTTTTTGGGTCACCAAATTGTGTGTCAAAGTGTTATGAGTGTTATAATGCTTTCAGTTACTCATGCATGCAATTAGAACAGAATACTCATGAAGGATTAATTGGTAATTAAGGATTAAGTTTTATTGGTTACTGATTCACCCCTCCCCTCTCAGTAACTTAGCCTATAATATATATTTCAAATTTTTTTTACCTCTTTTAAACTTAATTTTGTATCCACACATAGGTTCAAAACTACAATACCTTCTTATTGTGATAGGGTTGGAGTGGCCTTACATATTTATTGCCATTTTTTGTAGGAAAAGGGGAAAAATGTATATAAGCATAACCTTATTTTGTTTTAAGAATTTACCATTTTCTATTTGTACCATCCTACTAAGTAAGAACTTAACTTATGCTCATTTTGTGACCATTTTGATCCTACTTTAATGTATTTCTTATGGCAAGACCTCGTATTGCACTTTAATGCATATTTAATTTAAATATAGATCTTTCTCCACCTTCAAACTTGAGGGTGGATCTAACCTCTATGCACGGCTTCCCTTTTTTATCCCATCACATAATTCATTTTCCACCTACGATGTATGCATTTATTTTCATATTTCAAGATTTTCCCTAATCTCCTAGTAGGTTGTGATTTCTACCTCTACTTATCACACTCCCCAACATCTCAAAAAAATTTGAGGAAATTTTACTTGGAATAGATATTAAACTAACCTTGTCATAGTGTTTTGAGCCTAATTTTTTCCAACAAACCAATGACAAGATCTTCTTCCAAGGTTTGAAACTAAAGTCAAACTTGAAAAAATCTAAGCCCCAATTTTCATATAAAACGACATCAACCCATCTTGTTTTCACATCCACAATCATTCACATCTATAAGCAAGTTACTAGGCATTCATTGTGCATTCAAAGAGATCCAAGAGAAAGAAAGAATCCATTAGTGAAGGCATCTATTATCAAGCATTCCCAACTATAAGCAAGCTATTGAACATTCATTCTACATTCAAGAAATCCAAGTGTAAGCAAGTATCCATTAGTGAAGGAATCTATTATCAAGCATTTATGAGTTATCAAGTATTTCAAGTCTTCATTTCCCTCATGCATGCAAGGAATTTCCTTCCATAGATATAGCTTCTTCTCCACATTAGAGGCCAAGGAGAGGAGTTTGACATCAAGGAAGGAAATCTACATTCATCCATCAAGTCCTCTTCTTCTTTCTCTTCCTCAATACAACATTGTGGTGAATTAAAATATCTATTGTACATGATGGTTTTTTTGACATTGTTGCTTTTTGGTTTTTGTGTTGAGTCAAAGCTATTACCTCAACACACTTGATCACATTCTAAGAGACAATTGCATCTACATGATATGATCTACTTCATTGTTTAGATCTAATCTCTTCTACATGATGATGTACTCTTTTCATTGCATCTATTTCATTTCAATGTTAATTCCTAAATAGGGGTTTGACTCAGAAAAAAATCTCCCCATAACCTTATTTCCCTTCTTTTCTATGTAGAAACAAGTTACAAAGTTACAAATATGAATTTGGGAATCCCAGACACACTTGCAGGCCTTAGAAAATTTTATCAGATGTAGAGCTACAAGGACTAAGTTAACTTTTCTAACATTGTCCAAGAGTAGGTTAACCAAGTTGACTTTTTCCTACACTTTTTGGCTAAAAAATCCATAGTATATAGCTATAGGCACAAAAATCCTAGATCTAGAGTGATAATTGATTCTGACATTCTAATAACAGTCAAATTTAGGTATGAAGGTCATTATTTCCCCTTCTAACTTCGTGGTGAGTCCATTCTATCTATTTTTCCTTTCCAATTACTTTTATAGATTAGATTTGCATTTCCTCATCATTTCTATAGAAGGAATTCAAAACCTTACATTGTGTAAATCTGGCATTAGCACCCTTATTCTTTGGGTTGAGCTAATTGAATACACTTTTTTGTAGGTTTTGGATTCCAGTGTATGTAGGATTTGGGATCTAGCTACCCTTACCATTGATCACCAACTCTTACATTACACCATTTAAAAGCATTTGATAGGCTAGATAGTTATTATCTTAGGCCTCAACATTTTATTATAATCAAAATTAATAGAGAAAGAAGATTAGACTATGCTAGTTAACCTTTACGTTGTGCTTATTTATATTCATCATTTGAATACTTTTCTTTGTGTCATTTCATAATTGTAACTATTGAATATTAATAGGTCCAACTTCCATGGTTTCAACTTAAATGTATAAGTTAATTGATCATGTTCCACTCTCTTTCATTAACTATGATAATTTATGCTATAAAATCATATTATGTTTTGTGATGAATAGATTTTGGAGTGTTGTAAAACCTTTGGTGCATCACCCTAGGTTAGATTTTTTTGGTGTTTAAATTTCTCCTCACTTCCTCCCTGCCCCCAAAATAGAAGTGTTGAATTCTAAAATCTTATAGGCCATTCCATGAAGCACAATAGGTTGTCCCACTCACAAAACATTCCATAGGAGTCGTCTCTTTAAGTGCAAACTTTAGGATCAAGAATTCTATTTTTGGAATGTTTGGTGGTCCCATGCTTTGCAAAAATAGAGAAAAATGATCTTCTTGCTAAGAACAACATCCTTTTTAATGGTCTCTTCAATTATGGATCCTTTCCAAGATAAATCCATATTTGGAATATCCTCCTTAATAACACTAGAGATATTTGAAATTGAAGATATTTCATCAAGATTGATGTAAAACATATTTAAATACTACATGTATTATGTAAACTCGGACTAATTATTTATATTACTTAATAATTCTTTTTTCAATTCAATATTGTTTACAAATATATTTTCTGTATGAAAATCGACATTAGATAAGTACAAGCTTTGTATGAGAAAACACATCAAAAACAATCATAGAGACCAAGAGTCTCTACTTAGAAATCCACTCTTATTTAGAAACTACCTCCATATTAGAAGCCAACTATGAAAAACAAAAAATGATAAACTCAAAATTTCATTAAGATTAGAGAAAAAACAACAGATATTCAAAGTATGATACTTCCTCGCATGGATGTGATGCAGAAACATCTTGCACATGCAAAGACACTAGTTCATGATACAAATTTCTCAGTTGCAAATCTCATGATGGAGTTATCAGCTAAACTTCATATTGAACTGTACATTTTGAAGGTATTGAAGGAAAATTGGGATAAAACTATGTCTTTAATTTTGAAAGTGCATCATGATTTTCTCAATCATTTTTGTATAACCTTGTAAAGATATGTTTATTGCATTTGTAACAAAAATAAGGGGGAATATATAAAATAAAATATATGAGGAGAAACATATATGTATATATGTATAACAGATGTACAGATGGACAAAAATAATTTTGAAAAAAACCAAAATTCATTTAGTTGTGACTGAGCCACACTTTTTTAGTTCAAACCGAGTTGCAAATCCAAGTATATGGAAGGGGGACTTTGACAGAAAATTTTGATTAAAATTTTTTTTTTATTACTGATAGATCTACACAAGATAAGTGTTTTTGTCACTAATTCCAAAGGGGAGATTGTTGACTATATGGAAAGATATATCATCAATTAGTGACAAAATACTAAATTCATCCAGGAAGGTTGGTTAATACTACAACTAAGCTTTCCTTCAATCAACATGCTTCAATGTAGTCCAAGCAGATTGAGAATGTCTTGTGTTAACCTAGCACTATCTTATGAATACACATCATAGTATGAATCAATTTCTTAGTGTGAACCAATCTATTAGTATGAACCAAGTTCATAGTACTTGTTGAACATCGAGTTCAAGAAAGGAATCCAGTATTACTTGACTGTCATAGTTGACCTACCTCACAATAGGTGTATCGCAGTCATGCACTAGGCCTTGTTTAGGAATAATATATTCAAACTAAGGACTATTTCTCCCACTATGAGGTGCATTTAATCTTATCAACCCAGGGATGTATACTTGAAATGGTCGGCACAGTATGTGCACTAGGTCTCTTAATGAGTCACTAAGCTTATGCTGCAGGAAAGTAAAAAATGGAAGGAAAAGAACTTACACTATTGCTACAAGAAACTAACACACTTAAATCTATGAATACTAGAAATAAAATGAAAAGATAACAAATATTTCAACTTGGCTCATCCACTAAAATTGTTCTCACATATACTGCAGGAACATTCACAAAGTGTGATGCTACAGGAAGGAACTCACAACTTCTAACTAAGATACTATGAATGCTTGGAAATAAATCTATTCTATCCTAATCTAATCCACCTTCCAAGTGGGCCCCCTTGGTCAGCTTCTTTAAACTACTAACACAAGATAAAAGTCAAAAAATATTTCATTCAATTTAGAAATTTATTACATAACACAAAACTGTAAAAACACAACTATAAAAGTTAATAGTCTATTCTTAGAAACTATTTCTTCTAACTGGTTCTAAAACTTAACACACTTGGGTCGATTCCTATATATATAGGAAATCACCATTCCATAACAGAAAAGTAAATGACCTAGCTTAAAATCTACAAGAGAGAAAATAGGAAGATAATAATTGAAGGCGAGAAGAAGGAATAATGGCTTAAGGCGAGAATAATAGAGTCTAAACATCTGCTCACCATAGAGTAAATGTAGAGAAGGTAATAAGTCTTCATAGTTCCTCCTTACTCACTACCATGTCTTCTGGAACATTACAACTTCCTCCACCATGGTTTCTCCTTAGCGTTCTCTTCTCCTTAAATACTGTTGACACTTAGCTTCTAAATTCCTCCAATCATCTTTAAGTCTTCATTAACAGGTTAGTTATAACACAAAACATGTTTGCAAATAAACATTTATCAAATTAAATTCAAATATAAGAACGCACATTTTGATAACTATATGAAATATTGCATACTATATATAATATTAGCAAAAGATGGCATAGTTTCTACCCCATAGGTTTATCATAGGTTCGGTAAACATAGGTCCACAAATTTTTTAACAAAGATAAACAGAGTATCAACAAATTATCTTAAACATCATAAAATAAAGGAAAATTTTGGTCTCATCATCTGCCCCCTGCCAAACTAATGCTTGTCCTCAAACATTGCACTTCCTTGTTAGTGACCTGAACTCTCCAATTTTTATTCTTCCCTTTCTGTTGCTCTTAAAAGTGTAGTAAAATCCTCTGGTTCTCTCCCACACTTCTCTCATATGATCTTCCTACAACTTGTCAAGTCTATCAACATTAATGTTATACAAGGGCCACAAGAACATTGGAGGCTGCATTGTTAAGGGAAACCACAACTCCGGTCTAGGCTGCTTCCCTAATTCTAAATATTTTGGAACTCTGTGAAGTGTTGCTTCCAAGCTAATAGGGCTGTGTGGTTCTGACTTCTTAAGAGATTCAGGTAGTCTGGCCCACCTACTCCTAGCACTAGTCATGGCTCTCTAAAATGCAAAGTAGGGAAAATTTTCATATTCAGCATAAACCTTAATTCTGGTAGCAAAGATATTCTCCCTCACTTTTGCATTCTTCTTTCCATAGGTCAATGTGAACCAATCCCTAAGCATTTCATTTGGCTTACTACTTTCTACTCTTAAAGGCAAAGGTCATGTTCTTTCCTCATCCCTGTAGTTATTCAACTGCCTGTCATAATTTTCTTCATTGGACATCCATGACATGAGGGCTTTTAGATGTACATCTCCTATGTAAAGCAAGGGATTCCATTCAGTCTCCAAAGGAATAACAAAATTATGAACATATAATTCACACAATAAGTTATGCTGCCATGGTGGCAAAGTCTAATACAATCCATAAAATTCCTATGCTGATTTAAACTCTACATTCACATTCTTGAGGCTTAACATTAATTAAAACAAAAGAGATTGCTCTTCAAGTACAGAGCATAAACTCTAGGTGGTGGCCTACAAGCAAGGGCCTGATCAGCTAGCTTAAGAGCATGGTCCATGTGCTATTTTTGGCTTTCTAGCTATTCCTTTAATTATGTAATTTCCTCATTTTGAGATACTATAATCTTATTCATCTTTTTCTTTTCTTCTTTCCATAATGCCTCAGCAAACAAATACTGTCCATACAATTGAAAGAGAAGTTTCTACAGTGTGATAGCATTGTGGTCTTATTCAGGATGCCTTTTCCTCTTTCTTTGTTCCTGCCATAGATGTTCTACTAAACTAGTGATCCATGTTGATCTATGTGTAACTAGGGTAGTGTTTGGATCAACATATTCAGGAACTATCTCGTCCCTACAGCTGGAGGTGCCTAGTAAGTCTACTGGGGTATCATCTAGATTTTCTTTAATTTCCTCCCTACACTCTTCAGTAGGATTATCAGGAGTGCTTGTAATCTTAGGATGAAGGGGAGAATGATCAAAAACAATTTGCACAAGGGAATGATCAGAAACAATTTGTACAAGGGATTCCCTGGTAGATGCCTTAGACAAAATAGGATCCTTAGAAACTTGCCCTCTCATTCTAGGGCTTCTCTTTACAGGGGTTTCTTCTTGTGTTACAACCTTTAGCCTACTTTTCCCCTTGGGTGTTTCTGCTACATGAGCAGTTGCTACAGGACCCTTCTTTGTTCTCTTTTGTTTTACAATTGTAGGGTTCAATTTTTGCTGAACAAAAATTTCTTTTGGCAATTTTCGTTTCCTCTTAACTTTGCTAGTAGCATGTTTAGGAATTTCTTGTACAGGTGGAGGCACATTTTCTTGAATAGGGGTAGTTTTTTGTTCATTTCCTTGAGTCCTTTCAGTTTCAGCCTCTTGAATGTTTTGTTCGGTAGGCTCACTAGTGGGAGCTACATTTCCCTCGCTATGTTGTTCAATAGGGTTAGCTTGGGGTTGCAGGGTTTTAAGTTGCACAAATTCATGTAAAATACCTGATTATGCCTTACACAACTAAGTAGCTTGAAATGATGTGCATGCAGGTATGAAAATTTACCTTTGCATGTAAAATACCTGATTATGTGCATGGCTAATTCATTGTATGGTGGTGGCAGTGACATTCTCTTGCAACCTTGTTTTGTGATGTCCAATTGAGGATCAGGTGGCCTAGTAAATTGGGCTCTTGCTAACCTAGTGTCATGCGTGTTGGGGTGGTGTTCTCCAACCACAAGTAACCCTGTTAGCTCAGTGATGCGCTCCTTTGTTGCAACTATTGTTAAGCCCCAAACAGAAGCTTCTCCCTCGTTGAATGTCCTTGTAAATTCTGTAGCCACCTCTTCATCATATGCGGTTAAACTCAATAAATACCCTAGCCATCCACATGTATTAAACTTTCTTACAACTTCTACATCCAAGAGCAACATAGTGTGCTCTATTGCCTCTCTCCTTTGCAACTACCCACCCATTTCCTTAACACTTCCTCTATTTAATTTGTTTTCTCCCTTTCTGTTCAAGCTTCAAACTGTTGTGTTATTCTTCAGACTCATCACACTTCTTTGTTTTAGGAAGCAATTAATTGCCATAACAAATTGTTATGCACAATAATTAAGTTTTGAATGAAGGTAAATCATAAATTTGTGTGAGAATCATCCGAAAATAGGGTTCGGATGATGAAAAAATGTAAACATAGGTCACATCACAGCTTGACATAGAAAATCATTCAAAAATAGGGAGTACAACACCTCACTTTGCGTACTTATGGCAACAATTTTTTATTAATGAAGGGTAATGCAAAGATTTAGAAAATCATCACAGATAAATAGACATGCCTTTGGGTATTATGACCTTCCCTGCCCCCTACTAAATTTAGACAAGTGTCCTCACTTGTCAGACCCAGTATGGGTAAGGGACTAGCATAAAGCCACCATTATATAGATTATGTAGTATTAAATATAATTAACAAAATCTGTGGACTATAAATGAAATATAATTTGAAAATGTTATACTTGTCAATTTGATTTTTGCACGTACCAAAAGGTGGTGGAAATAATATCAGTGGCAGCATCCATCAGCATTTCACAGAATTTTATTAAAAACATGGAAAATTTGATGATGTGGAAAGTGGGTGGATGGAAGATAAAGAAATGAGATGAGGTGGATGGGTGGAAGGTAAACAGATGAGATGGAAAGAAAAAGTGAATAGAAAAAGAACTTTATGCAAACATAAAGTTATTATTATGAGCATGCACACAAAAAAAAACTAATGTTGAAGAGCAACAGTTGGAAGGTTGACACCTTCGACTATAGGAAGAGTTACTTGAGTTGTATTTGCATCTAGTTGTTGGAACTACTGCAAGAAATCTACTTTTGTTTGTGGCCATTTGTATAACTTGAGTTTGTGACCATTGACTAACAATTTGAAAGGTACCGAATCAATGGTAGTTAGTTGAATAGTTTCATTATCAAAGACATGACTAATTTCATATGGTCCTAGCCATCTTGTCTATAGCTTCCCTAGCATATCCTTGAATCGAGAATCATATAATAATGCCCCATCACCAACTTGAAATTGTTTACTGATAATATGAGAATCATGCCAGTATTTCCTTTATTTTTGTATCAATTCAATATGTTCCAAAGCAACTTTGCACATCGCATCCAAAGAGTTAAGATGCAGAAGATGTTCTCTTTGTGCTACAGGAAGTTCAATATCCAATGCTAAGGTTGTCCTTAGATTTTTATGTTCAAATTAAATTAGAAGCATAGCCACCTTTCCAAATAGGAGCTTAAATGGTGTGAATCATGTATTAGTCTTCTAGGTTGTTCTGTAAGCCCAAACAACTTCTTGTAATCTATTGGTCCAATCCCGATGGTGTAAATGGACTATTTTTGTTAGAATATTTTCCAGCTCTCAGTTTGTAACCTCTGTTTGTCCATTAGCTTGTGGATGATAAGGATTGGATTTTGAGTGTCTAATGTTATATTGTTTCATCAATTCTGAGATCATATTAGAGGTGAATTGTGCACCTTGATCAATGACTAGCTCTTTGGGTACACCATAGCGAGTAAAAATCTCTTCATACAAGAATTCAACAATTTTTTCATCACAAGCATGCTTCATAGCCTTAACTTCAACCCATTTTGTCAGGTAGTCAATGCACACTAGAATATAGGACTTCTCGTTAGATGGAGGATCAATTGGACCAATAAAGTCCATTCCCCATTTGTCAAGTAGTGCTAATGTCATATGCAAATTAAGAGGGCTTTCATCTATTTTGGTTGGTCGGCCTATCCTTTGACACTGGTCACACTTTCTTGTATAGTTGACTGCATCCTTATAAAGTGTAGGCCAATAATAACCAGTTGTCAAGATTTTGAAAGTTGTTCTTTTTGCTGCAAAGTGTCCTCTACATGGTTCATTATGACATGCACGTAGAATGTCATATGTCTCATCTTCTCTCACACATCTTCTCATAACTTGATCAGGTCCAGTGTAAAACAAGAGATTATCTATCCAAGAGAAATGAAAACTTTTCTCTACAAGTAGCTTCTTTTCTTTGTAAGAAAAATGTGCTGGTATTTTATTGGCTGCAATGTAGTTAGCAATGTTTGCATACCATGGAGTTTAAACAGCAATATGAAACAAATGCTCATCTAGAAATGTATCATCGACCAAAGTAGTGTCAGCATCATCATGATGGATTCTTGATAAATAATCAGCTACAACATTGGCTTCTCCAAGCTTATCAACAATAGTTATATCAAATTCTTGCAACAATAGTAACCATCTTGCTAACCTACCTGTTATAGCAGATTTGTTCATGAGATATTTAATTACTGCATGATTAGTATGAAAAAATATGGAATAACCAATTATGTAATGCTGCAATTTGTTGAGGGCATAAACTACTGCTAGTAATTCTTTTTTAGTCATAGTGTAGTTCAGCTCTTGACCATGAAGGCTCATACTAATATAATAGATGGCATTTTCAAGATTTTGGGATTGCTGCACTAAGACTACACCTATGGCATAATCAAAGGCATCTGTATAAATGTGAAAAGGTAAATTCCAATTAGGGCCTTGTAAAATTGGGGCTGTGGTCAGAAGTTTCTTAAGCTATAGGAAGGCTTCATCACATTCGAATGTCTAACTAAATTCAGCTTCTTTTGTGAGTAACTTATACAAAGGACTAGCTATTTTGCTGAAATATTTTATGAAACATATGTAATATCTAGCATGACCTAGAAAGGATCTTACATCTTTTGATTTTGTAGGTATGGGCAATGTTTGAATTACCTCTATCTTAGTTGGGTCCACTTGTATTCTTGTAGCGGATATGAAATGACCAAGTACCACACCCTCGTACATGAGCATGAAACACTTTTCACTGTTAAGTGTCAAATTATGTTCTTGACATCTTACCAAAACCTTTTCAAGATTCACTATTGCTTCTTCAAAAGTGAATCCAAATGTTGTGAAGTCATCCTTGTAGATTTCCATACAATCATGTGATATATCAGCAAAAATACTAATAACTACTCTTTGAAATGTTGCAGGAGCATTGCATAGACCAAATGGTAAAAGAGAGTATGCAAAAGTACCCCATGGACATGTAAATGTGGTTTTATCTTGATCTTCAGGAGCAATATTGAGTTGTTTATAACCACTATACCCATCTAGAAAAGAGAAATACTTATTTCCAGCTAGTGTGTCCAAAACTTGGTCTATGAATGGTAAAGGAAAGTGATCCTTTTTAGTAGCCTTGCTCAATTCTCTATAATCTACATAGATTCTCCATTTTCCTCCCTTGTTAGGCACTATAACTAGGGGTGACACTCATCTACTATCAGATATAGGATAAATAAAACCAGCATCAAGCAATTTCTACAATTCAATTTTAACTATTTCTCTAAGGCTTGGATTTATCCTTCTCTGGCATTGACGAAGTGGTAGACAACCTTCATTGATGTATGTCCTATGAGTGCATAATGTAGGACTCAACCCTTTCATATCACTATAATCCCATGCAAAGGCCTTTTCATGCCTTTGAAGCAATTCTTTTAACGGTTCCATCTGTGTGGGTGTTAATTTGGGGTTAACATGAAGTTTATGACCTTTAGTCAATTCAACAGTAGTAGTGGAGTCTATCATAGCGGCTTCAGAAATTGGACTTGCTCCTAATTCACAAGGTAAAAGTGGATAAAGAATTTTACGTTCTTTGAGCAAAGTACAATTCTTATCACATTACTCATATGTGATCAATTCTAACACAGAACTTTTAGATACATCTTTTTCTACCACATAGGTGTTAGTGAGGATACTCTAAAGTACTGAATCTTCTTCTTGCAATTTTAGAAAAGATTGTCTATGCAACATCATGAGTTGTACTATAGAATTTAACTCTTCTTCTTCATCTCCTAAATCTGGCCAAACAAATGTACTCAAATTGGTAATGGTTGGGTTGGATGATATAAATCAAATTGCTTTGTTGCTTGGCCATTTGATATAGTCATATTCCGTGATCTACAACTTATATTTGCATCGACTGTGGCTAACCATGGTCTACCTAAGATGATAGGATAACTAGATAGATTAAGTTTAGGAGACAAAATCATGAAGTCTGCAGGATACTCCAAAGAATCCAAGGTTACAACTATGTTTTCTATCATCCCATCAGGGGTGACAGTAGAACTATCTACAAGCTACATAATTGTTGGTGTAGCCCGTAGTCCTTCTACTTTCAACTTCTTCATGGTATCTTTGGTCATAAAATTTATAGCAGCTCCAAGGTCTATTAAAGAATTTTTAACAAACTGACCATTTATACTGGCATTCACTGCTGGACTTCCTGGATTAGAATATTTTGGTGTAATCACTTTCCCTAGCATGATGTTAGCCAATTGTCCCACAACATGGACTGTGGTGGGGTCCTTCTTCTTCCTTCCAGGTTTCTTCAAGCAAGCTTCCCTAATAGCTTTTCCATAGACTAGAATGTCCTTAATAGCTTGAAATAGTGGTATTTGGATATGTATATTTTTCAACTGATCAACAATGTCAAAAGGCTATTCCTTAGTTTGTTCAAGTTTCTTTTGTATTAGCTTTTCTGGAAAAGGAGGTTCTACTATTGGTTGAGCTAGGGTTGACATGGTGACATTAGGTGAGTCAACAGGTTCAGAGACTGAAGGTTTTGATGATGCAAGAGAATCTGGTATTTTAGTTATAAGAGGCAATTTAGGCACTGGTAAAGTTGTACCGAATCTCAGATGTATATCAGCAACATTCAGGGTGTAAGCAGGATACTGTTGAGCATCAACACTATACATGGGTTGTTGTGGTTGTTGGCTATTCAGATTTGGTTGAGGTTGTGCTGGTAATTGTGTTTTCTTTTGAGGTCCAGGATTTGTAGGTGGTGGCATTAAAGTAGGTTGTTGAACTGGAGGGGGTAATTGTGGAGCACCAGTATTTTGGTTAGGCCATTGTTGAGATCCCTTACATTGGTTCGTAGACTACCAATTCCCTTGGAGTGGTTGCCATTGGTTTTGTTGGTTTTGCCAGTAGTTCTATTGGTTTTGTGGCCATTGGTTACTATGTTGATTAGGCTAGGGTGGTTGGGAATTCTGAGGCCATTGCGATTGTTGTGGGTTATTTTGCCTAGCATTGTTCCAATTGGATTGATTTTGTGGAGGACCTTGGAAATTACAATTTTTCCATTGATTACCATATGAGTTTGAACTTTGTAAGGGGTCCTGAGGCATACCTTGACATTGGGCCCATGGTCGATGTTGAGCAACAAAGAATACTTGCTTATCATCTCCATCTATCTTGACATATTTAGTTGGAAGATGTTGGTTCTCCATGCTTGCAACTAGTTTACATGGGCAATCCTTCTTTTACTTTCAGCAATGACGATAGTACTCAGCTAGTTGTAATTAAGCTTTTTCTTGTTTCTTCTTTGTAGTCGTTGTATCCAGATGTGTGGCAACATCATTAATGATATCTTGTTTGAAATCTGACAATAGGTTAGATATCTCAAGCTTCAAAATGCCTTGAGTGATTCCTTTAGTGACTGTTGAACGAGGTCCTCAGCCTTTCTTCATGGTTGACCTTGAATAGTTTTGACAAATCTTCTTGAGATAATCCCAAGAAGCTTGATATACATCACCACCAGCCATCAGGTCCAATGCTTCTAGATAGTCGTCATTCACACCTCTCAGAAAGACTATCTTTTGTGAATCCTCAGACAATGTATGCTGAGGGTTCTTTTGCAGTGTGTATAAGAAACACGAAACATAGTCTTCCAACATTTCTTCCTCCTTCTATGATATCCTGATGATATCATCCCTCTTGAACTAGATGCTTTGCAATATTCTTTATATTTATCCAGAAACAAAGCTTGCTTTTCATCCCAACTTCCTACTACATTGGCTCCTAAGCCCATGATTCAATGTTGCTAGAAACAACTTAAGCTTATGGGCATCAATGTTGTAGTCAAAACTATGACAAAGAATATCAAATACAAATAAGAAAGTATCAGGGTCTTCAATTGCAAGGCCGTAGAACTTTGGAAGAGCAGTGGGAGTTATGTTCTTAAGATTAGCATTGGTTACAAGACTTAGAAGAGGAAATGGAAAAGTAGGTTGTGCCATGACTGGAGGTATCAGATTATGAGGTTGTTGTTGAAAAGGGACATTGGGTATTGGATGATTCACAACTGGTGGATTCAGAGCAATGTTGTCAAGAAAACTGGCCAATACTTCAGTGAAGGGTTAAAGACCAAATATATCTATTGGTTTAGTTCTTGATAATGATATTGTAGGAAAAATAGGGCTTGTGTCTTCAAAAGGTAACTCAACTTCTTCTTCTTCAACTTCTTCGTTCAAATTAACAAATCCTCATGGAAGAAATCTACCATATTCATCTCATCATCTTCCTCTCTGATGCATGCAGTTAAACTTTTCACACTGGTGAAAGAAACTTCAAACTAGAGATTTCTAAAAAAAAAACTTTATCTAGGAACTAAATGCTCCTAACTTGACACCATCCCCAACAACAGTGCCAAAAATGACCCACCTCACAATAGGTGTATCATATTCATGCACAAGGCCTTGCTTAGGAATAATATATTCAAACTAAGGACTATTTCTCCCACTATGAGGTGCATTTAATCTTATCAACCCAGGGACATATACTTGAAATGGTCGGCATAGTATGTGCACTAGGTCTCTTAATGAGTCACTAAGCTTATGCTGCAAGAAAGTAAAAAATGCAAGAAAAAGAACTTACACTATTGCTGTAGGAAACTAACACACTTAACTCTATGAATACTAGAAATACAATGAAAAGATAACAAATATTCCAACTTGGCTCATCCACTAAAATTGTTCTCACATATACTGTAGGAACATTCACAAAGTGTGATGCTACAAGAAGAAACTCACAACTTCTAACTAAGATACTATAAATGCTTGTAAATAAATCTATTCTATCCTAATCTAATCCACCTTCCAAGTGGGCCCCCTTGGTTGGCTTCTCTAAACTACTAACACAAGATAAAAGCCAAAAACTATTTCATTCAATTTAGAAATTCATTACATAACATAGAACTATGAAAACACAACTGTAAAAGTTAATAGTCTGTTCTTAGAAACTATTTCTTCTAACTAGTTCTAAAACTTAACACACTTGGGTTGATTCCTATATATATAGGAAATCACCATTTATTCCATAACAAAAAAGTAAATGACCTAGCTTAAAATTCATAAGAGAGAAAATAGGAAGATAACAACTGAAGGCGGGAAGAAGGAATAATGGCTTAAGACAGGAATAATAAAGTCTAAACATCCGCTCGCCATAGAGAAAATGTAGAGAAGGTAATGAGTCTTCATAGTTCCTCCTTACTCATTGCCATGTCTTCTAGAATCGTTACAACTTCCTCCACCATGGGTGCTCCTTGGCGTTCTCTTCTCCTTAAATGTTGTTGACGTTTAGTTTCTGAATTCCTCCAATCATCTTTAAGTCTTCATTAACAGGTTAGTTATAACACAAAACGTGTTTGCAAATAAACATTTATGAAATTAAATTCAAATATAAGAACGCACATTTTGATAACTATATGAAATACTGCATAGTATATATAATATTAGCAAAAGATGGCATAGTTTCTACCCCATAGGTTTATCATAGGTTCGGTAAACATAGGTCCATAAATATTTTAACAAAGATAAACATAGTATCAAAAAAGTATCTTAAACATCATAAAATAAAGGCAAATTTTGGTCTCATCAATAGTATCATTCGAGCTCATTGTATTGCTTGAGCATCAACATGACACCTAAGTGCACAGTGTGACCCAAGCATCAACATTCAACAGACCTGAAGGTGTAATTTGATTATTGTAAAGGCACCTCTTATTTGAGCCAACTTGGAATATTAAATATTGTTTGATGGATGTATAGGAAAGGAAAATTACTTTATCTAATGATGAGAAGGTGTAATACATGAATATGAGAGATATAAGCAATTCAAGCAAGTGAATATGGAAAGCAAGAAGAAGATAGAGAAGATTGAGTAAGCAGGCTATCAAGAAGTATAAAGGGAAGAGTAGAGTCATATCTATCACAGTCGAGTGATTACAATCTTCAAAGGATCTATATCAGCAAATTAGTTGCAAACAAGGATCATCCTACTGATTGCATCCTAATAGTTGCATCAAGTGAATCCTTTAACAAGGTGTACCTAACAATCCTTTATAAGATCTCTTAATAGAGTACATACTTCATTGTATTCTAAAATCCTTTCACAAGGTGGACCTAATAGTCCTTCATACTCCTAATGGGGTAGATTACTAGAAGTGATCAATTATAAGCTCTAATAGGCCAACTTTATAACTGCAATACTGAAGCATTATGGGTATAATTCTTAACCTAGTTTTACATTCTCCTTGGAGGGTTTCTGGGTTACAAACAAGTAATAGATTAGGGCAACAACAATAGATTTTTGGGTATGTCTAGAGTACACTATGGAAGAATTTGAAGACATATTTGATGTTTAATTCATCATTGTTGGCAATGGGCCAACATCCCTTATAGGATTTGCAACATGGCTTAACCGCATCCTGTGGCTCTATAAGACGATTAGTTATATCAGGCATTGACAGGTTAATCTTTTGGTGCAATGACAACCCTATCCTTTCTAATAATTGGTATTAGAGCTTGGCCACATGTTCAAATCTTGCAAGCTATTATGAGTGATGCTGGGAGGGAGATTATTGGCAGTGGGCCAACATCCCTCACAGGATTCACAATAGGGCTTAATTGCCTCTCATGGCTCTATAAGACTATTGGTTGTATCGAGCATTGACAAGTTGATCTTTTGGTACAACGACAACCCTATCCTTCCTAACAATCAAATCATCTACAAACTGATGAACAAACAAAACTTGTGAATCAAGGTTTGGGGGATTTACTGAGATGCTTGGTTGGAGATAAACCAAAAGGCTGAGATTTGATTTTACCACAGGTAGAATTTGCATAAAACAATTCCATCAACAAGAGTACTGCATCACATCCATGTGATGAACTATCATACTTTGAGTATATGTTGTTGTTGCCCTAATCTTGGATTTCTCCCTTAGTAGTTCAGGCTATAAATCTATCAAAAATCTAACCTTCACAAGATGATTGGAGCTAGAACTCGGGTCAAGTGCTTACTGAATAGCACTATTTTTAAAGTCTTCATCAATCTTGGTTAGTGTGTCCTTTTTTCCTTGGTTAAATTTGAAGTATCATATAGTTTTGTAAATAAAGAGACAACATTATTTACAACTACTTCTAATGTAGCAATGAGAGTGGAAAATTCCACTTGATCAATGGAAATCATCTTTGCTACATCCTCCAAAACTTTATTCTCAAATTCTTTCTGCCATTAGCAGAAGTTTTTCTTGGCCATTTAAATCTTTATTGAATTGATGTACAAAATCAATTACTTGCTCAATGATGGGGGATTTATTATTTACCTCAACTTGCATTACATCCAAAAATATGTCCTTGATGTCTTCAATAACCTTTCCTTTGTCCCTTTTTGTCTTGAGTTTCCTCTATTGAGCCCTTTTTCTCCATAGTTTGCTTAAGATCTCCATCTGTTTAGTAGAGAGGTTAGATTGATCCCAATTTGGAATCATAATCTTTATATCGAGGTCAATCTCTTTTTCCTTTCCCTTGGCACTTGGAGAAAGCATAATTTCTTTTCCTTTTTCTTCATCCCTCTTCTCTTCTCGACTTGGTTGACTCTTTCTTTCTTCTTTGCTTCCTTTGTCAACCATGTCCTCATCCTTGTCTGATTTTTTCTTGGTTATGCTTGCTGAGAGGTAGTTAGAGTTTGTTGCTCGATTACTACTTGGGTGGATGTAGGACTTTCTTTCTCTTTAATCTTTGTCTTCTCAACACGTGATGAAACAATGGCTTGGCTTAGAGAAGTAGGTAGAGATGCTATTACTGCAATGGTCATCATTTCTGAGTTTGATTCTTTAATAGTTTGTACATCTAGTATTTCATCTTTATCTACCTTATTCTCTTCCTCAAAAATGGTTTTTCACAACTTTGTTGTGGACTAAACAACCTCTTCTCTATTATCAGACAAAATTTGAAAATATTTGAATCTAGGAGTTTGCATGTTGTCATGCTTGGTCATGGACTCCTTGATTTCTTATTTAGTGAAGTGTGGCATGACACTTTTCAATATATGTTCTCTGATGTCCCTCTCTATTTTCACAACATTTGTCCATCT
Source organism: Cupressus sempervirens (assembly GCA_028749045.1). Taxonomy (NCBI): domain Eukaryota; kingdom Viridiplantae; phylum Streptophyta; class Pinopsida; order Cupressales; family Cupressaceae; genus Cupressus; species Cupressus sempervirens. Next base: position 182,354,175 of record CM053792.1, read on the forward strand.
TTGTGTCACTACCTTAAGTAAAACTTCTGGAGCTTGGCTTTTCAACTCATTAGGATCATATTTCCATCTTTCCATCTTTTCAACCAAAACATCCTCTATCTGTTGCTACTCCTTTCTCATAGATTCATATCTAATATATTTGAAACTAGTAATGTCACTTCCCTCCTTCAATATTTTTAACTATTTCTCAAAGGATAGTGAGGACTTATTTAGTTGGATGATGGGTGTATTTTCTTCTTTCTCTTCATCCTCCCCCTCCTAACTTTCAATTTCCTCCTTGACTTTCTAATAGTTGTGATCATAGGGGTAGCTATCTTCTTAGGTGCAGCTTTCTATGGTGCATACTTGATCACTTTCCCCTTCTTTCAAGGTTCTTCTTCCTCTTATTCTTCCCAATCTTCCTCTTCTTCTTCATCCTCCCCTTTTCCCTCAGTGAGCATAGGAGGGCCATCCTTCTTGTCTAATTTCTTATGAATGGTTTCCATTCTTTTCTTTCCTCTCTTCAAAATTTGAGGAATTTTTATTTCTAGAGATATCCTAGTTTTAGCCTCCTCATAGGTACCAAAATGTGTAGCCTTAGGGTTACCTGGCTCATTCAATAGAGCCTCAATGATATCCTTAGTATCATCAATATTTACTTCATACCCCAAAGGTTTTACCCATGCTATCTTAGGTATGACTGCTTGAATGTGAGTGTTATCACAGTTAACTAGGAAGCCAATATCTTGTTCATACTACTTAATCAACTGTTAAGGATTCATGTAACTATTTTGCATATTTTCATTAAAATTCTCAAAATATGCATCCATAATGCCATCAAATTTTCTCCTAAGTCATTGATGAAATCATTGATTTGGTAAATGATAGGTTTATCCTTTCTTTAGACCATATTACCCTTATAAGGGAAGAGATTTTTCACATAGAAAACAAAACCATACCAGAAGGGATCCAAACTTACACATGTTCTTCTTTGATGCCTGAATGCTTTCCATGTTCTTTCTTAGTTGGCTCAACTACAACTCAGCTAGGTTGAAAGATAGATTGTTCTTCACAACCTTGAAAGCTAGGTCATCTGGCTCACAAGGTACGTTGTTAGGTATGCTCAAGTTGTAGATCATGTGAGAAATTACATGGATTCCAAACTTGATTTCCATGTTAGAAACATTGTCCAGCTTCATCCCTCTATCATCCCATTTTGCTAGGGTTTTCTTTACAAGTTCACCTTGAGCTAGGGTTTTGGTTGTTTTAAGTCTATCCAGCATTGGGTAACCCATGACTCAATGGATCATCTTCTTTTTGATCTTCCCTAGTTGATCAAGCCATAAGGAAATATCGTGAACCCTACTTAAAACATATCTAATCCACTTCACTTGAAAATTCCTTGGCATATATAGTGCATGAGTCAAACCCTTGACTTCCAAATGTTTGTGCTTAGGTTTCAACACTCCATTCTCAAATAATTCATTGTATGCCTCATTTAGCTCAAAATAACCTAATAATTGAATTATTCAATGATAAAATGACCTAATGTCGTTGATCAATAGTACCATTAAAGAAATGATTGAGTGAGCTCCCAATGGATCTTTCTACTCATTAATTGTAGGATAAGGCTTAAATTTGTGTGCTTCGCATACCAAATTCTCCAACAACATATTTGAACCCTTCTCCACCTTCATACTGGAGTTGGATGCCATTTATCTTGGTAAATGAAGAATTCACTGACATATATCCTTCCTGAAATGTACTTCTACAAATTTGCTCCAACAAAAATTCACTCTTGATTGCTTGGGGGTTTCAAAATCACTCTGCTCAAACTGGTCTCTAAAAATGAGGTGAGAAAATTAAATTTTAATTTTATCTTTTATAAAAATTTCAACCTTTAGGGCATAATCAATGCTCTGTACTTGGTAGGTAAGAAGACTCGGAAGGTCTTCAAACTTAAGCTCGACATGAACTATTCATTGAGAAGCTTAGTTATAACTAGTTTCTAACTTGGCTTTTCTCAGCGATGCTTGACCACTTAGTTACAATTGAATTTTAACTTGGTTAAAACATAGTTCTCTCCACTTGTCCTAGTGCATCTTAGTATGCAGATTTGGATTGATTTTTCTTATCTAGAACTGATGTAGGATCTTCTTTGTATTTACAGTTCCACCCATCTCCTTATTTTCTTAGTTGGATGTGGATACTTCACCCAACGCATTGGTTTGGATGACAATAGCTTCATTGTATTGTCTTATGTTTTCCTCTAATTTCCTTACCCATTTCTAATTCATCTAATTTTTGATATGTTCAACCTTTGTTTTTCCTTTTTCCTCCAGTGGATCTTTCTACTCAATAATTGTAGGATGAAGCTTAAATTTTTGTGCTTTGCATACCAAATTCTTCAACAACATATTTGAACCCTTCTCCGCCTTTGTACTGGAGTTGGATGTCATTTCTCTTGGTAAATGAAGAATTTCGCTGACATATATCCTTCCTGAAATGTACTTCTACAAATTTGCTCCAGCAAAAATTCACTCTTGATTGCTTGGGGGTTTCAAAATCACTCTGCTCAAACTAGTCTCTAAAAATGAGGTGAGAAAATTAACTTTTTATAAAAATTTCAACTTTTAGGTCATAATCAATGCTCTATACTTGGTAGGTGAGAAGACTTAGAAGGTCTTCAAACTTAAACTTGACATGAACTATTCATTGAGAAGCTCAGTTAGAACTAGTTTCTAACTTGGCTTTGCTTAGTGATGCTTGACCACTCAGTTACAATTGAATTTTAACTTGGTTAAAATGTAGTTCCCTCCACTTGTCCTAGTGCATCTTAGTATGCAGATTTGGATTGATCTTTCTTATCTGGAACTGATGTAGGATCTTCTTTGTATTTACAGTTCCACCCATCTCCTTGTTTTCTTAGTTGGATGTGGATGCTTCACCCAACTCATTGGTTTGGATGACAATAGCTTCATTGTCTTGTCTTATGTTTTCCTCTAATCTCCTTACCCATTTTTAATTCATCTAAGTTTTGATATGTTCAACCTTTGTTTTTCCTCCAATGGATCTTTCTACTCAGTAATTGTAGGATAAAGCTTAAATTTTTGTGCTTTGCATACCAAATTCTTCAACAACATATTTGAACCCTTCTCTACCTTTGTACTGGAGTTGAATTCCATTTCTCTTGGTAAATGAAGAATTTCATTGACATATATCCTTCCTGAAATGTACTTCTACAAATTTGCTCCAACAAAAATTCACTCTTGATTGCTTGGGGGTTTCAAAATCACTCTGCTCAAACTAGTCTCTAAAAACAAGGTGAGAAAATTAACTTTTAATTTTATCTTTTATAAAAAATTCAACTTTTAGGGCATAATCAATGCTCTATACTTGGTAGGTGAGAAGACTTAGAAGGTCTTCAAACTTAAGCTTGACATGAACTATTCATTGAGAAGCTCAGTTAGAACTAGTTTCTAACTTGGCTTTGCTCAATGATGCTTTGCTCAATGATGCCTGACCACTCAGTTACAACTTGGTTAAAATGTAGTTCCCTCCACTTGTCCTAGTGCATCTTACTATGCAAATTTGGATTGATCTTTCTTATATGGAACTGATGTAGGATCTTCTTTGTATTTACAGTTCCACCCATCTCCTTGTTTTCTTAGTTGGATGTGGATGCTTCACCCAACTCATTGGTTTGGATGACAACAACTTCATTGTCTTGTCTTATGTTTTCCTCTAATTTCCTTACCCATTTCTAATTCATCTAAGTTTTGATATGTTCAACCTTTGTTTTTCCTTTTTTCCTTTAACCAAAATTTGTTGTATCTTGATTCATATAGTTTCTTGCCAAATGAGCTATCTTTTTACATACATAACATCTCACATTAGTATGTCTTTTCCTGAAGTGAGTTCTTACACAATTTATTTCGATGTGACTGTATTCTCCACATAGATGACATCTTCCCCATGTGTTATAGTCCCAACCAATAAATTCTCTTTGTCTAGTTCCATTGTGCTAATTATTTGGATTTTATTGATTTGATCTGCACTTAGAAGATTTGTGACCATGCTTGTGACATGTGAAACATTTTCCTTCAAACTTTGATTTGGTTCTGCATTCATTTGCCTTGTGTCCATATTTGTTACAAATGACCTTTGAACTTGGGTTGCATAGTATTAATCCAACAAATGTTTGATGTATGACCTATTTTTCCACAAATTGTTACATGTAGGCCTTTTGTTCTTCTGTGCTCCTTGTTGTGATGATTCTCCTTGATTAGTATACCCTAAGCCAATAGTGCCTTTAGGTCTATTCAGATTTTGTTCATACAATCAATTCACACTTTCTTGTGATCTCAACCTTCTTTCATTGAGTTCCTTTTCAGCTCTTAGTTCATTTTGGAGTCTATCATTCTCTATTCTTAGATTGGTGATTTCATGATTTGTATCATCTAGCTGATTTTCCATGTTTGCCTAATGTTGTGATAGTTGCTAGATTTCATTTGTCTTTTCTTCTAATCTTGTTGCAAGTAATATTTTGTCTTCATCTACCATTTCTTTGTCATTTACTATTTTTTTTCTTTTGCTCCATGACTTCACATAGCCTAACTAAGTGACTTTCCTCTTCTCTTTTCAACTTTCTTACTTCTTCTTGTAGAGTAACATTCCTTCCTAGTGGATCTTTTATGACTGCATCTGCTTCTTCTAAACTTCTTTCTCTATAGAGGTCTTCTATTCTTTCTTCTATGTATAGATTGGCATTCATTTGTATAGCAATTTATTTTCTTCTCTTTAGAGAGTGAGTGAGTTTCTCCTTGAGTTTCTTGACTTGTTCCATAGCCATATGTACATTAAGTTTTTCATTTTCAACAACTTTCTCTAACTTATACACTTCCATTTCCTCAGATCTTTACTCTCAAGTTGTTAAGCCTCTGATAGGAGAACCTTTCTCTGCTACCAATTTTTGGAAATATAATGGAAAACAAGTGACTAAGAAGGGTGGGGGGGTGAATTAGGAACCACTTAAACTTTTCACTTAGAATACTTTTGATTTACTTCATTATATTATCTAATCTACTATCATGCATGAACATAACAAAGAAATCAACACTATAACACTTTGACACAATATTTGATAACTAGGAAACCCTCCAAGGAGAAGGTAAAACCAGGGTGGGGATGACACCCATAATGCTTCACTACTGCGGTAATAAAGTTGGCCTATTAGGGCTTATAATTGATCACTTTGGTGATCTACTCTGTTAGGAGTATTAAGGACTATTATGTCCACCTTGTGAAAGGATTTTACAATACAATGAAGTATTCACTATGTTAAGATATCTTACAAAGGATTGTTAGGTCCACCTTGTTAGAGGATTTACTTGATGCAATTAGTAGGATGCTCCTTGTTTGCAACTAATTTTCTGATATAGATCCTTTGAAGATTTTAATCACCTGACTGTGATATATATGACTCTGCTCTACCCTTTATACTACTTGGTAGCCTTCTTACTTAATCTACTCTATCTTCTATTTTCTTTCCATATTATCTTGCTTCACTTGCTTATATCTCTCATATTCATGTATTACACCTTCTCATCATTAGACAAAACAATTTTCCTTACTTATATATCCATCAAAAAAATATTTTCATTCCAAGTCGATTCAAACAAGAGGTTCCTTTACAATAATTAAATTACACCTTCTGGTCAACTGAATGCTGATGCTCGGATCACACTATGCACTTAGGTGTTATGTTGATGCTCGACCAATATAGTGAGCTCGAGTGATACTCTAGCACCAAGGTAACACTAGATGCCTTGCTTGAACTGGATGCTCAGTTCATATTGAAAACTCAATGAATATTGTGAACTCGATTCATACTGCTAGCTTGGTTCACACTGAGAACTTGGTTCATACTATGATGCATGTTCACAAGACAATATTTGGTTAACACAAGATATTCTCAATCTACTCAGGCTATATTGAAGCATGCTGATTGAAGGAAATCTTGGTTGCAGTATTAACCAACCTTCTTGGATGACTCAATTATTTTGTCACTACTTGACAATATGTCTTGCCATAGGGTCAATAGAAACAAAGTCAAACGCCACTTGATAAAGGCTTGTACAATCAATTGCTATAGAACTTTAGTCGAGGATTATGGAGTGGGGTTATAATAGCTCATCGGGTCAACAATTTTCTAGTTATGGTCTCTAAAAGCGGACCCATCCAACAATGTAATTTTAAATTTGTCTTGAGCTGATTCTATGTACTTAAGTGTAATAAAATAATATAATATGAGGTTGGTTAGCCTCAAGGGTTAGGGCTTAGTGTCTAGAATCTTCGCGGGTGGTGAAAATGCCTATATAAGAAAGGCTTGTATGTTGTCTTAGGGCAATTCTAGGTGATAGTCACAACTTTGTCTTGCAAACTATTGTAAGAAAGGGGCCCATGTGGGTTTGCATATTGTAATTTTGTAATTCTGTATTTGTAGTGATAATAAGAAGCTCATAATTGTATTATTTCAATTTGTATTATTTCTCTTATTTTGTTATGTGTTGTGCTATTAAGGGGAGTACCCATCATCAAGTGGTATCAGAGCGAGAGTTCTTGACCATGTAAAAAATCACCAACTATGAGGCAATTTGCACTAGGACTGTGGTTTGGGCTAAGCATGTAGACAAATCGTCAATTGTGAGACAATTTGCACTAGAGTTTCAACTGAAACACAAAAATGTCTCCATGAAGAGAGCCTAATCCTGGAAGTGTTACACTTGAGGTTAGAGCCCTCTAGATAAAAATGCAAGAATTGCAACAACAAATGAGTAGAGAGATGAATCTTGCTATAAGAGGTGAGAGGAAGGATGAAAGAGAAGATGGAAACATTGATCAGGAAGAAGAGGAAGTTAAGAAAAACTTTTTAGGGTTATTTTCAAGTTTGGAAAAGACCTAAGTTTGAGGTTGCCACATTTTCAAGAAATCTTAACCTAGAGGAATCGATTAATTGGATCAATGAATTTGAAGAATATTTTGAGTATGAGGATATTGAGGATCTTGATAGGGTCAAGTTTGCAAAGGTCAAACTAAAGGGTCACATGAACATTTAGTGACATGAGATTCAATTACAGTGAAATAGAAGAGGGAAAGATAAAATCACCAAATGGGGTTAGATAATAGATAAATTGAAGTGATAATTCATTCTCATGGATTATGAGCTTGATATACTAAAGAAAATGCAAGGGTTGAAGCAAGCAGGAAGATCTGTTCAAGAGTACACAAAAGATCTCTATCGACTTCTCATTAGAACTGACCATGCATAAGTTGACAAAGAGAAAGTTATCCATTATCTTAATGGGTTGAGGCCAAACATTTAAGAGGAATTGAGTTTGAGCCAAATGAATAGTATTGAAGAGGCATACCATTTTATCTAAAGGTTGAGGAAAAGTTGAATAAAAAGTTTGATAACAAGTATAGTAGTAGAGGTAGTAGAGGTCATGGTGGAAGATCTAGCAGATGATCTTATGGAAGTCAAAATGATGATCATAAGAAAAAGGACGAGGATAGCAGTAGAAATCAAAATTAAAGGGAAAACAATAATTTCCATGATCAAAATAATAGAGATCAGAGGGGAAGAGGAAGAATGATATGGTAGAAGTGGTTTTCATGGAACCTATTTTTACTATAGAGAAGAAGGGCACAGGGCATTTGAATGCCTCCAGCATCAAGGAAGGATAGATTAGAGAACTAAAGGCCAGGTTAGAGTTGCACGTGTTGATAAAGATACCAAATACTTGTATTATGAAGATGCTAAAAGAGAAGTCTTAGTTAATAGAAGAGTTCTCGTGAGTAGTGAGGGTGAACCTAATTGAAGGAGGAGCTTGTTTTGCACATGGTGCAAATGTGAAGATAAGTATTATATTGTGATTATTGACAGTGACAGTACTAACAATCTAGCATTAGAAAATATGGTCATGAAGTTAAAGCTCAGGAGGTAGAAACACATGTGTCCACACTGTATAGTCTAGGTGCAAGATGACCACAAGGTCATAGTCAATGAGAAACACCTAGTAAAGTTCAAGATTGGAATCTATTAGGATGAGCTACTTTGTAATATCATACCAATAAAAATATGTCATATGTAGTTGGGTAGCCTATGACGGGTTGACAGACATGGTGTACATGATGGTCATGCAAATACCTACACTCTGACAAAGGATGGAGTGAAACGTAAGTTGAAACTATTGAAGGACAAAGAAGATAAAGATATGTAGTGCTACCATTATATGTTTTGTTGATGAAAAGCAATTCCTAGAGAGTATGAGGTGTGAGCATATGTGTTTTACTTTAATTAAAAATGACGGTAAAGGAGAAGTGGAAGAGGTACCTGTAGAAGCTATAGAACTATTAGAGGAGTTTCTAGATATTGTATCTAACAATGTACCAGATGGATTACCACCAGTAAGGAAGATCAGTCACCAGATGAATTTGATTCCAAGAACCAATTTTCCAAACAAGGAAATACATTGAATGACACCAATAGAAAGTGAAGATTTGAATAAACAACTGCATGTGTTGTTATAGAAGGGGTTGATTCGAGAGAGTTTGAGAACATGTGCTTTATCAACAATATTGACACCGAAGAAGAATGGATAATGGAGGACGTGTATGAATTCTTGAGATGTCAACAAGATCGCAATCAAGTACATATTTTTATTTCCATGAATGGATGATATTATGGACTCTTTGAGTGGAGTTGTGTATTTCACAAAGATAGATCTAAAGAGTGAGTACCATCAGAGTCACATTAGAGAAGGAAATGAGTGGAAGATTGCCTTTAAGACAAGGGAAGGATTATACAAGTGGTTAGTCATGCCTTTTGGGCTAAACTAATGAAGGGTGTTCCCCTTAATACCATAAACCATAAAAAAAACAAAGAAACAACAACAAATGCGAGAACAAAATATGGACTTCTTATTTGCACCGCAAATGTGAAATTATAGAATTCACAAGTACAATATGCTAACCCACATGGGCACCTTCATTACAGTAATTTACAAGACAAGCTGTGAACTATCACCTAGAGTTGTTCTAGACAATGTTTGGGCCTTTCTTAAATAGGCAATTTTATGCCGCCCAAGAAGGTTCTAGACATTGAAACTTAATACCTAGGGTTGACAAACCGTAACAATACATATAGAGTTGACCAAATACATCTTTGACAATTATTTTAGATATTTCAGGTAGCCCAACTTCGGAAGACCATAACTCTTGAACTGTTGCTTTGATTGGCTATTATAACCACTTTTCGAAAACACCAACTCCTAATCTACAACTTTAAAACCATCCAAGTGCCCTTTCGTCAAGTTTCTGAACCTCATCCAGGCACTCTAAGGCCTCCAACAGTGAGCCTGAAGATTTTTCTACAAATTTTTCCATCAAAAATTTGCAATAACTTCTCTGATACTTAAGCTAGAGCAATGAGATTTTTATGGTAGGCTGATAAGTCTAAAATGAATCTTCATATAGAAAATAAGAACATTTCGAGCTTGTATGAAAAACTTATTAAAAATAGCAAGTTCCCATAATAGTAACCACCCTGTCTACTAGTCCTTATTAAAATAGAAAAGACTGAAATGAAAATATTTTTGGGTGATGCGAGATTACTCTTACACATAGGATACTCTTGCATCATAAACAATGCACCGAACACTTTCATGTAGCTCATGAATGAGGTACCGAAGGAATTTCTGGATAATTTTGTCATTGTTTACCTAGATGATATTTTGATCTTTAGTAAGACCTTGGAAGAGAATTTGATGCACATTTATAAGGTGTTTGATAGGTCGAGGGAAGAAAAGTTGCTGATAAATTTGAAGTATAGTTTTGTGAAGGAGTTGGTGTACTTGGGATTTGTAGTTTCACTAGAAGGTCTAAAAATAGACCCTGAGAAAATGAAGGCTATCCTTAAATGGCCTACTTCAAGGAGTGCAACTAAGGTAAGATATTTTCATGGATTGGCTAGTTTTTATAGAAAGTTTATAAGAGGTTTTAGCAATATTTGTGGACCCTTGACTGAAATAATGAGAGGGGATAAGAAAGAATTTAAGGAGTAGTTAAGAGTTTTAACATGTTAAAATAGAAGTTCACAGAGCAACCTGTTTTAGCACTTCTAGATTTTAATAAGGTGTTTCAAGTAGATTGTGATGCTAGTAGTACTGCAATAGGAGCTATTTTGACCCAAGAAGGTAGATCTATTGCTTATTTTAGTGAGAAATTGAATGATGCCCAAATAAAGTATTTTTCTTATGATCAAGATTTTTATGCTATAGTTTAGGCATTGAAGAAGTGGAGACACTATCTTCTTCCTAAGGAGTTTTTTTTGTACACTAATCATCAAGCTTTGCAATATTTGAATAGTCAAGAAAAATTGAATCAAAGGCATTTGAAGTGGGTTGAGTTTTTGCAAAGTTATACATTTGTTTTGAAACACAAGAGTGAGAAGTCTAACAAATTTGCAAATGCTCTTAGTAGAAGACAACTTTTGCTAACAAAGATGCATATTGAGGTGGTTGGGTTCAAGGAAGTCAAGAATTTGTATTCAAAGGATCTTGATTTTGGTAAAGCTAGGAAATCTTGTATAAAACTTGTTACGTATGATAGGAAAAAGTGGTTAGATTTCATAGTCTAGGATGGAATGCTATTCAAAGGAAGTCAGTTGCGCATTCCAAGAATTTCTATGAGAGATAATCTCATCAAGAAGAAACATAGTGGAGGATTAAATGGAAACTTTGGTAGAGATACAACCATTGATTTGGTTGCTGAGAATAATTACTAGTGTCAGTTACAACAAGATGTCAAGAAGTTTGTACAGAGTTACAAAGTATGTTAGATGGCGAAATGAGTAAAGAAAAATATGGGATTGCATCAACCATTACATGTACCTAAGAAGCCATGGGAAGATGTTAGCATGGATTTCATTTTTGGTTTACCAAGGACACAACAAGGACATGCTTTTGCATTTGTGGTGGTTGATAGATTTTAAAAGATGACACATTTCATTCCTAGCAAGAAGACTGGTGATGATATTCATATGGAAAAATTAGTTTTCAAAGAAGTGATGATACTACATGGTATGCCAAGGAGCAATTTTTGATCGAGATACCAAGTTTTTTGGGTATGTCTGGTGTATACTGTGGAATAATTTGAAGACATATTTGAAGTTTAATTCATTGCATCATCCACAGACTAATGAACAAACGAAAGTTGTGAATCAGAGTTTGGGAGATTTGTTGAGATGATTGCTTGGAGACAAACCAAAAGGTTGAGATTTGATTTTACCATAGGCAGAATTTGTATACAATAATTCTATCAATAGGAGTACTGATAAATCATGATTGTAGATTGTATATGAGAGAAGTCCAAGAAATGTTTCAGAATTGAGATAGTTGGACAAAGGAAAAATAAGTAGTAATATATTTGTTTCTGGATTTGATTGTGTAGAGATTTTTACCATCTCTACACAATCAAATCCAGAAACAAATATATTATGCAATGGATTGTGGAAATCTGATCTCTTTAAAAATAAGTAGTGCCGAAGCAAAAGATTTTGCTAAACATTTGAAGAACATCCATGAGGAGGTGAGGAAGTACATTACAAGGATGAATACACAATATAAGGCTAAGGTAGATGTAAAAAGGAGGTATAAGGTATTTTAGATTAGAGATGAAGTCATTGTTCATTTTAGGAAGGAGAAATTTCTAGCCAGTACATATAACAAGATGAAAATGAAGAAGTTTGGACCATGCAAAATACTGAAAAGGTATGATTCTGGAAATGCATATGAAGTAGAGTTTCTAGTTGGACTAAATATTTCACTAGTGTTCAACGTTTCAGATTTGACAAAATATTATGAAGGAGTTGATGGAGATGAAGTTGCAAAAGCATAGTAGAGTATTCCAATGTCTACTTCAGCTGGAAAGGAGACTGAGGAGATATTGGAAAGTCGTTTTGGAAGAAACACAAGGAACATAACCTATGAAGAATATTTGGTCAAATGGAAAGGGAGACTAGTGGAGGATTCATCATGGCTAGCATTTGAGAGTTATCAAGTATTTTGAGTCTTCATTTCTCTCATGCATGCAAGGAATTTTCTTTCATAGATCTAGCTTCTTCCCCATATTAGAGGCCAAGGAGAGGAGTTTGACATTAAGGATGAAGATCTACATTCATCCATCAAGTCCTCTTCTTCTCTCTCTTTCTCGATCCAACATTGTGGTGAATTAAGATATCTATTATTTTTTCTAACATGGCTGGTTTTTGGTTTTCGTGTTGAGTCAAAGCTATTGCATCAACACACTTGATCACATTCTAAGAGACAATTGCATCTACATGATATGATATAGTCCATTTTTTAGATCTAATCTCTTCTACATGATGATGTACTCTTTCCATTGCATATGTTTCATTTCTATGTTAATTCCTAAACAGGGGTTTGACTAAGAAAACCCCTCCCCATAACCTTATTTCCCTTCTTTTCTATGTAGAAACATGTTACAAAGTTGTAGATATGGATTTGGGAGTCCAGAAACATGTTACAGAGTTACGGATAAGGATTTGGGAGTCCCAGACAAAATCGTAGGCCTTCAAAAATTTTATTAGATGTGGAGCTACAAGGACTAGGTTGACTTTTCTGACATTGTCCAAGAGTAGGTTGATCAAGTTCATCTTGTCCTACACTTTTTGGCTGAAAGTTGTGTAGTAGATAGTTATAGGCACCAAAATCCCAAATCTAGAGTGATAATTGATTTTGACATTTTGATAACAGTCAAATTTAGGTATGAAGGTCATTGTTTCCCCTTCTAACTTCACGGTGAGTCCATTCTATCTATTTTTCCCGTGCAATTACTTTCATAGATTAGATTTACATTCCTCATCATTTCTTTAGAAGGAATTCAAAACCTTACATTGTGTAGGTCTTGTGCATTAGCACCCTTATTCTTTGGGTTGAGCTAATTGAATACACTTTGTTGCAAGTTTTGGATTCCAATGTATGTAGGATTTGGGATCTAGCTACTCTTACCATTGATCACCATTTCTTACATTACGCCATTTAAAAAGCATTTGAAAGACTAGATAGTTATAATCTTAGGCCTCAACATTGTATTGTAATCAAAATCAATTGAGAAAGCATATTAGACTATGCTAGTTAGCCTTTATGTTATGCTTATTCTCCTCATCATTTGAATACTTTGCTTTGTGCCATTTCATAATTGTAACTATTGGATATTACTAGTTCCAACTTCCATGGTTTCAACTTAAATGTTTAAGTTAATTGATCATGTCCCACACTCTTTCACTAACTATGATAATTCATGTTATGAAATCATATTATGTTTTGTGATGAATAGATTTTGGAGTGTTGTAAAACCTTTGGTGCCTCACCTTAGGTTAGATTTGTTTGGTGTTTAAATTTCTCCTCCCTTCCTCCTTGCCCCCAAAATAGAAGTGTTGAATTCTAAAATCTTAGAGGCCATTCCGTGAAGCACAATAGGTCGTCCCACTCACAAAACATTCCATTGGAGCTGTCTCTTTAAGTACAAACTTTAGGATCAAGAATTATATTTTTGGAATGTTTGGTGGTCCCATGCTTTGCCAAAAAATAGAGAAAAAACAACCTTCTTGTTAAGAACAATGTCCTTTTTGATGGTGTCTTCAATTATGGATCCTTTCCAAGACAAATCCATATTTGGAGTATCATCCTCAATAACACTAGAGATATTCAAAATTGAAGATATTTCGTCAATATTGATGCAAAACATATTTAAATACTACATGTATTATTTAAACTAAGACTAATTATTTATATTGCTTAATAATTCTTTTTTCAATTGAATATTGATTACAAATATCTTTTCCATATAAACATCGACATTAGATAAATACAAGCTCTTTACAAGAAAATACATAAAAAACAATCATATAGACTAGGGTTCTCTACTTAGAAATCCACTCTTAGTCATAAACTACCTCCATATTAGAAGCCAACTACAAAAGACCAAAAATGATGATTTAAAATTTCATTAAGATGTCCACATGTAGAATATAATTTAGGTCTCCACAATAAAATATACTATTTAAAGCAATTAAACTCAACCCTCAAAATTAATAAATGTTTTAAAAATAAATAAATTGAATTAATGATACTATATTAATATCTCAATATTTTATACCAATCCAATCCATTACCTAGACATCGAGGTATGTAATAATCTATGAAAGAAGAGTTGACATGTTATGTTCGACATATGCAACTCGAATTGATTCCCGTACAGTTAGGAGTACCGTTTGCTCGAGATAACGAGATAAGGAGGTAAAGAGGGAGGATACGCATGTCCAAAACAAAACAAAACTAGAAAAAACAAGTGTCCTCCCCGTCTTCGTCTCCTTTGAACAAAACAATCCTCCACATGATTGATGTTAACTACCAATTAATTGGATTCTATACACCTATTCAATCTATTCTCACATTGCCCACACTTAAGTGTTCTTTAAATCATTTATAAATGAAGTCAAACATCCTTAGATATTTTCCTTGACAATTTCTTAGTCCGCGTCAAAATAAACACTCTTCATTTTTCTTCTTCGCCTATTCAACAACAATAATACCACCATCTAAAGAAACGGTACACGCTATGATACACGCTATGATACAACGATGAGTCTTGCATTCCACGTAGGAATGTCGGCATTATATAAACGCCGACTATTTCCCACTTGAGATAGTGCAAAAACGGGAACGTTAGTCGTCGGAATATTTATGAATAAATGAATAAAGAAACGCACATACGGAGCACAAAGAGGAATATACCACGAGGACGGCGAGGGAGGGGCAGCAAATCGTAGGGGAGATTTTTGGCGGGGACAGGTTCGAATCCCACCACGGCCAGGTGACATTTGGAGTACACAGCTTGCTGACTCGCCGGTGTCGTCTGACCCGTCGCTGAGTCGCTCCAACTACACGGCTCGGATAATATTCCGGCTTCTCAATAAATGGCGGGACGCGTTGAACCGTTCGGTACTCGTGAAGCGAAACGAGTGGGGAGATGAGGGGCGGGAGTCGGAAGGTGGGAACGACTTAATCCATGGCGGAAGAGGTAGCCTTAGCCACATTTGCATTTGCTTTACTTGCTTGACTGCTTCATTCACGCGCCTTGAGATAAAGTAGCGCTTTGCTCTGTGCGCCTTTTATTGGCGGCATTGTTTGCCGAATAAAAGCCAGAGCTTGTTTATTTAAGATTTCTGTCTACTTAAACAACTTTTCTACTAAATTTGTGCAAATATTCTAACTTTATGCCAAGTAGTTCTTGCTGGATATGATTGAGATTGAAGATTTTTGCCCTGAGGCGGTAGGAGCCTGTGCGAGGAATATAAGGGGCCATGGGGTCTTAAATGTTGCCTCGGTAGTCTGTTGACATGTTTCATTCTTGTTCTAGGACGCTGAGGTTTTGTGATAAGTTTGATTCTATTTAGAGGAAGAAAAGTTTGCTTGTCATTGTCTTGGCTTTGTAGAGGTCTCTAAAGATTTTTGTCCTCTTTTGAATGTGTCCATCGATTCGTTTGTTTCCTGAAGATATTGAGAGAAGAAAGTTGGGAGGAGAGTTGAACGCTTTGGTTTTTCCTTCTTTAGGGTACACCGAAAGGGGATATTTTTTGTTTTGCTTTTTCGTAAACTGTAACAATAGTAGCAAGCTGCAGTTTGGCTTTGGCAGCCTTTGTGCTATAACTTTGACAAGTGACCTTTGATAATATTTTATTGCATTTCCCCTAAATTGCTTGCTCTAAAGTTACAGGAAGAGCCCGAGAATTAAACATTAATAATCCCGCTAATTTCGTCGCTTGGCTAAATTTCAGTCTCGGGATTCTTGATTTGAGCGCCGGGCAGATCTTTCGCAGTGAACGGAGGTGGAAAATATTGTGCATTTCGATAGATTGAGGAAATCAGGGTTGCTGACATTTTATTGACAGCGCAGAGATCTGTATGCTTATAAACGGGCTCATCAAATATAGGTTATCTTGCCATTCGGTTTTTTGGACTTTGCAAGATGGATCGGATGTCAGTTCAAAAGGCTAGGTTTGCCTTTTGTACCCTTCTCTTGGCTGGAATCAGCTTCTCTGGTGCGTTCGGAGCTGCCTCGCCTGCAAAACAGAGCTCCAAAAATGCATATGCTACAATGATGTACATGGGAACGCCGAGAGACTATGAGTTTTATGTAGCTATCAGGGTTATGCTTCTATCGTTGATTCACCTTAAAGTGGATGCAGACCTCATCGTTATTGCTTCCATGGATGTTCCGCAGAATTGGATAAGGACCCTGTAAGACCCTCCTCCATCCATTTCTTTATTTGTCAGTTAGATCCATTTCCCTTGCTTTCTGCGAGGCTGGGGGAGTTTGTGCATATCTTGAGCCCAGATTTAGGCCGTAGCAAGGCTTGGAATTCTGGTGATACGGCATTGAAGAGATAGAAAATCTAGTTTTATGAGTATAGTTTTTTGAGCTTTTGTTGGAAATTTGTTTTTTTTCCTCTGGTGTTGCCAATGGCAAATGAAAGGCCAGTCTAATATTTCTTCTTTCTTCTGCAGACATGAAGATGGGGTCATAGTGAAGTCTGTGGATAACATTGAGAATCCTTACAGTTATCGGCAGGGGTTCAACAAGCGATTTACTCTTACATTGAACAAACTATATGCATGGACGCTTGTGGATTATGAACGCGTTGTCATGCTTGATGCAGACAATCTTTTCCTGCAGAATACAGATGAGCTTTTTCAGTGCGGGCAATTTTGTGCTACCTTCATAAACCCCTGTCTTTTCCATACAGGGCTTTTTGTATTGCAGGTATGATATTTAAACCGCTTTTTACCCTTTTTTGTTCTTTTAATTTACTTGCCCAGATTCTCTGAATTTCTCAGAGAATTGATCTATTCAGAAAGTCTTTAATTCATGCCTGGTTGTAGTTCCATGCCTGTGAATTTAGCTCACTGAATTTGGCTTCGTTGTGTGCAGCCTTCTGAAAAGGAGTTCCGTCGCATGCTGCATGAAGTGAGTAGCTTGAGAAGCAATAGAGATGGTGCAGACCAAGGATTTTTGGTTTCATATTTTGACGATCTGCTTGATAGGCCGATGTTTCATCCGCCTGGAAATGGATCAAAACTTGATGGACTTTATCGACTTCCATTGGGATATCAGATGGATGCTTCATATTTCTGTAAGTAAATCTGTTTCTATAATACAGATATGTATTTTGATTTCTTACCCAGGTTTTTCAAGATTTTTAAGAGGATTCGCTTTTCCAGGTTTTCTTTTCAAATATTTTTTAGTAACTTTTCTTTTAAAAGTTCATCTCTTATCCCATATGATAGAGTTTAGCACTGTCCTCCTGTCAGTAACGAGTATGACTGTCTCTCTGATTCAGAAAATTTCAGAGAGAATCAGGGGTTCCCGTATTGCAGATTATCGCTTTAATTTTTTTCTGATAATAGGTGCAGGGGGTTCCTCAAGATTTTTAATGTATTGTGACCTAAGCATATTTTGTACACTTTTATTGTAAATTCTCTGATCTTACTGGAAAATATAGTCGAAAATGCCTTTTCTAGTCAATTTCAGACAATTAACTGCAGAGGAATGACAATAATATTCTCATTTTAGTTAACGATCAAGGACATCCATGCCATTCAATCCAAAGTACATATTAAATAATCATCAAGCGATTAACCAGTATAGGTCATAGCATATCAACTGAAGAAAACCAATTAAGAAAAGCTTCGGGTAGGGCTCCCAAATTTTTCAAATGTATATTTCCAAATTATTTGCAAGTAGAACTGGTTTAGTTTAGTATGAGCCAGTTGTGCCTTCGAAGTGTTAATGAAAGTCGCTGAAGAATGCTTCTTCTGCTCTGTACATATTTCACCTCACCACTCAGCAGAGTGTGTTGCTATCAAATTTCTGCCAGTATCGTATAAGCCTGCAGAGCTCTCAAGCATCATTAATTTTGTTCAGCCAACTAAATCTATTAATCAGGATGAGCTCTTAACTGTATGTTCTCAAAGGCTACTTTTATATCTACCAGATTTTTCATTTGCTTGAACAATAGCAAATGTAGAGACCCATTTTTTAACACCCCAGGAACATTCCTTATCAAGCCACATATTTTTGTCACTTTGTATGTTTTCAGTTGGGATGGCCAATTTTGCAGCAGCCTGCCTAAATTATGTTGCATGCCTGTTCTTGTCGATATTGTTCTTTACTGGTATATTCTGATCTCAATAAAGTTAATTGCATAAATTAGATTGAATGTGCGGATACTCTATAGATTATGCCATTAGTTTGTCATATTGCCAATGTTTAGCACTTCTGAAATTCAGGCTCGTTTTAGTTGGCTAAAAAGTTAAAATTTTACTTAATGTAGTTTCCAAATCTGGCTAGTTTGAATGTTTGGATATGCTGGGTTTTTCCGATTGAGTCTAGATGTTTCAGTTACTACAAAAGATTACCAGTTTTTAATCAAAATTTCAGATTTTCAAAGTTTGTGGACTCTCAATGAATTTAAGCTCTCTAATGTCGTAGCTGTATGTTTTTTGCCAACTAGGGAGTGATTTATATCAACAATTATAATTTATTGTTAATTACAAGGTTGTATCCTATTTCATATCACGACTTCTTTCTTTTGGGTTGATATTTTCCAATGTTGGATAAAACTTTCATAGATCAGTAAAATGATACTTTTTGCTCATGCTTTCAGTAAGGACTGTAGAAGTAATTTAATACGCATAGTGAATGTAATTTTTATGTTTCTGGATTTGACTGTTTTTTAGCATCAACATTTTGAATCACATTTTTTATTCTCTCATCCTAATAAGGATCGCAGAGTGTGATCTGAAATGTTGATGCTAAAAAACATACTCAATCAAATCCAGAAACAAAAAATTTACATTTCTAATGGATTGTGGAAATCTGATAAGATTAAGCATAGTGAATTCAAACATGACGGTATTTGTTCTGTTTTGTAGACTTGAAGTTGAAATGGCGTGTACCTTGTGGACCAAATAGTGTTATCACTTTTCCTAGCGCGCCTTGGTTGAAGCCATGGTATTGGTGGTCATGGCCTGTCCTGCCTCTAGGCCTTTCTTGGCATGAGCAGAGGTTTCAAACGATAGGGTAAGGAAGCTTGGCTACCAAACGAAGTCAACGATCTCTTTGTTTAATTGAGTGTGCACTTATCTAACATGAGTACTGTGCAGGTATGGTGCAGAGATGCCTTTGATTCTCCTGGAGTCACTCTTTTACATGGTCACCATGGCTGTGTCTATAATTGCTTTCAAGGGTTTTCATCCCTCTTTGTCGAAGCTTTGCCACATGAAACCTGAACAGGGTTTCCTACTGTACCCAAATTTTCTTAAGCTACTGGTTC
Organism: Cupressus sempervirens; assembly: GCA_028749045.1. Classification (NCBI taxonomy): domain Eukaryota; kingdom Viridiplantae; phylum Streptophyta; class Pinopsida; order Cupressales; family Cupressaceae; genus Cupressus; species Cupressus sempervirens. The sequence continues at coordinate 182,373,634 of CM053792.1, forward strand.
TCACTTGTATGGTGGGAAGTCATCTACTACCTTTTTTCCTTGTTCCGAGAACAGTTCATCCTCTAATGGGCTGGGGGCTTTACTTATTAGGCTCCATGTCTTTTGGGGTTGTTCTGAAAAATGCATTCTTACTTCCAGCTTTGCCACTTTTTACCCCTTGGTTAGGTATATTTGGGTCACTCCTTGCCATGGCTTTTCCATTCTACTCTAATGGTATAGTAAGAGCATTGTCTGTAGGAGCATATGCATTTTTTGCAGCTCCATTTGCATGGTGGGCTCTTACGAAAGTAATGTCATCTTTGGACACATTAGTTGAACGCGAAGCATTGAGAGTGTGGGGAGCCCCATCAAAATCTGAAACACAGTCTTTGCTGATGAAAGTTTGTTAGAGCCTCGTCAATATCTGAACCGCTTTGCTGATGAAAATTTATTAAAACTAGCTGTTATATCTACAATTGGGGATCATCAACGAGTGTTCCAATTTACTGTTCAGCAACCCAAATCTCAGTTCATAAACCTGTTTGGGGTCACTTTAATTCGAACAGAGCAAGCAATTAATTTCAAATAACAGAACTGAAATTCATCAAAGATGCATGTTTGTACAGCACCTCAAACAAAAGAAGCCATTGTTCTCCATTTTTTTGGATTTTTCCCATGTGGCAGATTGGGACTGATCAAGGGCCTTGTATTTTGTGCTGACTTATGGTACTGTCACATGTGGAGGGCAATTCCTGGATGGAGTCCATTACATAACAAGAGTGTACAAGTAAAATCTCTAATTTTTCACATTCTTTGGTCCGGTTGCAAAAACTTTCCTTGTGAGTAATTCGATTCATTCATTGGAAGACAATGCAAGTTTTTAATCAACAGAATGCCTTTTTAAGTTTATTTGTTTTAAAGAAGTGATTGCTAGCTTAGAGTAGAATGGATAATTTCAGACCTAATACAGACTTCAGATATCATACTAACCTGACTTATTTCACTATTGAGCGAGGGTTCGGTTTTGACAATCAGCAATTGGCGAGAAACATATAATTTGAAAAGATTTTTAGTTGTAAATTCACTCCAAAGCAATTCTATTATTACCACCACAGCTCATAATCTAGGAAAACATGCGTTAGAGAATGACTTCTGTGAACTTTTGAGCAGCTAGCTATTCCAAGATATCAAATCAAGTCATTGTTAAGTAGTAATTTAATCTTAAAGTCCCATAGGGGTTTGCTAAATAAATGTGAGTTTACGGTCTGATTTTTTTAGGAATAGGAATATCATAAAGCTGGTGGTTCAATAGTAGTAATGCAGTTGAGTGCAAAAATTGGAGATTGGAGTCTTAGACATTGTTTGCTGTATTTTGTGGGCAGATTGTGTTTCAATCTTTTGCATCAACGTTCTGGATCACACTGTGATCCATCATCAGGATGAAAGAGCTAAAGGAAACACATTCTATAATCCACTCTATAATTTTTTCCTTTAGCTGTTTCATCCTGATGATGGATTGAGTGATGCAAAAAATTGAAACACAGTCTGCCCAGAAAATACAGCAAATAATTCTTATAGATTGTAGAAAACTACTATCTACAGTCTAGACATTTTGAAAAGCTGATGGTCTAATGATTTTTTTTTCGAAATGAAAATATAATACATTTTCTTTATTTTTGACACTAATTCAAAATATTAGCTAATAAAAAAGGGCACAGAAAATTATAAATGGTATGCCAAGCCTAATTTCATCCCCTCGAATGTGCAGTTCTGAGGGTTAGGAGCTGACGATTTTATTGGACCTCTTACTCTAAAAATAGATCCTAGAGCCCCCATGAGACCCACAAAAGAATTAAGTAAAAATTCAATTTCATAAAGGTCGTTAAAGAGTTATTTAATGAGAAACTCCCTTTTTTAAATTTATGAATAGCTCCTTTCTATTAATAAAATAATATACTTGTTACATATATTCACAAAAAAGAGGATGAAGGATACAAAATCACCCTACAAAAGTTCACACGACAAAAGCTGGAAACAACTATTCACCAAAAAAACATATAAGCATTTCCCTCAGATTGCAAGAGCAGTGCCAATCGAGGGTGGGGGGGGGGGAATGTTGGTTGGTGGTGCCGCTCACCTTCTCCGCCTCACTATGATTTTGGCTGGTCTGCAATTCATGTGGCTCCTCCTCTTGTTGCTCCTTTGGTCTCTGGTGGCTCCAAGTGGTGATGATGGCTGGATTGTTCCTCATCCACCTACCAATCCCAAGGAGCATCATTACGATAAGGGGGGGGGGGGGGGGGGCGAGGGAACGTTGGTTGGTGGTGCCGCTGAGCTTCTCCGCCTCACTATGGTTTTGGCTGGTTCGCAATTCTTGTGGCTCCTCCTCCTGTTGCTCCTTTGGTCTTTGGTGGCTCCAAGTGGTGATGATGGCTAGATTGTTCCTCATCCACCTACCAATCCCAAGGAGCATCATTACGATCATTATAACTCCAGGAATCCTTGGGATTGGTAGGTGGACTAAGAACAATCTAGTTATCATCAACATCTTAGCTATCATCAACATCTTCATCAACTTTCTCTGTCTTTCTCCTCTGACTACGATTGAGAAATTGCTAGATTTCAGACGGGGGAAAGACCACTTGGAGCCACTAGAGATCGAAGGAGCAACAGGAGGGGGAGCCATAGGAATTGCAGACCAGCCAGAATCGCAGTGAGGCGAAAAAATTGAGTGGCGCTGTCAACCAACATCGCCACCACTAGGAGAGTGGTGACGGGGAGCTTGCGAGCACGGCGTATGCGAGCGACGGGCAAAATAATTGTGACCTCGATGGTGTTTCATGATGGAGTGTGGTTAGTCGAAAAGTCAGTAGGAACTTTGGTGACCGTGCAAGGCGCGTTACCGCAATGATTGAGCAATTCCTAGAGGTAGGCCATCGCCAACGCCACTTTGTTGGCTTGGACTTGGATCTGCAACATGACATTATTACAAATGCATGCTTTAGTGTACATAGCAACATTGATATCAAGAACGCTGAGTGAAGAGAACAACACTCCTATCTTCTCACAAAGTAAACAAAATTTCCATCCTGAAAGTATGCCAGATTTGGGTAAATTGATGAGGAATCCTAGGGGAATCACATATCACAATCATGAGCTAAGAAAAGGGTTCTAGCTTGAAAGACTTGAAAAATTCATGTATTCATTGCCAATAATTCTAAGCATGCCTACAGAACCAGAAAATATACAAAAATGACTAAGGATGCCAACAAAAAGGACACCAAGGATCAAGAACACCAAGATGTTTGAGTCATGGCCTAAGGGGAAGCCCTTGAAACAACAGGCACCAAGCAAAACGGGCAATCTTAGGCTTAGTGATAGTGTCCCAAATAGTATCAAATCAAACTCTTCAATGATGAGGAGAAGACTGAAGATGCCATCGCTAGTTGAGAGTATCAACCATAGGGAGATGGGGAGAAAGCTACTGATACCCTAAGTTGGGCTTATGACTAGTGAAGGGCATGGCAGTATACCACTTCCAGTTTTTCCACCAAGTTCGCATGATGGGGAGCTTCTTCAACTAAGAGCTTTCTAGCTCTTCTTAGGCTACCCTTAGTCCACTATAGGGTTTTCTCTCCCAACCCTAACCTAGAGAATCCTTCTACTATCCCCATACCCAAGAAACTCTCCCAACAATTCAAAACTCCCCAAGTTCACCCAAAATGCCTTATTTGGCCTAGTTTGCTAAAACTTCACCAAAATGCACCAAGTATTCCAAAAACAAGTTTGAACCCTCCCACTATGGTTCTTGGCTCATCCCCCATCATTTTGCATCCACTTTCCAAGGTTTACTCCCATAACTCTTCAAACTGACTAGTTATGCCTTGTAGCCTTAAGAGCCCCTTTTAGCCCTCTTAGAAACAAGGACAGTGCTATAACTCACAAAATCCCTTAACAAGGCACCTTGGTATATACTAGACTTTTGTTTCACATGACCAACCCTTGAATATTTTGTAGGTCTTGGTCTCCAGTAACGTCTATACAATATATATTCAAGAAACCCTACTTTTAAGGGTTTTATGGGCAATGTTAGTGTTTCTTCCTCCACAGGTGTCAAACTCCTTGTGGGCTTTGGAGGGAGCCCAAAAAGAGGAGGCATACACATGAGTTGTAGCCAACACCTTTGAGCAAATTTGGAGTCTCCCTACAAGAGAGAGGGGTTTGGTAATCTAGTAGTCAAGCTTTATCTCAATTTTCATGAGCACAACATTTCACAAATCCACCGGAGAAGTTTGAAAGGCAAAGGGGATGCCCAAAAAGTAGAAAATCTCCTTGTGAGTGACCTATTTCCACTCAAATTGAGCAAGCCAAGGCAGAGTTGGAGGAAAGGATTGCCTCTAACAGAGCGTCTTGTGCCATTGAATATCTGAACCATAAGCTTTGACAAAAGGTATCCATGCATTGCAAGACATTAGTAATATTCTCCTCGTCCTCTAGGAGAGTGAGAAATGAATCATTAGCAAAATGACCATTGACAAGTTGGGAAGAAGACTTAGACAAGGAAATGTCACACACCAAACCAGAAGAAATAGAGTGGGCAAGTCGGTAACCAAAACCTTCAGCAACAAGAACATACAAAGCTAGAGCCAAAGGGAAACCCTGATGGATAGATTGAAAGAGCTTGAAGGCTTCAAATTGAGAGCTATTTATGGTAATACAAGCATTAACATCTCCACAGACTGGAGAAAACTAGGGCTGAAACCCAAAGCTTGGAGCATAGCCAAAATGAAGGGCCATTCAATTTGATCATAAGCTTTAGCAAAATCAATTTTCAAAAACAGAGGCTACTAGTTGGACTTACAAGCCCACTCCATGCCTTCCTAAACAACAATGATGTCAAGAATATATTTGGATTTGATAAAACCAGTTTTCTCGAGTTGTAGGATTAAGGGAAGAAGATGCTGAATCTTGAGAGCTAAGGCCTTAGCAATGATCTTGTATGACACATTAAGCAAGGTGATGGGCCACTAGTTACAAATATCCTTAGGGTCACTTGCTTTATGTATGAATTTAATGTTTTCTTTGTTAATGATGGCTCTTAGACTCTTAGTATACTATGCTTCAAGATAGACTTTGTGCAGGTCTTAGCCAATAGACTCCTAGAGGTGCTTGTAAAATTCACAAGGGAACCTGTCACACCTAGGGGACTTGTCATTTTCCATAGAAAAGACAACCTCCTTGAGGTCCGCGATGGTGAGAAGCTGCTCACAGAAAGCCTGTTGCTCGATCGCTAGGCAGTTTGGAGTAACAGAAATACACTTTCTGAGAGCTCCCTCTGGGCAAATGAATTTCATTACAAAACAAATTTTTTTTCATAATGGTGCACAAAAGCTTGTAGGATGTCAGGGAGATTGGAAAGAATAATATTTCCTTGTTTAATCTTTTTAATCCCAAAGTTGGTATGACGGGCCCTGAGAGGCTGGAAGAATTCTTTAAAATCTTTATCTGCAATCTCAAACCAATGGAGGCAAGCCTTGATTTGGGCACCTCGAGCAACATAGTTATCGGCAATTTTTTTAACACAGTGAAGCTTGGCAAGTTGCACTTGCAAATCAGAATCAAATAGGTTAAGGGAAAGAGCTTTAGAGGCCTTCTTGAGAGCCTTGGTATTGGCTTCATAAGACCTCTTTCTGAAAATAGCCAATTGCTGCCCATAGATGTGAAGAAACCTATTAATGTATTTGATGATGAGTTTTAAAGATACTCTTATTGATTAGAGCATGATAATGTTTTTGGATGATGAGTTTTAAAGCTTTTTTTCTATCACAATTGTGGGTTGCTTGCTAACTTTAATGACATCTTTTTTATTAAAAAAATGTAAATAATATATAAGGAAAAAATGGTATTAGAGAGCTATCTAGGCTAATTAGTTCCTTGACTATTGGATTACATCCAACAAACTAATCAGATACCAGATATATAATAATAATAATTCGTATGCATGAGAAAAAATTGTAGCAACATACAAGAAAAAAAGAAGAAATTACTAATTGACTAATTGTACATACCAGATACCAGGACCAACAAATAGGAAAAATAGTTCAAAAGGAGCTTACAAGACTTTTGTCATAAATGGAACTTTAATGACATATCTTGCTACTCAATTACATAATTTACAATCCTTAGCAATAATGTTTTTGCTTTAAGTTTAATTGTTATGATACATTGCTTTTTGCTAAGATTTAAGACATTTTCAACCAGGTTTCAAGTATTTTGAAGTAATAGGCATTGGAGCATATTGACATGAGTACAATGTAGATATATTCAAACAACATAAATAGTGGCCATTAAAGTTGACAACCAACAAGTCTTGCTGCTTTAAATAATTTAAGAACTAGTTGAACCTCAAAACACAACCTAGGAAACCTTTATAAGTGCAACTTAGTAGGGAGAGTAAATACAATTGGAAGCTAGATTGTGTAATTGTGAAAATTGAGAGCACATTAAAATTTGGAAGCATAATTTTTTTTGGCAAGAGTGATATAGGATGTGTGGCATGTTGTCATATTAATGGCAACCTCTTTAATTTACTCTTGATCACATTGCAGTTAAGATAAAAATCAGTTTGGTTTGGGTATGTTTGGAGACTTAAGAGGATGCAATTGCAAGGCATGCATGTAGACTATGTTGACCTCATTTTGGTTTTGACAATGCAGTGACAAAACACTTAGTCATTATCTAGCAGAGAATAGTGCAAGCTGAGTGCATAGTATATGCTAAGCATAAGCCTCCAAACAATATGCCAAGTAATATGACTAGCACTAGTAGGCGTTGTGATGTGGAGTCTAATCAGACTCAGAGGTTTATTTGGTGTGGTTTCCCTCCAGATATTTTCTATGGGGATTTCCAAGATGGGGTTAAGGGTAGCACCCTTGCGGGCTCCTGTGGTAGCACCCTAGGTCCACTTCCAAAAATGACCTTATATTGTAAAAGGCATCGACTATTATTTTTATATTAATTTAGCGCTAATTTTGTAAGCGGCAAAAAGCTTATATAAAAAGGCGTAGGGTTGGGGATTTTCATAATGTGTGATGCGAAAATTGGTTCTTGCGGCGGTATTGAGCTGTAAGGGATTACAAATTGTAATAAGGTTGTAATCACTGGATCATAATAATATTGGACTTCTTGTTGGTGGACGTAGCCCAGGGATTGGGTGAACCATATTAAATCTTGGTGTCTTGTGTTCTCTTATGTGTGATCTATTATTTTTCTAATATTGGTTATATTTGCATATAACTGTTATTTCTATCTAAGGTTAATCCTAACAAGTGGTATCAGAGTCAGGTTGTCATTGTCGTCATTTTTTTAGCTAGACCATTGTTGTCTTTTTTTTTTTTAGCGATCATTTGCAGGAAGGTCTCACGGTTGAGTGGGAGTGATGGTAGATGAGGGTAAGCTAAGGGTTGGCAAGTTTATTGGGTAGAACTTTCAGTTATGGAAAATGCAAATAAAGGACTATCTTTATCAGAAGGACTTATGAAAGTCGTTGGATGGAAAAACCAAGAATCAGGGATCTATGACAAATGACGACTGAGATCTTTTGGACAAAAAGACAATTGGAAGCATTTGATTATGTTTGACACCATCGATAGCATTTAATATTACAAAAGTGAAAACGATAGAAGAGTTGATGCAAACGCTAGCAAAACTATATGAAAAACCCTCCGCTTCAAACAATGTATTTATCATGAAACGTTTATTTAATATGAAAATGACAGAAGGTGGATTTGTTGTGGATCATTTAAATAAGTTTAATACTATTACTAGTCAGTTATCTCCTGTGGGTATCAATTTTGATGAAGAAATTAGGGCTCTCTTGATTTTGTGTTATTTGCTTGAAAGTTGGAATGGCTTGGTAATGGCTGTGAGTAATTTTATTTATGGATCTAGTACCCTAAAATATGATGATGTGATTGGTGTTATTTTGAGTGAGAAAACTCGTAGGAAAACCTCAGCTAGATCTACATCAGAAAGTGCTTTGAACGAACAAACTAGAGGCAAAATGACTGAGGAAATAATTCCAAAAATTGTGGGAAATCAAAGGGAAGTCAAAGGGGAAGAGGCCTTAATCTAGAGGATCGAGAGATTGTTGGTACTTTGGAAAATAAGGGCATAAGAAGAAAGATTGATGGACTAGAAAGAACAATGAAGGAGATAAACCAAAAGGGACTAAGGGGGCAAGTGTGGTAAGTAACAAATCTGAAGAGGATGCTTTGCTTCTGTCTTTAGAAAGTGTTGATGATTCATGAGTTTTAGATTTTGGTGCTTCATTTCATGCTACACTTCATAGAGGTTGTTTCATTGAGTATGTCCAAGGGGATTTTGGGCTTGTTTATTTGGGGGATAATGAACTCTGTCAGATTGTTGGAAAGGAAAAGGTTAAGATTAAGTTGTAGAATGAGAGTCATTGGCTACTACATGAGGTAAGATATGTTCCAAGGTTGAGTGAGAATTTAATTTCAACAAGGCAACTTGGTGATGAGGGTTGTGTAGTTATTTTTAATGATAAAAATTGGAAAGTTTCAAAAGGTTCCCTTGTAGTAGCAAAAGGTGTGAAAGTAGGTACCTTATATCTTTGTACAGATCATATTGTTCCTTCTACTTTGATTGTTTTAGAGAAAAATGAATGTTCAGGAACAGTGGCTGCAGTTGAGCAGGGGGAACAAATAGTTGTTGTAGATTCATATACAGTGCTGTGGCATAATAGACTTGGGCACATGAGTGAGAAAAGTATAAAAATACTTCATTCAAAGAAAGTTTTACTAGGTTCGAAATGTATCAATATAGATTTGTGTGAAAGTTGTGTGTATGGAAAACAAAAGAGAGTAAGTTTTGTGAGGACTAGGAAGGAGAATAAAAATGAGAAATTAAAGCTTGTGTATACAAATGTATGGGGACTAGCTCAAGTATCTTCCCTTGGTGGCTCTCATTATTTTGTTACATTTATTGATGATGTAATTAGAAAAGTATGAGTTTATTTCCTTAGACAGAAATCTGATGTATTTCGAACTTTTAAGAAATGGAAATGTTTGGTTGAAAATGAGACTGCTAAGAAATTAAAATGTCTCAGATTTGATAATGGTGGTGAGTACTGTAGTCATGAATTTGAAGATTATTGCTCCACTAATGGTGTTCGTAGACAAAAAACTATTCCAAGGACTCTACAGGAAAATGGAGCGACTGAATGCATGAACATGATTATAATGGAGCGTGCAAGGAGCATGAGGTTGCATGCTGGGTTTCTCTTAAACATGTGGGCAGAGGCTGCCAATAATGCTGTATATTTGATTAATAGAGGTCCCTCTATTCCTTTGGGTTGTGGTATTCCAGAGGAAGCATGGACTGGTAAGAAGGTGAGTTATTCTTTTCTTAGAATCTTTGGTTGTGAAACATTTTCTTATATAGATTCTAAAAATAGAACCAAGTTGGAAGCTAAGTCAAGGAAATGTGTATTTGTTGGATATGACACTAATGAATTTGGTTATAGGCTTTGGGATTTTGAAAATCGTAAAATTGTAAGAAGTAGGGATGTAATATTTAATGAAAAAGTGTTGTATAAAGATCTGTTGCAGCAACATGAGAAAAAAGAAAATGATTATGCAGTGCTGGATGATACTCCAAATGTTGATGTTCCAACAATTCCTCATGATGTGCAACAACCACAACAACAAATACTACACACCCCAGCGAATGTTAGATGGTCAAGAAGGCTAAGTAAACCTCCAGAAAGATTATCTCATTTCTTGTATTATATTTTACTTACTGATGCTAGTGAACCTGAATGTTATGATGAAGCTGTGCAGGTGGATACAAAGATTCAGTGGGAGTCTGCAATGAAAAAAAAAATGGACTCTTTACCAAAAAATAAGACATGATTTATGCAAGTTTCCTATAGGTAAAAAGACTTTATAGAATAAATGGGTTTACAAGTTAAAAGAAGAGGATGGAGGTAAGAAAAGATTTAAAGCCAGGTTAGTTGTAAAATAATTTGCACAAAAAAGGGCATTGATTTTGATGAGATATTCCCTTTTCTTATTAAAATGACTTCTATTCGCACTGTTTTAAGTATTGTGGCTACTGAAGATTTGTATTTGGAGCAGCTTGATGTTAAAACAACATTCTTTCATGGTGATTTGGATATATATATATATATATATATATATATATATATAGCACAACCACATGGATTTGAGGTCAAAGGTAAGGAGAAATTAGTGTGCAGATTGAAGAAAAGTTTATATGGCTTGAAGCAAGTATCTCGGCAATGGTATTTGAGATTTGATAGGTTTATACATGAGCATTGATATAGTAGGTGTCATTCAGATCATTGTGTTTATTTTAAAAGGTTGATGATGAAAGCTACATTATTTTATGTCTATATGTTGATGATATGCCTGTCGTTGGGTCTAACATGGATCACATTAAGGGGCTAAAATGCCAGTTAGCACATGCATTTGCTATGAAGGTTTGGGGGCAGCAAAACAAATCCTTGGTATGAAGGTTTGCAGAGATAGGAAGAACATGAAATTGACTTTATCTCATGCTGATTATATTGAGAAGGTGTTGCAACATTTCTCTATAGAGAATGCTAAAGCTATCAACACACATTTACCTGGTCATTTGAAGTAGACTAAAGAGATGTGTCCCAAGACACAAGAAGAGAAGTATAAGATGTCTAAAGTACCTTATGCTTCAGCTGTAGGAAGTTTGATGTATGCTATGGTATGTATTAGGCCAAATATTGCACATGTAGTGGGAATTGTTAGTAGGCATATGAGTCATCTAGGGCTTGAGCATTGGAATGTAGTCAAATGGATTCTCAGATATTTGAGAAGTACATCAAGTGTTTACGTTTTGGGGGCTCTACTACTAATTTAAAGGGGTATGTTGACTTAGATTTGGCAGGAGATATTGATACCAGGTGGAGTATTAGAGGTTATGTATTTACTATTAATGGGGCAATAGTGAGCTGAGTTTCTAGATTATAGAAGGTTAATTCTTTATCCACTATAGAGGCAGAGTATGTTGCTGCTAAAGAGGCAACCAAGGAGATGATATGGCTTCAGTTCTTTATGGAAGAGTTGGGACACCCACAACAAGATAATTATTTGTTTACAGATAGAGTGCCATTCATCTTGCAAAGAATTTAGGTCTACATTCAAAGACAAAACACATAAATTGTGGCACCATTTTATTCGATTAGTTTTGGATGATGGACAGTTAAAGCTAGAGAAGATACATACATATGTTAATCCAACATATATGTTTATCAAAGTAGTAACAAGGGAGAAGTTGAACTCCTCTTTAGCTTTGGTTGATATTTTAGACTAAACAAACTAAAAGAACAATACAGTCCCGGTGGTTTGATATTCTAGTGAGAGCTACATGTTTAGCAGTGCTATGATCAGTCTCCAAGTGAGAGGTTATTATTGTGGAGTCTGATCAATTTCCAAGTGGGAGATTGTTGTGATGTGGAGCCTAATCAGACTTAGAAGATTATTCAACATGATTTCCCTCCAGATTATTTCTACGAGGGTTTGGGGGCAGCACCCCCAAGACGGGGTTAAGGGGCAATGCCCTTGCGGGGTCCTGAGGCAACACTGTAACTTTTATTTCTATCTAAGGTTAATCCTAACAGTAGGTGGCAAACAGTTAATATGTGCTGAGTCACTCTAGTGCCGAGCAGTCAATTCATGCCAAGTGATTTAGGTGCCAAGAAACAAAAAGTGCCGAGTTATACAAAAGCCAGATAAGAACATTTAGAGCACAGTGAAGGCCAAGCATCAGAGCCTAATGATGTTGAGTGAATAGTTTTTTTGCATAGATGTTTATTATGACATAAACTTCTATGTAAACCATTTTTGGTTGACATAAATATGAAATTTTGATATTAAGGGATAAGGATCAAGTCATATTACGCATCCCTATGCAATTCATGCAACCAATCAGATTAAGAGAAGCATTAGGCAACAATAATGATCAACAACATCTGTTGATTTTGACCTAGCCCATCTCCACCTATGCCTATTTAAGAAAGGTAAACCCTAAGAAGTTTATCCATGCATGAGGAGATGAATGCTAAGAGTATAGAGGGCATTTATAGTGACTTAGATGGCTATGACATAATTATACATTACAAAATTAGTTTAAGGAGAACATAGTAAAGCAGTGAAATGATAGAGGAGATATATATGACCAAGAGGATCAAGGTTTAAATAGTAAAGAGGAAATCTGACATCAAGCAGCAAGGTGCTAAGTAAAGGATTAGGTGTTGGATCATTCTAATAGGTGATACAGAGTAAATCTCTTAACAAAGTAGTCCTAACAAACTTTTGTAAATCTCCTAACAGAACGCTTACTTAATTGTGAGTTTGAAATCCTTTAGTCAAGGTGAGACCTAATAGTCTTGTAAGCCTTTAATAGGGTAGATCATAGTTTATGATCAAAACTTTGTAGCCATAATAGGCCACACTTTACAATTGCAGTATTGAGATTTGTGGGTGTCATCCCCACCCAGTTTTACCTTCTCCTAGAAAGGTTTATGGGTAACCAAAATCTTATGTGTTATGTGTTGAATTTACTTTATGATATGGATGTGATGTATGGTTGGTTATTTTAATTTACATGCTAAGTTATGAGATGGATGCATGCTGAATTGTTTTTAAGGTTAAAGTTTTAACTGCCGATTCATCCCCCCTATCTCAGAACTTACTTTCTCATTAGCATCTCCAACAATTGGTATCAGAGTTTAGTTCTTTAGAAACGTAAGTTTGACAGCTTTGGAGATAAGATCTTGAAGATGGAAGTCTACAAATTGGGAAATTTTGTTGAGAATCAAAAGATTGAAATACAACTTACCCTACATCAACTCAAGGAGGCAAGAGATGAACTATAACATTCATTGAAGAGAAGAAAGGAAATAACTATGCAAAAAAAAAGACACTTAATATGAAGAAGTAGATACTAGTGGATTATTTGAGGCTATGAACTCAGAAGAGTTTGATGCAACAATTGTAGATCTGATGGAAAAGAAAAATGCCCTAAGTAAAGAAGTTAGGAATCTGAAAAGAGAACAAGAAAATCAATACTATTGTGTGAGACAATTGAACTGAAAAAGAAAGCTGAAAAAGACAAAGCCATGATTGAAGAAGACAAAAGACTATTGGCTAATAGACTTGAGGAGAAGTCATCAGATGTGCTGAGATTGTCAAGCATTCAATTAGATATGATGAATCAACTGATGATTGCAAATCAAGAACTAAACAGGAAAGACATTGAGATTACAACTTTGGAAACATAGAATACCCTACTACAAAATGAATTGAAGACTGAGAAGGAAAAGCTCAACAAGCCTAGTGAAGCCATCAAGTACTTTGAAAAACTAATGGAAGCACCCAGGTCAAGCAATGACACTACTGGTTTAGGCCATTCTACTATTGAAAATGGAGAATCATCTAGGAGTGGTGAACAAAGGAACAATAAGGGAAAGAACATCAAGCCCACTTGTCATCACTGTGGAAAACTTGGTCACACAAAAAATGTTTGTAAGAACAACATTGGAAATCAAAACCCTAAGCAAAAATTCAAGGGACATTGTCATAACTGCAAGAAGCAAGGACATCAAGCACATGAATGCAGGACCAAGACCACCAACACTCATAGATTTGAAGGTTATTGTTACAACTATCAGAAGTATGTACACAAGGCATATGAATGCAAATCCAAATCCAAGTGGACATCTAACAAACATAAAAGGGTACACCATAATGGAAATTCTTATGATTGGGATTACAACACAAGGTACAATTGTCAATATTGTCAAGAATATGGTCACATCTCTGAAAATTACATTAGGACACACTTCAGTGGTAATTACAACAAATTTCTGAATGAGATTGTATGCTTTAGTTGTCTTAAAACTAATCATGTGAGTAAAAACTGTCCAACTCGATCACTTGCATCGAGCAATGAATTCGACAAAGGTAAAAGAAAGGTTGATGCTGAAAAGGTGAAGATGCATATGAACAAGACATGGAGAAAGAAGATTTCAGCGCATCAAGTCTAGATGAGGTCACTTTATCCAATGGATCAGGTGATCACATCACCCCCAACTAGACAATCAAAGTTATGTGTGGAATTGATATCTGAAATGTAATAATATGCATTAGTTCCAAATATCTAAGATTTGAAAGGATTATATATGCATGAACTATGATGCAATGAATGAGTTATAAGCAAGAATTATTCTATTGCTATGTTGTTTTCTATGTTATTTCCGAGCATGGAAAGATTATAGTTATTGTCGAGTTATGGAGATATGGTAGTGAGAGCTAAGATCACTATGTTAGCCAAGCATTTTGAAGATCCTATGATAGTCGAGCTTACAACTATATAAGCACTGAGCAATAAATGCAGAATTTAAAGGGTTATATAGTCAATTTTTGACTCATTTGCACCTACTAGAGTTTGAAGAGCATGAAGGAAATTTGTGAAACTCATTCAAGCATTTACAAACTAGATTCTACTACAACTCGACACCATTCAACGGATTTGAGAGGTAATTAGCTTGTGCTGAGTTTAATTGTTTCGTGTTTTGCAAACCCTAGGTGTCAAATGGTAGCTAGTTCTTTAGTAACACCTAGGAAAGAGGGGAAGGAATTTTTCAATGTGCAATTGATCAATAATGATGTGAGGCAACCCTTATTCCGTGCAATTCTTGAGATCACTTATAAAGGAGATCTGTCTGGTGCATTATTTGTGATACCACCATAAGTTTTGATGATTCAAGATATATGATGTTGTTACACCTGCAAAGTAGGAGAAGTAGGTGGCATAGAAATAAGAGACATCTACAATAAGCTATGCGAGAACAGAGTATTGAAGGAGGAAAACAAGATTGTAGAGCAAAAAGGGTTAACACATGCCCTAGATTTTCATCAGCTTTTCAAAACCAAATGGATTAAGATTGTTTTGAGTAGAATACATGACATATAGCTATGGTTAGAGAATGGACCAATCAAGATTTCTAAGAGGATCATACAAAGAGTGACAAGGTATCCTACCCTTGATAGACCGAAGAGCATGAGGAGTGATGCAAATGAAATCATAGAGAAGAACACTAGAGCCATGTGGAACAAATGAGGGATGTCAATTGATGCAATCATAGATCCCATGGTAGCATTTGCAGTGCAAGTCATTGCACACAAGTTCTTTTAGTCAAGTTGACTGAATAGTGTTTCTAGCATGACAGTTGACCTAGGTTATAAAATAGTAAAGAGACATCACTCTTACGACTTAGCTGAGCTATAGCTACAAAAACTTTTAGAGAATTTGGAAGCTACTAGGAAGGCTAAATTTGCCTCATGTAAGTTTTGTTCATTAATAATTTGCATATTCTTTTATGTGCAAAACACTTTTCTGACATTTGGCAAAGTTGTTTGGAAGACAAACAAACTAGTTAACCAATAGATAACATATTTCATTGAACAACTTGGTGAGAACTTTGAGTTGGTAATGATAGCTATTTTGAAGATTTTAAGAAATCCATGAAGCAAAGGTTAAGAATTCCTATGTCAGTAGTGGAACAACATTACAATGATGTCTGTTTCCTCGATGATGTCGACTACACATATGTGCAGGCAACAATTCCAAGGGTTAGATGGTTGAGACCCTTGCCATATGAAATCAATGTTGATGAAGCTTCAGTAGCTATCATTGCATTACTGGTAGAATAAATTGACAAGGATGCAAGATCCTTTGGCAACTATGATGAGGCAAAATCCAAAATTAGAATTAACTTGTAGACTGTCTCAGTCATTAGAAAAAAGAATAAGATAGTAAAGAAATTGAAAGAAAAATTTAGAGAAGAAGATGAAGAAGAAAAAGAAGGTCATGCACCTCTTGAACTTACTCAAGGATTGAGAGAAGACAAAGATGCTGATGCGGAAGGTGCCGAGGAAGAAGAAGTTGAGGAAGCACCCAAGGTAACTGAGGAAAAGAGGAAAGCACAACAAAAGGTAGTGGATAAACCTAAGAGGACTGTGAAGAAGTCTCAACAAAAGCCAACTGTACCTTTGACAACGTTAAGCACAAGGGCTTCCATTGCACAAGCAAAAGAATAAATAAAGGCTAAAGGAAAAAGAGAAAGTGCCACAATAGAGCTGAGCAAGCCTTCTAAGGGATTGAGGAAGAAATACAAACCTCAAGAGGAATTAGACAAGGAGAGGACTAAATCAGATGACAACAGTTAATTTAAAGTGGTAAGCCACAACCCTTCATTTGATATTGACGATTTATGTGAAAATGTTAAAACCAATGCAAATTTATTTGGTTTTTACATTTAGATTTTGATAAGCTAGGAAGTGTGGATAAAAATAATGTAGAAGAGGCCATATATGATATGATGGTGACATTCAAGACCACTCCACTAGAGATTGCTAACTCCATACCAAAGAGCATATATGATAGAGTTGAGAAAAAGTGACAATTCAACTTATCAACTAAGAGATAAATTAGAGAGGCTATACTAGCCCAAGTCATGCCTAATTTGGATAAGCAACTGATTGCAAAGGAAATGGAGAAACACAAAGGGAAATTTGCTCCTAAATATAGAGCATTCCTTTTTTTGAAGAAGCAAGTAGAAGATGTGGTAACCAAAAACACATTGATTTGAAAATCTATTTATGGGTTATCCACAAAAGCTATAAAGGAGCAAGGAGATCATGAAGAGGGAGAAACTACAAAAGATGACACATCAAAGGAAGATACAGTGGAGGAGAAAGAAAATGAAATAGAAAAGGTAGATACAACTGAAGAAGAGCAACATGATGCATGGATGCTCAAGTGTCGAGCATCAGTCCTCCACATATAGAGAATGAGAGTCAACAAGACTTAGTAACCATTGAGGACATTCAAGATAAGTCCACTTAGAATGTAAGTCCATTGAGTGAGGAGGATATTAATAAACTACAACTAGAATCCACCAATAGGACAATCTCTTATTCAAAATCCATATTGGTGAGGATTGGTGAATCTCAAAAAGTTGAGATTGCATCCACTGAGAATGAGCCACATAGAGATACATCATCAGTGCCATCCAGTGTTGTAGAGGGAAAAGAAAAGGAATCAAAAGAACATCAAACATATCAAAGTGTAATTCCAGAACAAAAAGGTGAGGTTACAAATGTACCATCTGCAATGCCTATTATAGCCATTGAGATGAAAAAGACAAAGGCAGAAACACAAGTCACATCACTGTTGAGTCTACTAAGTTCAACATTACTAGCTATTGTAGAAGTTGATAAAGATGAAAATGAAAAGAGGAATGGTAAGGAAGAGAATCAGAAGGATTATTCACACAAGGAAGAGGATAAGTTGACTGTTGGAACATAGGAATAGGTAGCAATTCATACATTGGTCACCTTACTAGTTTCTACACCTATTTCCAGCAACTAAACTCTTCAAAGGCCAAGTTCACATGAAACACCATTGTAGATAGCAAGGCCGAGTCCCAGTACCCTGTAGAGTATTGAGACTACATCCTATGATGATGTAAGTTTGGACGAAGTGATTGTTCTACCAAAATTTGATTTAAGCACAATCACAATTGAAGAGATGAGCATTCTTTAGGAAGATCTACAAAGAATGAAAAGACAAGAAAATTTGAGAAGGAAGCACAAGAAAAAATAGGTGCTTCATGATATTAAAGATATTTTGTATATGCAATTAACATTACATATTCTTTTGCAAATAAACTTGCTATTAAGCAACTTGTAAATATAGTTGATAAAATAAAAGATGAAGATATAGAGACCAATGTAAAATTTCTAGAATGGTCTGAGAGAAAGTTTCACACCAAAGTTTTGGAGAAGATATCTTGTGCCATTGCACTTAGTCAAGTTGATTCAACAACTAAGGTAGAGGGTGTGAAAATAGTTTTGGGGAACATTTATTCTCTGTATACTAAACTATGTGATGCTGATATCTTTACCCAAGAGACTCAACAAACAATTAACAAGTTGTAGGGAGAGTTGAAATCAACTGGAAATTCATTACAGGTGTCTCCTGTAACGAGCCAATTACACTTTCAGAGTTGACGCAAAGTAGGCTTGCCGAGCTGTAAGTGAAAAATGCAAATATCAGATCCACTCTTATCAGCATCCAGTCAATGTTGACTCCACACATGGAAGTTCTATAGAAGGAACTATCCCAAGCAGAAGCATTGATTAAGAAAGATTCACATCTTTCTACGCATGAGGGATTAGTTGATATGACTACCAGATTAGAGATTCAAATTCAAACATTAGATACAACAAGAGATAATTGGGATTCTTCTTTGGGAATCATCATGCAAGTGCACAAGACGTTTTTGGATAAAAACACTATAAGTGTACAACCCAATTGACATAAGTGTCAAAAAGGGGGATATTGAAGTTTTTGTACATTTTGAAGAAATTTTGTCAAGGCAGATATCTACTCAAGAGGAGTCACAATAATGACATGAAGTATTTACTTAGGGGGAGTAACATGTAAAGGTAATGAAAGCATTTTTGAAAATTTTGAAATTTTGTATGGAAGCCAATCAAAGATGAAAATATTGTTTGACTTATGCATGTTAGAATTTGTATAAAACAAATATAACTAGAATCTAATGAAAGATATAGATTAATAAAGAGAATATAAAATTGTCAGAATAACAATATAATAACAATCTTAGATGTAAATTCTCAAAGGCATAATAGCATCAATATTTCCTAATTGCTAATACATAAGACTTAGCCTATTTATATAGGCAAGAGTCACCTACCAAAGTAGGTGGCACATGGTCAAATCCACTTACCAAAGTTGGGCACCTACCAAAGGTAGGAGACATGTGTTTAATTCCTATGAGAAATTAAATATATGTCTCATAAATATCTCACAATATTTCCTAAATAATAAAACTAAACTCACATAAGTAAACTTAATTAAATGAAGAAATTAAGAAACTACCAATTTACTCTAACACCCCCCCTTAAGTGCAACTTAGGAGACATGCTTAAGCTCACAAAATTAGATGAAGACGCATGATGGGTCCTAACAAAAAGGCCATATTAGGTACTCATGTACAATATGCAAAAAACATGAAATCTCTCATAAAGCGAAGAAAGAGGGAAAACCTCATGGGAAAAACCCTTCCCCCAAAAAGAGAAGAAAATACAAGATGCATGGATGGATGGAGTAATCAAGACCCCACCACCTCGAATATGACATACACCATGTATATACTATAAAGTATCCCTCCATAGGAAGGAAATAATGGAAGAGAGACTAAGTAGTCTCCCCTCAACGGAGAATGTACACCAATGATTGATGCTCCAGCCTTGATGCATAAACTGCTCCATGGAAATTGAACCATGTTCCTCCCTTTACAAAGAAAAACGACCAAATTTGTATGAGAAATATCTCCCCAATCGATAGGAATAAACCTCAAAAATTGTGGAATCTCATAAAACTGCTCAATGTCCCCATGACAATACTAAAGGTAGGCCCTTCCAAGATAGGTGCAAAAAACCACTCTGTTGAATAGGAAAATGCAGGATCTAGTGAGGATGAATGTAGAACAGGTGTTGAAGACTCAATTGCCACCTCTAAAGATAAAGAGAATTCTTGCAACTATTGTACATAAGGACCCATAGTCACTTCAACCTTGAAAGATTGATCATGTGGATTATGAGTGTGAGAGTCAAAGTATTCCCTCGCAACAACTGAAGAAGGATCCTCATCATCAAAGAGAAGATGTATATCATTGACGATGTCTCCTAAATCTGCAATATAGGATTCCACAAACAAACTTGAATTGTCTATCAAGTAGAAATTTCGTGAAGCTGTAGATGGAAGACAAGGAGTATCTTGTGGTACTAAATCATTTGAACCTATGAGTATATGAATCTAACCATCATCAGGAACAACTTTAGGTGCAATATCAATAGGAGGATAAGTAATTAATGACTCTTTTGGATCACATGAAAGGATACCCAAGTTATAGTGTGATGCAGTACAAGGCAAGAGAATCCCCAAATGAGATGTCCTAGCCCCTAGCAATATAACCACATAGTGGAAACACAATAGCAAGAAGCAACAATGCAAGATCTAATACCAAATTACAATAATTTGTTCATAAAATATAACTAATTACATGCAATATGCTTGGCTGTAAGGCCTTTCAAGTTAAGGCCAAATACAAATAACAATTACAAAATTAGTTCTATAAGATCCAACAAGATCCAACTTACAAAATTAGTTCTATAAGATCCAACAAGATCCAACTTACAAAATCAATCTCAGCTAGTCTAGATACACAACTGGATAAGAGCACCATGAAAAATCCACACTTGTACACTCAGGTCCACTAAGAGATCCTCTAGTTCCTAAGCCACAACTCTAGCTCTTCATATTCACATCTATTCTTCATTCCATCTCAACTGAATTACTAAAAGACTCCACAAGACCCCTACTTATACCAATCTAAGCCATGAGTTGGCCCAGAATGCTAAAAACTAACATTAAATACTTGAAGAGCCGCAAGTCAACCTCCAATAGAAATTAAATGTCCAAAAATTGATACCTGAGAAAAATTGCAATATCTCCTAGCTTCGATTGAATTGGAACTTGTGATTCAAACCAAAGGTATTACTTTAGGTCCTCTACAACCCCTTAAGCTTGCTAAGGCTAATTCATTAAGGATAACTTCGAATTCATCTTGAAAGTCACACACAGAAACCTATCACACAAAACTATTAGAAATTGATACTCCAAGAGAATTGCCATATCTCCCAACTTGTAATGAATTAGGAATAGAGAACTTAACCAAAGATAGTAATCTAGGTCCTCTTCAATCCTTCAAATTTGCATTTAAAAAATTAGTTACATGGCTCACAACAAGCACCCAAAAACTAGAAAACACAGTTCCAACAGTAAGGTAAAAATGACTCAAACTTCAACTCAATCCATCCAATCTCTATGCAATCATGAGGAAAGGTTCTCCAATGTGTCTCCAAAACATCCATAGCCACGAAAGAATAACTCCACCAAAATCCAAGCTTGATGCTCCTCAACACTTAACCAAAATCCCTCAAAACATGGAGGATTGCAAGCAAGCCTAAGATGCTCCTACATCAGACACCCTAGGTTTGAAAAGATGTTCTAGTGACTGGAAGAACATCTTCTGGGATTTAGCACATAAATCCCAAACTAGTTCTTCACATACATGTCCTCCAAGTCTTCAACTTGCACACTCTTTCCCTTGTTTTTCTTCTTCTTCTCCACATCCACCACAGGTGTTCCATAGGTCTGCTTTCCATGCTAATCTCCAACCTTCTTAGAATCTACCAACTCAACTCGGCTGCCAATACTTAGGTTCCTCCTACCGAGCTCTTCATTCTACAAAGGAATTATGGAAAAGTTCCTACCACCTTTCTCAATAGTACACATTCCTAACACAATCATGCATAACCCTGTAATCATACTGCCATGATCTACGAAGTAGCACATAACAACTGTTCATATCTACAATATCACACAACACTTTATCCTCATACTGCCTAATCTATAAATCAACAAGGCATTTCTCCCTCTCTTCCAAAGCATACTCACCTTGCAACCAACCAATCCGATAAGGATAAGGATGTCTCACTCTCTTCAAACCAAGTTTCTGAACCATCTCCTCAGCAACAATGTTATTAGTACTACCACCATCCACAATCACCTTACAGATTTTGCCACCAGACTTACAACAAGCCTTGAAAAAATTAGTCCTATGAAAAGAATCCAATGCCCTTTCACCAACTAATACTTTCCGAGCCAACAAACTTTCTCCTTGCTCAGGCTGACTATCCTAGACTTCAACCTCATTCACAATGGTAGTTGACCTACCAATTAGAAATTCAAAAGATCGATGCCCTTCTTTCCCACATTTGAAAAAATTACCTCTGAACTCACCTCTACCTATCCTTCTTTTCTGTTCAATAGGTTTTGGTTCACCTTCTGCTTTCGATTTAGCTTGTGCCAAACTATCCTGCTTCTCCTTCCTTTGGGAACTACCTTGATTCTTCCTCTTTAGCTTCTCCTCTACTCTCAAAGCATATTGATAAGAATCCTCAACCAAAGAAATATTCAGCATACCAATCTCATCCTGAATATCTAATCTTAAATCATTAATGTAATGAGCTACCTTTTCCTTTGACAATTCTCTATGACTAGACCGAATAGTTAACTTGTAGAACTCCTTGATATAATCCTTCATAGACATATCTTTCTGTTTTAGATTCTGCAACTTCTTAAACAACTCAAGTTCATAATCAACAAGAATGAACTTAGCTTTCAACTTAGTCATCATCAATCTCCATCTAGTGATCTTCATTTCACCTTCCTCTTCTCTATCTCTTTGTAGTTCTTTCCACCAAAGAGCAGCATGTCCCTTTAGCTTAGTTTGTGCCAACCTTAGTTTGAGTGGATCCTTAATATCCTCAAGCTCAAAGTAGTCTTCCAATTCACCAATCTAATCAATTAGGTCTTCAAGATTCAAAGTACCCGAGAAATTAGAAACCTCCATCTTATGCTTCCGCTTCAACTGAGATCTAGGTTGAGTAAACTGACCAGCCCTAATTCTAATAGGTCTCTCCACACGATCAGTTTTGTCCTCACTACTTGATCTAGCAACTTCAAAGTCTTCGACAACTTCCTCATAACTACCTTCAGTACCCACATGCATAGGTACACCACCTAAAGCACATACGATTTCAACAATCATGTCACTCTTCATCAATTCTATCTAAGATTTGAAACTGGCTTTAACCTCCTCTATCTCAGATCTAAAATTTGCTTTAACCTTCTCTGAGATCTGTTCTTCTATAGCATCACTAAGATCATTAATTGCCCTCGGGTCCAATCTTCTTGGAAGCATCTTTTAAAATTTTAGCAAACCCTAAGAAAAAAATCCACCAATCCAAAAGATTAATCAGCCACAATATCAACCTTCTTTGCAAATCCTAGTGTAAACTGCCTCAGCTTTGGTGATCTGTCAACACACTCAAAAACAACCTCATCTTTGATACCATCTGATGTAGTGAAAGGAAGGAGAATCCCTAAAGGATATGTCCTAGCCCCTAGCAATATAACCACATAGTGGAAACACAACAAGAAGAAGCAACAATGCAAGATCTGATACCAAATTACAATAATTTGTTCATAAAATATAACTGATTACATGCAATATGCTAGGCTGTAAGGTCTTCCAGGTTAGGGCCAAATACAAACAACCATTACAAAATTATTTTTCCAAGATCTAACAAGATCCAAATTACAAAACCAATCTCAACTAGTCTAGATACACAACTGGATAAGAACACCACGAAGAATCCACACTTGTACCCTCAGGTCCACCAGGAGATCCTCTAGTTCCTAAGCTGTAGCTCTAGCTCTTCAAATTCACATATATCCTTCATTCCATCCCAATTGAATTACTAAAAGACTCCA
Source organism: Cupressus sempervirens (assembly GCA_028749045.1). Lineage (NCBI taxonomy): Eukaryota > Viridiplantae > Streptophyta > Pinopsida > Cupressales > Cupressaceae > Cupressus > Cupressus sempervirens. The sequence continues at coordinate 182,397,187 of CM053792.1, forward strand.
CAAGACCCCTAATTATAGCAATCTAAGCCACAAGCCATCCCATAATGCTAAAAACTAACATTAAATACTCGAAGAGCCACAAGTTGGCCTCTAATTGAAATTAAATGTCCAAAAATTGATACCCGAGAAAAATTGCAATATCTCCTAGCTCTGATTGAATTAGAAATTATGCTTTGAACTAAAGGTAATAATTTAGGTCCTCTACAACCCATTAAGCTTACTAAGGCTGATTCATTAAGGATAACTTTGGATTCATCTTGGAAGTCACGCATAGAAACTAGTCGTGCAAAACTGCTAGAAATCAATACTCTAGGAGAATTACCATATCTCCAAACTTAGAATAAATTAGGACTAGAGACATTAACCAGAGATAGTACTCTAGGTCCTCTTCAATCCCTGAACTTTGTATCTTCTAATTAATTTCAAAAAATTACTTGATGGCTCACAACAGGCACCTAGAAACTAGAAAATACAGTTCCAACAACAAGGTAAAAATTGGCTCAAACCTCAATTCAATCCATCCAATATCTATGCAATCATGAGGAAAGGTTATCCAATACATACCTAACCATGAAAGCATAACTCAAAAAAAATCCAAGCTTGATGCTACTCAAAACTTAACCAAAATCCCTCCAAACATGCAAGATTGCAAGCAAGCCTAGGATGCTCCTGCATCAAAGTAGCCAAATTTCTCTTGAATATGTGAATCAAAACTATTAGTGTGATCATAATACGCTGAAGAATCACTGTCATCATTAGAAAAAAAGTCTACAAATTAATATACTAGAGATTCATGATCAACCACTCATGTAGCAATGATCTCTTTATTCTCTAAATCTCTGATAAGAACAAATTCGGGAGTGAATTCCATAGTCCTTCTTGTTGGCCCATTAGTGAGTGGATATATGGAAATGAGATTGTGAGTAAGGTGGGGTCCACAAAACACATCTTTGAAGGTTCCCTCCCCCTTATCAATTGTTCCTTTCCCAATCACATTCATGTAAGTATGATTTCCCATCAAAATAGGTGGTGCATTACAAGGCTCAAATGAAGAATAAAGAGATTGTGAAGAAGCCATATGATGAGAAGCTTCTGAATCTAGAAGCCATCTTCCTAAATCATGACTTGAAGTAGCAATTAAGAATTGAACTTTTCCCTTGTTATCTTTTCCTTTAGCAACATTGGAATGAGAAGAAGAGGAAGTATTCATTCTTGAAGGTAGATTTATTTGATTTTTCTTGAAGGTAGAATATTCTTAAGTTCATCAATGTCCTTCTTGTAGCAAGGATGTTCTTCATGTCCTTTCTTCTTACAATATGCACAAGTAGGCTTTTCCTTTTTAAATGATTCCTTATATGAGGAAGAAGATTCAAATTTTCTCTGTGATGTGTTCTAATTATTCTTTTGTTTCTGTTCATGATTTCCTGCTTCTTTTTGTATCTTAGGCTCACTAGCAATTAATTCTTGTGACTTGGATGTCTTGATGATACCCATTTGAATTAGCTTTAATTCCTCTTCGATTAGAAGATTTGAAAATGCATCAAAAGTAGGATCAACATATGCAGCTTCCATAGAAAACCGATTGGTATGAAAGGTAGAAACAAATATAGAATACACAAGACCAAGCTTGAGTAGCACATTAAGAATCAATTGTATATCTTCCTTAATTATCTTGCAATCCTTTAATTGTGTTCTTAGTTGTTTAACCTTGGAGATGTAGTCTTGGATGTTGTTGAAACTCTTTGGATCAAGATTCATTAGATCGTTATCAATTTGATAACCCTTAATCTTGCCAGTTTTCCCAAACAAAGTTTCAAGAGCATCCAAAGCCTCTTTAGGTGTCTTGAATGATTCAAGATGAAATTGTAAATCAAAAGAGAATAGTGAACAAATTTTACCAAGAGCTTTTTCATGATTGATCTCCCATGTTTGGAGAGGAACAACATTAGTAGGTGTAGGTGTAGGAATAGTTTCATTTACATATCCTATACAACCTTTTCCCCTTAGATAATTACGTACTGATTTTTTCCATGTTTCATAATTATATGGAGTTAGGAGTTCAATTTTTTGATTTCCCCATTTGTACTACAACCAAGAAATTAAAAAATAAATCAACACAAGATCACACCCCCAATTTCATTAGTTTAGAGATCACCCCCTAGAATAGATGATTTTGGCACTTTATAATTTAGTGCATGTACAATTTCCACTTTTGGGTGAACCCACAATAATGGGTTCCACTTTAGCGGGATGAGGAAACTTGGAAAAATTGCTCAATTTTTGAATTTCCAATTTTTGACTGTTCGCGCGAACAACCGAGACATGTTCGCGCGAACATGTACACTGGACATGTTCGTGCGAACATGCCTTAACAGTCAACTTATCCTCTTCCTTGTGTGAATAATCCTTCTGATTCTCTTCCTTACCATTCCTCTTTTCATTTTCATCTTTATCAACTTCTACAATAGCTGGTAATCCTGAACTTAGTAGACTTGACAGTGATGTGACTTGTGTTTTTGCCTTTGTCTTTTTCATCTCAATGGCTATAATAGGCATTGCAGATGGTACATTTGTAACCTCACCTTTTTGTTCTGGAATTACACTTTGATATGTTTGATGTTCTTTTGATTCCTTTTCTTTTTCCTCTACAACACTGGATGGCACTAATGATGAAATTATTTATAGTTTTGGAGATATAGTCACTTGAACGTGACGTTTGTTGCAAAAATATTGATTTCAGTGTCAAAATTAGTCAAAAAGTGGAACCCACTATTGTGGGATCACCCTTTTGTGAAACATGGAGCAAAGTGAAATTCTAATTTTGAGAATTACAACTTCTAATTTGAAGTAAATGAAGACTTGTATAATAAGGATAATGGATTTCTAGGAATACAAACTATTACAAGTGCCAATTTTTGGCCAAAGGCTGAAAGTACAATTTTTATCCAAATAAGACTATATTTTTTATAGAATATTTGGATTCTTCTCAAAAAATCATGCACTTAAAAAAAATGGCACTCCAAAATATGTTCGTATGAGCCCATATGATGCTCCAAAAGTTGCAAAATGTAAGATTACATAGGTATAGTCATGAAAACCTACAATTTTAGATTACTATATGTATCCAAAAATCAAAAGTAACACCACCACTGTATTATTTGGAGAATTCTATCTCAAATAAAAAAAATTGCATCGAATTTGGAGTCTAGATGACCAAGATATGGCCATTCAAAGTTATACTACCAAATTAAAAATTCAATTGAAGAAGGGTAATGCAAAAATTTGTGTGATTAAACTTGATAGGCTAGTGGACATTATAGTAGAGCAAAAACAACTCATAGAGATGGGCATGTGTATGTCAAATTTAACTTCACATGGTTCTCTGATATATATTTGCAATTGATACAAAATAATTCCAATTTGGATGAAATAAAGGCCAATTTTGACTTTCTCAAGCCTTCTTGATGCAATGGTGAGGTCTATTTGGCCTGAATATGCTTTGTTTTGTGTGCCTTCCTCCAAATTTGAGCAACAAGAATTTGTTTGTAATTGATGTAAACAAACTTCAATTTGGATGAAAGAAAAGTCAATTTTGGCTTTCTTGAGCCTTTTGGATGCAGTGGAATGGTCAAAATGGCTCTATGAATCCACTAGAGTGTAGAAATAAAAAAACAAAAAAAACCACATATATGCCAAAGAGGGATTATTGGGTCTTCATAAGTCCTTTCTGATTCTCCAATTCATATAGAAATGCAAGAGAAGAGCATATGAGATTTTTCAAGACCTCTAATAAGAATAATCTACTCTTTCAAAATTGCTCTGATACCATGTTAGAATTTATATAAAACAAATATAACTAGAACCTAATGAAAGATATAGATTAGTAAAGAGGAAATAAAATTGTTAGAATAACAATACAATAACAAACTTAGATATAAATGCTCAAAGGAATAATAGCATCCATATTTCCTAATTTCTAATAAATAAGAGTTAGCCTATTTATATAGGCAAGAGTCACCTACCAAAGTAGGTGGCACATGGTCAATTCCACCTATCAAAGTTGGGCACCTACCAAACGTAGGAGACATGTGACAAATGAAGACATGTGCTTAATTCCTATGAGGAATTAAATATATGTCTTAGAAATATCTCACAATATTTTTCAAATAATAAAACTAAACTCACATAAGTAAACTTGAGTAAATGAAGCAATTAGGAAAATACCAATTTACTCTAACAATGCATGAGTTAAGTATGTATATGCCATGACAAAGTGTTTTTGACACTCATGTCAAAGGGGGAGATTGTTGATCTCATTTTGTTTTTGACAAGGTAGTGACACAAAACTTAGTGATATCTAACAGAGAGCAATGCAAACCAAGTGCATAGTATATGCCAAGCATAAGCCTCCAGCAAATGCATGTTGAGAATATGACTAGTCAGTGTTGAGTACCAGTAGGTGTCGAGCAATTAGAATATGCCCAGTCACTATAGTGCCGAGCAGTCAATACATGCCAAGTAATTTAGGTGCTGAGCAATAGTAAGTGCTGAGTTATACATAAGCTGAGTAACAACATTTAGAGAACAGTGAACGCTGAGCATCAGAGGCTATTGATGCTAAGTGAATAATTTTTGGCATAGATGTTTGTTATGGCACAAAATTCTATGTAAACAATTTTTGGTTGAGATAAAGACAAAACTTTGATATCAAGGGATAAGTATCTAGTCATATTATGTATCCCTATGCAATACATGCAACCAATCAGATTAAGGGAAGTATTAGGTAGCAATAAGGATCAACCAAAGCTGTTGATTTTGACCTAGGCCATCTCCACCTATGGCTATTTAAGAAAGGTAAATGCTAAGAAGTTTATCTATGCATGAGGAGACAAATGCTAAGAGTGTAGAGGGAATTTATGGTGACTTAGATGGCTATGATAGAGTTATACATTGCAAAATCAGTTTAAGGAGAACATAGCAAAGTAGTGAAAGTGTAGAGGAGACATATCTAATCAGGAAGATCAAGGTTTAAATAGTAAAGAGGAGATATGACATCAAGGAGCAAGGTACTAATTGAAGGATCACGTGCTAGATCATTTTAATAGGTGATACATAGTAAATCTCTTAACAAAGTAGTCCTAACAAACTTTAGTAAATATCCGAATAGAGTGCTTACTTAATTGTGAGTTTGAAATCCTTTAGTGAAGGTGAGACCTAATAGCTTGTAAGCTTTTAATAGTGCAGACCCTTCATAGGGTAGATCATAGTTTATGATCAAAACTTTGTAGCCATAATATGAAACACTTTACAACTGTAGTAGTGAACATTTCTGGGTGTCATCCCCACCCTAGTTTTACCTTCTCCTTAGAAGGTTTATGGGTAACCAAAATCTTATGTGTTATGTGTTGAATTTACTTTATGATATGGATGTGATGTATGGTTAGTTATTTCAGTTTACATGCCAAGTTATGAGATAAATGTATGGCAAATTATTTTTTAAGGTTAAAGTTGTATGCCTAAAATGTGAGCACACTTCTATGAGTCATTATATTCAAGATTTCTCAAAAATGAGGTCCCGAATGGTGACTCATAGCTCCCTATTCATGGAGTGTAGGGGTTTGTAATAGAGGCCCTCAGTCTGACCTAGTTTGTGCCCATACAAGTACACCACGAAACAAGAGATTCAATGATCTAATATGCATGCAAATGGAAATGAAAAAAATTAATCTAAATGATAACAATGCAAAACAATGCAAGAAATGAAATCTAATCTATGAAAGCAAGATCTAATCTATCAATGCAATATCTAAGCTAACATAAAAATCAAAGTATGGATCATGATGATGGAAGCCATGCATGCAAGAGAGAATGAGACAAGAAGATAGAAGTTCTCCACAAAAGCTTTAATATTCAAAACTCTTTCAAAAATCACTCTCCAAACCTGCAACATAACAATAGCATAATAATGGGTATCTCAAAAATGAGGAGAGGACTCTTCCTTATAAAGAAGATTGGACAATCTAGATTGAGAGGAAAAATATTTAATCAAGGGTGGAGAAATAATGATCCATGTGAACTAAAGATCCACCAATGAGAAAAGTGGAGTGGTTGAGAAGAAAGTGGAGAAAGGATGAAGATAAGTCCCATATTAAGTGTAGATAAAAGATTTATTTAATTTTTTATTTGTTTTAACTCTTTTTTTATCAAAAAGAGATTTAAGTGGGATATTTTATTTAATTAAAAGGGAGCAAGTTCTTTTAATTAAATAGGAAATATTCAATCAAATTAAAAGAGGGGTTTTTCTCTTAATTAAATAAATGTAGATGAATTATTTAATTAAAAGAGAGGTTTTCTTTTAATTAAATGGAGATTTATTTTATTTAATTAAAAGAGAGCAAGTTCTTTTAATTAAATAAAAATTATTTAATTAAATTAAAAGAGAAGTTTTTCTCTTAATTAATTAAATGTGGATGAACTATTTAATTAAAAGAGAGGTTTTCTTTTAATTAAATGGGGACTTATTTTATTTAATTAAAAGAGAGCAAGTTCTTTTAATTAAATAGGAAATATTTAATTAAATTAAAAGAGGGGTTTTTCTCTTAATTAATTAAATGTGGATGAACTATTTAATTAAAAGAGAGGTTTTCTTTTAATTAAACAGGGACCTATTTTATTTAATTAAAAGAGAGCAAGTTCTTTTAATTAAATAAGACTTAGGATAAAATGATCAACCTTAGAAATAAAACAAATTGAATTTGATCAAGGAAATTGATTTGAACCAATTTAATAAAATATTACACACCATTGATTTAAGAAATTTGATAAATTAATAAATTGAATAACGGGGGCCCATAGTCTAGGCGACCATTTTAGGGTGCATACATTTGCCCCTCTTTGACTAATGTGTGATCAATTTGGGAACACATGTAGTCAAAGAAAGAAATTGAAGTGTGAGGTCGATTTGGAATCACAAAACAACCCAGATGTGTGGTCGAATCGGGAACACAACAGGACAAAGAATACAAATAAATTTTGACTTGAAAAAGTCAAGGATAAAATTGATAAAACTGAATCAAAGATTGAATTTGATGAATCAAAGATTGAATTTGATAATTACTGCCCCCTTGTGATCGAAATCGAAATGAGATAGAGGAGAAACAACAAATTGCTAAATTTGATCAAATCAAACAAAAGATAAGGTTCTTGATGTAAGATGAAAGATATAAGAATCATAAAACCAAGGTAGATCATCAAGCATGAAATATTATGCCCCAAAGGTGATTTAGAAGAAAAGAAGTGGGGAAAAAAAAAATGGAAGATATGGAAAGAAATAGAAAGAAGAAAAGAAAATGCCCCAAAATCAATCAACTATTTAAGATAGAAATTTTGATTGAGATCACGAACGAAGATAAGGAAATGAAGATCAAAACGTGACCATAGTTGATTAAAAGTCCACAATAAAGATGAAGGGAGAACCCTCTCAAACTCATAATGCAGCCTAAAAATGCAAACTAACATGAAGTCTAATAATGCAAGCTACATGAAAATGCAAAGGTGTACTTGCAAAAGAGCAATTGTAACATAGGATTTTTGTGTTCATGATTCATTAAATAATGTAAAAGAACTTATTTTCATCATTGGACCATTATTAACAGACATCGAAAACCACACAATCATCACTAGTCACAAGTGCAACTATGAAGATATGAATGTAATTTATATCGAATTGAAATGTGGAAAGATTCTAACATAAGCATCAAAGACATAAAGGTCAAGATGACTTCAATGTTAGCTTACCCAATTTAATGTAGCAAAACCATGCTCGCATCAAGGCATAGATGCCAACATGACCATAAGAACGGTTGTGCAAAAACAATCAAGGATGATGCCTCAAATCTCCTAAGCGTTTCAAGGGGACCACAAGAGACACTCTAGAGTTGCAAGACCACACCCGCAAGGAAAAACCAAATAAAAACATGTCCCACGCCCCAAGTCCTCTAGCGATGCATCATGGAGAGACTTATTAGACAAGGACACTCAACAAAAATCAATAATAGTCAGCACACAAAGAAAAAATCATGACATAAGTCAAGCATTAAGTGTTGCGTTTAAAATTTAAGTGTGTTAACTGATACTGAGTTTGGAAGATAAGGATCAAATGCTTGCAAGAAGGGAAGATCACATGATGATACTGGGTAAGACTAAACCAACAAGTGTTGAAAAACACTCGATGTCAAAGGTTGTATTGAAAAATACAATTGGGGTGGTGTTGAAAAACACCGTTTGCGAGGTGTCCTAAAGACTAACACATCCAAGAGACCAAAGCTAACATATTTATGCCCCCTAGACAAAGACCAATTCCAAACCAAGGCAACAAGGACAAGGCGTGATGGAGAAAGGCTAAGTGTCGAGGACATGCGCTAAGAAATAGGGGTGCAAAGGCCTTAAGTAGCGCCCGTTTCTAGGTTTTCACCACTTGGGTTCTTTTTTTTCTTTTTTCTTTTTTTCAGGACTTTTTATAATTTTTTTGTATTTTTGCTACCAAGGCGCCTGTTTCCAGGTTTTCACCAAGGCACTTTTTTTTTTTTTTTTTTTTTTTTTTTCTTTTTTTTGTTTTTTGAATTTTTTTGAATTTTTTTTTTTTTTTTTGAATTTTTGGAATATATAAATTTTTTGGAGATACATCAAAGTTCCTATTGCTAGGTTGTCACTAAGAAGATCATTTTTTTTTAGGACATTTTTCAATTTTTAGACTTTTTCACAATATATCATTTTTTTGGATTTTTGAAATATATCAATTTTTATTTTATTTTTTCAGGATCAATAAATATATACAAAGATGCCCCTAGACAGAATGGGCATTATGGATAGAACTTCTCAAGTGCAAGACATTTATAGGATCAGGGACCTGCTCTCCCTCTACTGTAGATAGTAAATAAGCACCAGAACCAAAAGCTGCTGTAATAATGTAAGTTCCAAGCCAATTAGGTTCACAATTACCCTTTTGATCTCTATTCTGTTGATTCTTATGATTCACACATAGGACAAGATCTCCCACTTGGAACTCTCTAGGGTGAACCTTTTTGTTAAATGCTTTTGACATATGCTTTTGATAGACCCTCATATGGTCAAATGATGCTTGTCATTTCTCATCTAGAAGTTCTAACTCTTGAAGTCTCATGGCACGGTAGTCTTCATCTGAAACTAGACCTTTGAGAGAAACTCTAAGTCAAGGAATCTCAACCTCTCAAGGTAACATTGCTTCAGCACCATATGTAAGGGAAAAAGGAGTAGCCCCAGTAGGAGTGCGAATACTCATTCTATAGGACCACAAAGTTGGATTTATTTGTAAATGCCAATCTCTACCATTCTTATGAATTGTTCTATGCAAGATTTTAAGAATGGTTTTGTTTGATGCTACTGCTTGACCATTTCCTTGCAGGAAATAAATAGAGGACCAATGTTGTTTTATCTTGAACTTCTTACAGAGTTGCTTAAGGTCCTTATTTTTAAACTGACCTCCATTATCAATGATAATCTCAGAAGGAACTCCATATCTACAGATAATATGATTCAAAATAACTAGAGAAACTGCCTTACCCGAGGCAACAGAAAGTGGGACAGCTTCTACCCATTTAGTGAAATAATCAGTGGCAGTGATAATAAACTTGTGTCTAGATGATGAGTTGGAATGAATTTTCCCAACAATATCAAAGGCCCAACGCTAAAACGACCAATAGAAATAGAAGGAATGAGCTCCCTAATTGGAGTATGTATCGTGTTACCATGTTTTTGACATTTTTCACATGGCTACAAAAGCTACTGCATCAATATGCATTGTGAGCCAATAGTATCCCACCCTAAGCAATCTTCGAGCCATGGAAAGACCATTAGAATGTCCCCCATAGATACCCTCATGGATGTCAACTAACACTTGATTAGATTCATCCTTTTCTAAGCATCTAAGAAGTGTTCCATCTAGACCTTTCCTATACAAATCACCAGAGATAAGGGAATGATGAGAGGCATTTCGAATAAGGTTTCTACATTTAGATCGATTAATAGTTTCAGGTATAATTCCATCACGAATGTATGAGTAAATGGAACCATAACGAGATGAATCATGACCAACAAGGGTACAAATAATATGACTTTCTTGGGAATCATAGATAGGGTGATGTAGCTCTTCCACCAGGAATTCAAATCTTGATTCATGTTGCTCTAATTGAAGAAGTGAAGCAAGTGTAGCCATAGCATCAACTGCCTTATTTTCTATTCGAGGGATTTGTTGAAATGAGAAAAATGTGAAGTAGAGTCTCAAGGAATCAACCATTTTCTTGTAAGGTACCAATTTATCATTTTTTGTTAGACAATCGTCATTGACTTGGTTGATTATCAACTATGAATCTCCATAGATGTGTAACTCTATAATTCTCCATTCTATGGCCATTTTAAATCCATTTGTTAAAGCTTCATATTCAACAATATTGTTTGTACATGGAAATAATAGCTTGTAAGATTTAGGAATTTTGTACCCATGAGGAGAAACAAACAACACACCAGCTCCTGAACCACTTTGCATAAAGGACCCATTAAAGAACATCTTCCATGTTCTTTTAGTCATATACATGAGGTGCTCATCTGGGAAATCAACTTGAATAGGTGCATCATCTTGTAGTGGGAAATCAACCAATTGATCTGCTATGGCTTGTCTTTTGATTTCTTTACGCTCAATGTACTCTATGTCAAACTCTGAAAGGACCATCATCCATTTAGCAAGTCTACCTGTGAGGGCAGCTTTACATAGTAAGTACTTGAGTGGATCTATTTTTGCTATGAGGTGTATAGTGTGTGCAAGCATATAATGTCGCAACTTTTGGGAAGCAAACACAACTGCGAGGCAAGCTTTCTCAATACTGGTGTAATTAACCTCATATGAAATAAGAGTACGACTAATGTAATATATTGCTCTTTCTTTCCCATGTTCATCAAGTTGAGCTAATAATGCCCCCAAGGTAGATTCTGTTACTGAAATGTATAGGATAAGTGGTTTCCCTGGGATAGGAGGCATTAAAATAGGAGGATTTACCAAGTATTTCTTGATTTCGTCCATGCTCTATTGACATTCATCATTCCATATACATTTGACTTCTTTATGTAAGTTTTTGTTGAAAGGTTGAGCTCTATCTGCCAACTGTGAAATAAACCTCCTTATAGATTGAAGACATCCTTGAAGACTCCACATTTGACTAATGTTTTTAGGAGGTGGCATATCCAAAATTGCTTGAACCTTTTCAGGATCCACCTCTATCCCTTTTGCTGAAATAATGAATCCTAGTAATTTGCCAGAGGTGACTCCAAATACACACTTTTTAGGATTTAACCTTAGTTGAAATTGTTCCATACGATCTAGAATGACTTCTAAATCATCTAAGTCTGTATCTCTTTTCTTAGACTTGGCCAAGGTGTCATCCACATAATCTTCCATGTTTTTATGCATAATATCATGAAAAATAGTTGTCATAGCTCATTGATAGGTAGCTCCTACATTTTTTAATCCAAAAGGCATAACATTCCAACAATAGGTACCCCATGCACAAGTAAATGCAGTCTTTTCTTGGTCTTTAGGAGCTATCTTAATTTGATTATATCCAGAAAAACCATCCATTAAGGAATAAATCTCATAATCCACGGTCATATCCACTATCATGTCTATATTAGGAAGTGGAAAATCATCCTTTGGGCATGCTTTATTAACATCTCTAAAATCTGTGCAAACTCGAATGGTTTTGTCATGTTTTGAAACTAGTACAATGTTTGATATCCATTTGACATAGGCAATAGCTCTTATGAATTTTGCACCAAGAAGTTTCTCTAATTCTGCCTTGACTAAGAGAGCTATGTGAGGATGCATTTTTCTCAATTTTTGCTTAACTGGTTTAACACCTGGAGCTATGGATAAGTGATGCATAATAAGATTAGTGTCCAACCGTGGCATATATGAATAAGTCCATGCAAAATTAATCTTCTTTTCTTGTAAGAATTTAGTATAGGCTTCTTTTTCTTGTGATGACAAAGATTGAGCCAAATGTACCATTTGTGGAGCTTCATCCGTACCCAAATTGATTGCTTGTGTTGGTTCAATAAGTACTGAAGATCTATCTTGAAAATAACTAGGAAGAGAATCAAGTACCTCATCCTTAGGTGCCTTAGAGAGGTTTTTACCCTTGCATACATCCTTTCTTTTTACTTTTTTTGGTTCTGACACCGCCACATAGTGGTTTTCGCCATCAGAACTCATTTTCTTTTTCTTTATTTTGTGACTAAGGTACTTGATATCTGGCTCTGTCATACTAGCAGCTGGTTCATTGGTGGAAGAGACTACAGGTTCAATGGCATTCAAATAACATGCTATTTCATAGTCATTTTGAAATGTTAAGATTTCAGGTTCTTGGTTGCATTGGGACCAATCAATTAGGTCAGGATGAACAAGGGATAAATCAATGACAGGTTCAAGATTGTGAATATGGATGATATCTCTAGTGATTGAAGATTCAAAGTCTGTCAAGTAACTTCCTAAACTACCCAAATCAAGATTCATCCTCAAAAGTGAAGAATCGTCCACTAAGGCAACATGTGAGTTCAAATCCTCTAGTCCTACACGTGACTCATTAAATAACTCAGGTTGAGAACTATATGTATGAACAACATCAACATCCATATCAACTATGGAAGATTCTGAGAAAGAATCCCATTCATACTCATTGGAATCTGTTCCAAAATCTCGAATAGAATGCTTACACCATGAATGCTTGGGATGTCTAGATGTGGAAGCTTCAATACTATCAAGAGTCACACTTTCTTGTTCTAAATTGGCAACTGTCTCATGAGATACTAGATTATCTAAATCTCCCCAAAGGATATTAGTAGAAGGGACCCAATCTTCACACATATCTTGTTGGTTTTTTGAATTAGGTATGTATTCTTGTTCTTCTTCACTATTTGACTTATCAAGGATAGAAGCAACATTCTTACTATGATCCACATACCCTAGGCTGACTGACTTCTTAGACTTGCATCCAAAAAGTTGATGATGAAGGGGTTCAACTCTAGCATCCAATCTATTACTAAGAGAACCATGTCAAGGATAACCCATTTTCTTAACAAAATAATACCCTCTTCCATAAGCATTAGGTAAAGGAGTAAAATCTTCATTGTGCATATACTTCTCTTCTCTATAAATCCAATCTTTAACAACCACATCTTCTTTCTCATCTTGAATAGGCACTGATGACTGTACAAATGTGTCAAATAATGTCATAGTTGAAGAGGAAGGTTTCATCTCTTGTGAAGGTTTACCATAAGACCTAGGTGAAACTAGTAATGTAGCGAGGGAGTTAAGTTGATATCCCCCCATGCCAAGGTCTATGGACTTAAACTTGTTCTTGTAATCAGCTAAAACTGCATTAAAATCATCTGCTTGTCTATTAAGGGGAGCATGAACACTTGCTGAAATCAAGTTGATAGACAAAGTGTTATCCCTAGGAATACATATCTCTGTTCCATTGTAAGGAGACTTAACACACAGATGATAAGTAGGTGGTACTACTTGCATATCATGAATCCATGGTCTACCAAGAAAAATGTTGTATGCAAGGGGTCCAACATCAACTATTTGGAATAAAACATCTTTTTCCATAGGGCCAATCCTAATAGGAAGGACAACCAACCCCTTTGAACTTCTCTCTGCCTCATCATAAGCTTTGATAGTAATCTTTCTTTTGCTATCAATAACATGTTCAGAATAACCCAATGTCTTTAAAAGATTCAAAGAAAAAATATTAAGCCCAACACCCCCATCTATCAACACACGCCTAACACGAGTCCTATGTATCATAACCTCAATATGAAGGGCAAGATTGTGTGGATGACTCAAAGATTTATCATCTTCCTCTAAAAAGGAAAAATAATGAGGGCTTGCAATATGATTAACCATGTTCTGGAATTTATCAATGTCTAAATTATTGGGGACGTTCGCGATGCGCAAAGCATCCTCAAGGACCTGCTTGTGTCTCAAAGACAACTCTAAAAGCTCAAAGATTGAAATCTGAGTAGGAGTTCTTTGCAATTGATCAACAAGATTATAATTTGACTTGGGATTAAGCACTGGTTTTGAAGGAACATTCTTGTATTGTACTTGTTTTGGCTTACTTGGTTGGTTTGAACTAGGTCCTTTGATAACAAGGGGACCTTGACTTCGTGTAACAACATTGAGACTTTGGGAAGACACTTGCTTAGGTTTACTTGACTGGTTTGAAGTGGGTCCTCTAATGACAAGGGGATCTTGAGATGACTCTATAGAGTGAGCACCCCTTAGTACCAAAATAGGTTTTTCGCCAAAGGTAGGAGAGTTCAAATTTAAATTATAACCATTGGGATCTTTATCTTCCATCATGTTGACACTTTCTTCTACAACTTCAAGCATATTGACAACATTTTCTGCATTTGTATAAATATAATTGATTGCAACCCTGCCATTCTTAGGTTGGGAAGCTTCCCCTTTCTCATACTTGGGAAAAGGCTCTTTGAATGCTGTGTGATCAGCATTGGTATTTAGTCCATCTATTTTAAGCTTTCCATTCTCAATAAGATCTTGAACAATATGCTTGAATCTCCCACATTTTTCAATATTGTATCCAATGCCATTGTGAAGCTTGCAATAAGCCTTCTCATCCCACCACCATGGCTTAATTTCAAGTATGTAGAACTTTGTCGCATCATAAGGGTGCACAAGATCACGTGCAAGGAGCTTTGTTAATATCTCTTCATATGCCTCACCTAATTGTGTAAAGTTGCGTTTCTCTCCTTTAGACCTTTCTTGATATCTTGGTTTGTTACTCTGTTGATTAGTACTAGCCAAATGGAGAACAGATTGGTCTTTAGGGTTTGAGGAATCCACAACTCCATCATTGACCACTTGTTTTTTCTTATTCCAATTTATGTTCTTTCCTTTATCCTTGTTGTTGTTGTTATTATGACCATTATTGTTGTTGTTTCCATTTTTTGTCAAAATACCTTGCTCTCTCAAAACATCCTCAATTCTAAATGCAGCTTCAATCATGGTATCAAAGGATTCAAAAACCATCCTCTTAACTTCATACTTCATCTCAGGAACCATATTACTAATGAGGATTTCAATCTTTTCTTTCTCAGGAATAGTCCTAGAATAACGAGAGCATTGTCGTCTCCATCTTTGCAAGAAAGTAACAAAGGGTTCTCCTTGATTTTGCTTTGTGTGACATAACTCCAATAGTGAGATAGATTGTGAAAGATTTTATGAAAAGTGTTGAACAAATCTTTGAATTAACTCAGGGAATGTCTTAATAGGAGGAGTTATATTGGTAAACCATTCCATGGCTTGAGCCTTAAGACTCCTTGAAAATAATCTCATAAGATATGAGTCCTCATGATGAAACTCAAAAATCATAGTATAAAACTAACGTACATGATCATTTGGATCCCCATTTCCATCATATTTATCATATTGGGGGATCTCAACTTTTCTAGGAAAATATTTCATGTCAACACTCTTATCAAAAGGATTTGGACAAATTGAATCAAATGAAAAAGAACTCTTCGGTGCTGATATTTGCTTCATTTGTTTCTTCAATTCATAAATTTCTTCTTTCATGGAAGGATCATGCTTTTGAATCTTTTTATCCACATCAAAGTTGTAAGGGACCTTAGCACCCTTGTTGATTAAACATTGAAAGCATGCATCTCTATTTTGGTCCATATATGCTTCCATACGTTGCTGAAAATGTGGATCTTGTGGTATAGCCATGAAATCATCAGAATTATATTCAAATTTGGAGCTACCACCTCCATATTGTGAACCATGATGAGCTTGTTGTGAAGGTTTTCTTGAAACTCTAGGAGATGTTGGTCTCCTATAATAAGCATGTCTTGAAGTTTTCCTTCCTCTAGGAGCAGGAGATTGTGAAGATGTTCTTGAATATCTCCCAATTTGTGGAGTCTTGGGAGGGGTAGATGGGGTAGAGTTGTTTCCACCACCAATGTGCACATTGTTGAATTGATTGTCAAGTTGTGAAGTCTTGAAAAAGTCTTGTTCTTCTTGACGAGATTTTCTTTCCATCTCAATAATAACTTGCCTTTCTTCCTCTAGGCGTTGAAATTATTCTTCCTTCTTAGCTTGCTCTTCTAGAAGGGCTTTTCTTTCATGATCAATTTCTTTGAGTCTTCCACTTGCATAACCTAAAGGTGTCATGAGTGGTGTACATGGTCTTGATTGTCTAAACTGATTACCAGTAAATGTTGCATTCACGCGAGCACTAGAAGGCTCACCAATTTGATCATCATGTTGGGCTTCCTCTTCTTGATATGCATAATGTTTACTTTTCTCTTCCCTATGATGTGCATCCAAATACCTATCCTCAATAAGGAGTGAAGTTGGTCTACTTCCACGAGTGGGATCACCACTCAAAAGGTCAACATTATACTCACTACTTTGATTCTTCTTGTATGGAGCTCTTGTAAAAATCATATCCATAGCTGAATGAGGTGATGCTAAGGATGTACTCAACTCAATAATATCACCACTAGGATCACAAAAAACTTTTGGAATACTCTCAGGTGACTGAATAGACACAAGTTCCTTTCCCTTATGTCTTCTACGAGTTTGAACTAAAGGTAATTGTTTAAAGACAACCTAAGGTTGCTTTCTTTGATCTACTTGATATCTTGTTGTAATCAGCATGAAAGAAAAGGTACTAATTGATAGGATAACCCTGAGAAACATTGGTACCAAACTAGGATAGTAAAAGCACTAACTTGTCCATAAGAGATCTGATAAGATAGAATTTTGGAATAGGCATAAACCAACACTGCCACAGAGGTGCTCACAAATTTGGGTGAATACCCTAGCACATATGGACTGGGAGAATGATTTACCCAAACTATAAATAATTAAAATTGATTTTTTTATGAAAGTGAATGGACAAGAGATTACTAAGACTCTCCAAGTGTAATATCAAAGGATCCAAGTGTATATCTTTCTCAACAAGGACGGTTTCTAACTCACCAACTCCAAATAAGATCTCTTGTGAAATCAATGACTACTAATTCAAGACGTCAAAACACAATAAACTAAGGTGCAAAAAGGATTCTAACAATGGGGTAAGTAGCCTAATCCAAATAGGACCAACCTAGGGAGACTAGAAATAATGGGATAACAAAGTTATTCGATTGTCAAGTCTCAACTCAAGAACTCAGATTTTTTTCATTTTAAATATCCAACTAGATGTATTAATAGATTCTTTATCATGAACCAAGCACACAAGATAGCAAACAGGGATTTCAAGCAAACAGTCTTTAAACAATGAGCAAGGGGCAAAACAACCTTGCACATGAACAAGTATAGTGACTTAGTATTTCTACTCCTTAAAGGTTCTACTTGTGTATGTTCTTAACAATGTTTTAGCAGGCACTTAGAACACAACAACACCTTATCAAGTTGTCTGCAAGGATATATGTGGCTTTCTAAAAGGAGTCCTCGATATACGCAAGGTACGTGAGGCCTAAATTCGCAGATGAGAAGAATCCAAAATCACATAGCCGGGGGGAGACGGTAACCCAAATCTCCTCCTTCACTTCTCAAAGGTATAAAGTTCTTTGAGGCTTAGCCAAGAGTGATATCAAACTCAATTTCCAAGAGAGGTGTCTTTGGATTCACCTCCCAATATTTATACTCCACCGGAACACAGGAGTTGAGGTCATCCCAAGGGGTGATGAAATCCCCAGGAAGGCCTCCTAGAAATAAATACTAAGTAATTCACTATCAAAAGTATTTAGAGCACTAAAGGTGGAACATTTAACTCTTCAAGCAAATGTGAAGGGAGTCGAAAAGTGAAACATTTAACACTTTAAGATAATGTGAAGCGAGTCCAAAAGTGGAACATTTAACCCTTCAAGAGAATGTGAAGCGAGTCCAAAAGTAGAACATTTAACCCTTCACACCAACTCAAAGTGAGTCCAAAAGTGGAACATTTAACTATTCACACCAACTCAAAGTGAGTCCACACTTTAGAAAAAAAATGAGTTCCAAAAAGCACAAAAGGGTTGCCTCGTGGAGCAATTAATGCTTCTTTCCTGTAGGCCCCTCGC
Organism: Cupressus sempervirens; assembly: GCA_028749045.1. Taxonomy (NCBI): domain Eukaryota; kingdom Viridiplantae; phylum Streptophyta; class Pinopsida; order Cupressales; family Cupressaceae; genus Cupressus; species Cupressus sempervirens. The sequence continues at coordinate 182,415,370 of CM053792.1, forward strand.
CCTTAATGTGGCGCGGATCTTGCAACCACAGGGCAGAAATGAGGGGTCGACGGATTAGCGAGTCCAATAACTCAAGATAGCAATCTAGATCAATCACAAGTAATCTAAGACTGCTAATCAATACCACTCACAAATGAAAAAGGGTTGAACAATGGAATATTTAACTTTCCAAGTAAACATAGAGTGAGTCCACAAAGTGGTGCATTCAACTCCCTATGTAAACAAGGAATGAATCCATGCCCTCAATCACTTAATGAGATATTTGATATTGGAACCAATAATTACTTAAGGTTTAAACGCAAGCATTCACTTACACAAACTTGAATGAAAGCAAATCTATGTTCATACTTACACAAACTTGAATGAAAGCAAATCTATGTTCATTCATTTCCCATTAAGAGCATCAATTGAAATGTGTTCTATGAAAGCATGTGAAACACTCAAGCCAAACACATGAGAGGTTTAATTTTAATCCAAAATCCAAATGTTTTAGAGTTTAAACAAAATACCTGATAATCCTTGCAACACGTCTTTTCTTTGTTGTACCTTTTATTTACACTTGATCGCTCGCTCGCAACGAACAAAGCAACAAACAACACAAGCAAACACAAGATATGCAATATATGTCCAACTCATGCAAAACTAGGGTTAGCTCTAAAAATCTAAATTTTAAGACTGATAATAATCAACAAGTAACCCAAATGAAAGCCCACATCATGCATTGATTCATTGTAAAATTGAAATGCAAACTATTCATTAAATGCCTTTTTTTTCAACTGATTTTTTGACTTAGTCATAAAGATTGGATCTACATGATATGAATTCGGATCCAAAACTCAAAATATAGAAAAGTAACCCCTATAAAAAATTAGAGAGCTTTCCAAAAATGCAAAAAATTTGAAAAGATCTTTTAATTTATCCCCTAGGGAGTCATTTTGTCAAAACAGACCAGTTTTTCCAAATCAAATTATTGACCCCTAATATGACCTCTAAAATTGAAACACAAAGAACCAACTCTATTTAAAACTCTGAGATCTTTCCAAAATTGTAATTTTTTTTGAAAAATATGTTAATTTACTCCCAAAAATAATTTTTCATGAAAAATCAATGAAAAATCATAAAATATCGAAAATAATTCAAAAAAATCTAAAAATTGGACCGAAGCTTTTCTGATGTATCAAAACCTTACAAAAAAAATTTCAGATCCAAATACCTAGCCAGTTGAAAGATATGATCAAATGTTTCAAATTTAGGGTTTCTTTGAGTCTTGAATTATTGACCCCAAATATGACCTCTAAAATTGAAACACAAAGAATCAACTTTGTTTAAAATTCAGAGAGCTTTCTGAAAATGTAAATGTTTTCAAAAAATATGCTAATTTACTCCTAAAAATATTTTTAAATGAAAAATCAAGAAAAAGTCATAAAAAATCAAAAATATTTCAGAAAAATCTAAAAATTGGACAGAAGCTTCCCTGATATATTAGAATCTTGTAAAAAAAAAAGATTAAAATACCTAGCTGTTTGAAAGATATGATCAAATCTTTCAAATCTAGAGTTTTTTTTTTTCCTCGAGTCTGCAAACAGATCTGTATAAAATCCAGCAAGCAAAGGTGGGTTGCCCCATGGTGGGCGCCAAAAATGTATGCCTAAAATGTGAGCACACTTCTATGAGTCATTCTATTCAAGATTTCTCAAGAATGAGGTCTCGAATGGCGACTCATAGCTCTCTATTCATGGAGTGTAGGGGTTTGTAATAGAGGCCCTCAGTTTGACCTAGTTTGTGCCCATACAAGTACACCATGAAACAAGAGATTTAATGATCTAATATGCATGCAAATGGAAATGTAAAAAACTAATCTAAATGATAACAATGCAAAACAATGCAAGAAATGAAATCTAATCTATGAAAGCAAGATCTAATCTATCAATGCAAGATCTAAGCTAACATGAAAATCAAAGTATGGATCATGATGATGGAAGCCATGCATGCAAGAGAGAATGAGACAAGAAGATAGAAGTTCTCCACAAAAGCTTTAATATTCAAAACTCCTTCTTCAAAAATCACTCTCCAAACTTGCAACATAACAATAGCATAATAATGGGTGTCTCAAAAATGAGGAGAGGACTCTTCCTTATAAAGAAGATTGGACAATCTAGATTGAGAAGAAAAAGATTTAATCAAGAGTGGAGAAATAATGATCCTTGTGAACTAAAGATCCACCAATGAGAAAAGTGGAGTGGTTGAAAATAAAGTGGAGAAAGGATGAAGATAAGTCCCATATTAAGTGTAGATAAAAGATTTATTTAATTTTTTATTTGTTTTAACTCCTTTTTCATCAAAAAGAGATTTAAGTGGGATATTTTATTTAATTAAAAGGGAGCAAGTTCTTTTAATTAAATAAGAAATATTTAATCAAATTAAAAGAGGGGTTTTTCTCTTAATTAATTAAATGTAGATGAATTATTTAATTAAAAGAGAGGTTTTCTTTTAATTAAATGAAGAATTATTTTATTTAATTAAAAGAGAGCAAGTTCTTTTAATTAAATAGGAATTATTTAATTAAATTAAAAGAGAGGTTTTTCTCTTAATTAATTAAATGTGGATGAACTATTTAATTAAAAGAGAGGTTTTCTTTTAATTAAACGTGGACTTATTTTATTTAATTAAAAGAGAGCAAGTTCTTTTAATTAAATAGGAAATATTTAATTAAATTAAAAGAGAGGTTTTTCTCTTAATTAATTAAATGTGGATGAACTATTTAATTAAAAGAGAGGTTTTCTTTTAATTAAACAGGGACTTATTTTATTTAATTAAAAGAGAGCAAGTTATTTTAATTAAATAAGACTTAGGATAAAATGATCAACCTTAAAAATAAAACAAATTGAATTTGATCAACAAAATTGATTTGAATTGATTTAATAAAATATTACACACCATTGATTTAGGAAATTTGATAAATTGATAAATTGAATAATGGGGGCCCATAGTCTAGGCGACCATTTTAGGGTGCATACAAAAGTTTTAAGTGTTGATTCACCCCCCTCTTAGAACTTAGTTTCCCATTAGCATTTCCAATAGGCAATAATGTCTAATTTTATTATTGCAATTTTTGGAGTTATGAGATGTGAGATATTCACTATTGAATATTGGGTTGACAATGCTTTGGATAGAGTAGTAGAATTCGCTATACCAAAATAATCTTACATTTGGAAAATTAGTTTTGGTTATCATTTTGGTGGTGGTTTATGATAGAGATGACATTAGAGAATACTTGTGTTGGTTATCAAGATTTGAATTTGAGAGTTGATCTTGTTTTGGTGTGAAGATGTATACACATTCATCACTTTGTTTTTGGCTGATAGAGTTAGATTTTTTGGGTTATGATCTTATATTTAAGATCAATTATTGATTGTGAAGGATGAGGATATAGACAACATATGGAGTAGATAACAATTTTTGATGTTGTGATTAAAGGCTATGTTAGATGTGCCAAATTATGTTTGGAGCTTCATTAAATTGTATAAGCATTGTTGATGCTACCAATTAGTACGGTATAAGACAGTAAGTCCATTTTGGTTATGTAATTGGCTATATGCCTTAATGCATCTTGGATTATGAAATTGAGTAGTATTCTCTAGGCTGTAGGCCTAGATGCAAGGGTATTCCCCTTTTTGCACTTTTGCTTTTAAACAAACACTTAAATTGTAGTAGTGAGTTATTTGTGGGCATCATCTCCATTGGGGTTTTTTCCCCTTAACCAAGTTTTCCTCAATAAAAACTCATGGTGTTATGATGTTCATGTTTTGTATATTTCTTGGGAAGTTTGAGAATACTACTACACCAATTTACCTCCTCTCTTGACGTTTCTTAATCCTAACAATTGAAATCAAAGATTGGTCCCTTGGAAGGAGTTTAACAATTTGAGGAGGACCTTGATGACAACTCCTAGCATTATCTAGATTCAAATATTGAGTTCTCTTAATAATTTTGACAAAGATAATGGTTGGATTGTTAATTTGGAAGAATAGCAGAAAGAAGTAGAAAAGTTCATTGAGAACATCAAAGAACAATTAAGGCAGTCTAGAGATAAGTAGATAAATCTTGTTAATATGATATCATATAGAAGGAAAATGGTGTTGCACCTACAAATAAAAGTGAATCTAAGGACTACATTCAAGTTGTGAAAGAAAGATTTGATTGAAAGAGTTGAATGGAAAATATGGTAATCACAATGACCAAAGAGATTGAATCAAAGAAGAAAGTTGAGAAGACCCTACAACATAGAATTGAAGAAAGTTACAAGTTGAAGAGTAAGGTTGGAAACTTATAATTTTTCCTTGAAGAATCTAAGAATAATGAACAAGAATTGGATGGAGTGAGTCAGATATTAAGTAGAGATATTGCAAAGGCAATAGAAGTTCAGATCTAGCATTGCAAAGCTTGAGGAGCAGAGAGAAAATCAAAGAGCATTTGGTGAAAAAAATGGTTTGGAATATAAGCAAGGAGAATGTTCTAAGACTACTCAAGAGAAGGTAGATTAGATAGAAACATAATGAAAAACCTTTAAGGCAAGAAAATAGAAAAAGATTTATGTTAGATAACTCACATGAAACAAACTTGGTCATAGGGCAAAGGAATGCTAGAGAAATTCAACTTCTACACCCTCTTCTGGCTATTGTTTCACATGTTGGTAGTATGGAAATAGATCTAAAGAATGCTACTTCAAAGCCCTTTTTTTGTTGGGATATACATATTTTGTATAATTGGCCTTACCTTTCAATTCCTCTACCTAGTTCAATGGCTGATTATCCAAATATGAAGGTGGAGAGAAAAAGTGCTAGCTCGATTGCCCCTCACCCACCCTTTCAAAAAATTAGTTGTGATGGTGCTTTGAGAGGCAATCTTGGAATTTTATAGGTTGGAGTGTGCATTAGGGATGGCCATGGAAATTGTGCTGCTGCCAAATCATCCATTTGGTTAATGGAACAAATAATGAAGCTAACTCACAGGTGAGTTTCATAGTTTAGTTTTGGTTAAATAATTATCTGTCTTGCATTATCACTTGTAATGGAAACTCTTTTTGTTATTACATACATCAAACTTGGAGTTTTCAAAAACTATGAATCAAGTATATTATGCATCAAATATGGTTGTTGCTTGATAAATTTGAAGATCTCCTAATGCCACTTACATATAGAGAAGACAATTGTCTTGTAGATTATCTAGCCAATTGGGCTTGTGACAAGGTACAAATTAATGTGCAAAATGATAATGATCCAAATTTTTCTATGCTAAAGGTGATGAAAATCGTTAATCAAGAAGGTATGATGAAAATTTTATAATTATTTTCTTTGTGATCTTGTGATTTGTAATGTTGTTTCTACTTGAACATTGTTCATCTTTTTGGTTTCATTGGTTAACCCTCACAGTTTCTATTCCATGTGCTTGTTCAACCTTCATTGGATGGGGTTTTCTAATAACTTTCTCCTAAGGTCTTCCATTGGGAGAATTCTTTGTGGGGCATCCAATTGGATGTTTGCAACTTTAATTATTGGGATCTTATCATCTCTTGCACTTGATATGACAGATTGTAGAGTCTTCATGAGGCAGGAGCATCCTGGGTGTAAGGGACATCTTACATCACACAAAAATATCTATTTCCAATTTTGTGTTTTGCTGAAAAAGTTACAGATTGAGGTGGTTGGGTTCAAGGAACACAATAATTTATATTCGGAGGATCATAATTTTGGTGAAGCTAGGAAAGCTTGTATAGAACTTGTTACACATGACTAGAAAAAGTGGTTATATTTCATAATCTAGGGTGGAAAGCTATTCAAAGGAAGTCAATTGTACATTCTAGAAATTTCTATGAGAGATAATCTCATCAAGAAGAAACATAGTGGAGGACTGGATGGACACTTTGGTAGAGATACAAACATTTCTTTGGTTGTTGAGAATTATTACTAGCCACCACTACAACAAGATGTCTAGAAGTTTGTACAGAGTTGTAAAGTATATCAGATGATGAAAGGAGTGAATAAAAATAGGAGATTTTATTAGTCATTAAATGTAGTTGAGAAGCCATGGGAAGATGTAAACATGTATTTCATTTTTGGTTTCCCAAGGAGACAACAAGGACATGCTTTTCTATTCATGGTGGCTGATAGATTTTCAAAGATGACACATTTCATTCACTGCAAGAAGACTGGTGATGATGTTCATGTCGTAGAGTTTTCAAATAAGTGATGAGACTACATGGTTTACCAAAGAGCATAGTTTTTTTTTTAATCAAGATACCAAGTTCTTTGGGTATGTCTGGCGTACGCTGTGGAAGAAGTTGAAGACATATTTGAAGTTCAACTCATCACATCATCCACAGACTAATGGACAAACAAAAGTTGTGAATTAGAGTCTGGGAGATTTGTTGAGATGCTTGGTTGGAGACAAACCAAAAGGCTATGATTTGATTTTACCATAAGTAGAATTTACATACAATAAATCTATCAATAGGAGTACTTATAAATCATGATTCTAGATTGTATATGATAGAAGTCCAAGAAATGCTTCAGAATTAAGACAATTGGATAAATGAAAAATAAGTAGTGGAAGATTTTGTTGAACATTTGAAGAACATCCATGAGGAGGTGAGGAAGAAAATTAAAAGGATGAATACAAAATATAGGCTAAAATAGATGTTTAAAGGAGGTATAAGGTGTTTTAGTTTAGGAAGGAGAGATTTCTAGTTGGTACATATAATAAGATGAAAATGAAGAAGTTTGGATCAAATAATGAAAAGACATGATTTTGGAAATGTCTATGAATAGAGCTTTTAGTTCAACTAAATATTTCATCAGTGTTCAATGTTTTAGATTTGACAAAATATAATGAAGGATGTGATGGATATAAAATTGCAAAAGCATAGTAGAGTATTCTAACATCTACTTCACCTATAAAGGAGATTGAGGAGATATTGGAAAGTCGTGTTGGAAGAACCATAAGGAACATAACCTATGAAGAGTATCTGGTCAAATGGAAAGGGAGGCTAGTGGAGGATTCCCCATGGATAGCATGAGAAGAGGTTGATTGTTTTTGGCTTTCCTCTAACTACCTAAGACATGATAGGTTCATTTCTCAAATTACCCTAGGCGTCTAATGCATGAGCATCCTGGGTGTAAGGGAAATCTTGTATCACCTAAAAGTATTTCTATTTCTAGTTTTGCATTTTTAATAATGACTATTCTAGTGTAGAGTTATTATTTTTTTAGTCTTTCTAATTTTAGTAAGTTGGTATGATGTTCTAAGATTGTTCTAATCTCATACGCAAAGGTTCATCTTAGCCATATCATCCTCCTAGATGAGCTTCATTGCATATCATACATATTAGTGTAGTTATTGCAAATTTTCAGTATGAATTTTGGTAGTCCAAAATCTAGGTCCAATGATGAAGGCCTAAATGGATCTAAAACTATTGGAAATGTAATGACAAAAAAGTAACTAAGAGGGGGGGGGGGGGGTGTGGCGGAGTGAATCAGCAACTACTTAAACTTTGCACTTAGAATACATTTGCTTTACTTCATTAGATTATCTAATCTATTGTCATGCATGAACATGATAACATAATAAACACCATAAAACTTTGACACCATATTTGGTAATCCAACAACCCTCCAAGAAGAATGTAAAACTAGGGTGGGGATGACACCCATAATGCTTCACTACTATAGTAATAAAGCTGGCCTATTAGGGCTTACAATTGATCACTTCGAGTGATCTACCCTGTTAGGAGTATGAATGACTCTTAGGTTCACCTTGTGAAAGGATTTTGCAATATAATGAAGTATGTACTTTGTTAAGAGATCTTACAAAGGATTATTAGGACCACCTTGTTATAGTATTTACCTAATGCAACTATTAGGATGCAATCATTAGGATGATCGTTATTTGCAACTAATATGCTGGTGTAGATCATTTGAAGATTGTAATCACCTAACTATGATAGAGATGACACTACTCTACCCTTTATACTTTTTGGTAGCTTGCTTAGTAGTTTGGCCTGTAAATTTGTCAAAAATATGACCTTCACAAAATAATTCGAGTTAGAACTCAGGTCAAGTGCTAACTGACTAGCACTATTTTTCAAGTCTTCATCAATCTTGGTCAATTTGTCCTTTATTTCCTTGGTGAAATTTGAAGTATCACATAGTGTTTAAAATAAAGAGGCAACATTATTTACAACTCCTTCTAATACAACAACGAGAGTGGAAAATTCCACTTGATCAATGGCAATCTTCTTGGCTACATTCTCCTAAACTTTATTCTCAAACTTTATTTTTTCCCTTTACAAAAGTTTTTCTTGAGCATTTAAATATTTATTGAATTTATGCACAATATAAATTAATTTTCCAATGATGGAGGATTTATTATTTACCTTAGCTTGTATTACATCCAAAAATATGTCCTTGATGTCTTCAAGAACCTTTCCCTTGTCCCTTTCTGCCTTGAGTTTCCTCTGCCAAGCCCTTTTTTTCCATAGTTTGCTTAAGATCTCTATCTGTATAGTAGAGATATTAGATTGATCCCAATTTGGAATCACAATCTTGTTGGAAACTTACAATTGAAACAATTATTGCTTTGTCATTGATTTCAAATCCATTGTTAAGACATATTGCTACATAATATAAATATCATATCTATTTGATTTATGAAGAGGATTTGAGAAGTTTCTCATAATAATAACACCTAGAGGAAAGGTTGACTTATGAAAATGGAGTGTAAAATATTTCCTAAGGACAAAATTCACCCAGGAACTAAGAACTCCAACACAAGCACAATTGTAGACCAAAAATGGATATGATCAATTAATCAGAGTATGTCCGAATACATATCTTTGTTCAGAATGTGATGTTGAGACACACTAGGAGTGCTTGTATATAAAGGCCTCTTAGGATGCACCTAGAATGTCTCCATAAAAAACAAGAAGATAAGAGAACTAAGCACCTTACCCAACATTCTAGATGAATGGAAAAGAATGACTAAGTGTCATATGTGTGTAGAAGATTCCTATGTTGTAGACAACATGTGCTTAAAAGAGGTGTGGACCCCTGCGATGTCATCAAGACAACTCACAAGAGTGCACAAACTCCTAAGTGTCTCACAAATTAAAATAATAAAATAATGCAAAATAATTAAATAATGCATTAACCTAAGTAAACTTAAGTAATTGTAACAAGTAAATACTTATTTACACCAACACAGAGTTATAATGGACATTTTATTAGATAGAATTTGATAAATAAAAGTGATTGTTTCTGTCAAGAAATTAAGCCAAGTCAAGCAATAGAGTAAAATGCTAAGGAATGCTAAGTAATGCTAGTGTCAATTGAGCTACAGTTAGTGCCAAGAAAATCTAGTGTTGACTGAGCATTAGCATCAACTGAGTGAGATAGTTGATGCCAAGCCAGAAAGATTTATAACAACTAAGTAATTTAGTGATGACCATGTGTCAAAATTTAGAGATTGTTGAGTAACAGAATGAGAACAAATTCAAGGAAATTTTGAGATCAAGCTGACACAATTGATTCCTTGGGAGATGTAAACTGTGTTGAAGATAAGATTGATGAGTTTTATCATTAAATTCAAGGCAAGGATTAGGTAAAGATCTAATAGAGAAATTCTAGAGAAGTTTCTAGAATAAGATCAAGAAGATGGATAGATACAATGAATCAAGTTGAACCTAATCGTAAACGCTAAGATCTATGGTGGATGTAGAAAATGGTAAAGCAAAAATTGACTATTTAAAGAGATAAACAACCAAACAATCAATGCGAGTGCCAATATTATGAGTTATGTGTGTATGTGCAAGTTTGTATATGAAGAGAGGCATACAAAGAAAGGTTGATTAGAAATACACAACTGTGAGTTAATGCAAAGCTAAAGGAGAAATCTTGCTGAGATGATGCTGAATTTGATAAGTGAATATGAGTAGAAGGCTTAGTTTTTGTAGAGAAGAGTGGATTGATTACTTGAAGGGTTTCTAAGAAAATCAAGATTAGAGATGACAATGGAAGTCTTATCAGTGAGTCAGCACAAGAACTGAATGAAGATCCGAACCAACAAAAGTGAGTTGTAATTATAGATCAAAACCTACTATTTCTTTCTATTCATTGTAAATAGTTTGTATTGAAATCCTTTTAACAAAGGTTGACCTAAAAATCATTTAGAAGACTTAATAGTCTATGTAAATCCTTTAATTAGGTGACGTTCTAAATGGAATGATCAAAGTCCTCTTACAAGGCCACTCCTAATAGGGTGATTAAATCCCTTAACAAGGTCATATTTAACAATGTGTTTTGTAACATTTAAGAGGGTTGACTCCTAATACAACTCACTTTGAAAGAGTGAAAAAAAGAGTGACATGTTGCTGGTGGTTTTTCCCAAATTGGGTTTCCATGTAAAAATCCTAGTGGCAAATTTGTGATGAATTCTTTATATGTTTTGTATTTGATAATATTTTCATTATGCAAAGCAAGTTATATTTAAGAAAATATTTTTAGTAGAGATCGAGAAACAAGAAGATTAGTTAAATAGTGAATGTTTGTTTTATTGTTCAAGTGACACATAAAGATCTTGAGACCAATTCACTCACCCCCCCCCCCCTGCCCTCTCAGTTATTCTAAAAATTTCTAGAAAATCTTTGTATCAAGATCAATCTCTTCCAAAACCTTTTCTTTTTCTTTTGCCTTGGCACTCAGAGAAAGTATACTTTCTTTTCCTTTGTCTTCATCCTTCTTTTCTTCTCCACTTGGTTGACTCTTTCTTTCTTATTCGCTTCCTTTGTCAACCGTGTCCTCATCCTTGTCTGATTTTTGCTTGGTTATGCTTGGCCCAGAGGTAGTCAAAGTCTTCTACTCGGTTGCTAGTTAGGTGGATGCAAAAATGTATTTCTCTTTAATCTCTAGCTTCTCTGTAGTTGATGAAATAATGACTTGGCTTAGAGAAGTGGGTAGAGAGGCTATTACTACAAAAACCATCATTTCTAAATTTGATTCATCAATAGTTTGTACATCTGGTGTTTCATCTTTATCTACCGTATTCTCTTCCTTAAAAATGGTTTTCCACAACTTTATTGTGGTTTGAACAACCTCTTCTATATTATTAGACACAATTTGAAAATATTTGAATCTAGGAGTTTACCTATTTTCATGCTTGGTCATGGCCTCCTTGATTTCTTCTTTAGTGAAGTGTAGCATGACACTTTTCAACATTTTTTCTTTGATGTCCCTCTCCATTTTCACAACATTTGTCCATCTTTGTGTCACTGCTTGAAGTAAAACTTCTGAAGCTTGGATTTTCAGCTAATTAGGATCATATTTCCATCTTGCCATATTTTTAAGAAAAGAATCCTATATCAACTGCTACTCCTCCTTTAACTTAGATTCATATTTGATATATTTCAAACCAGACACACCACTTCTCTCCTTCAATATTTTCAACTGCTGCTCAAAGGATAGTGGGGGCTTCTTCATTCGGATGATGGGTGTATTTTCTTCTTCCTCTTCATCATCACTCTTCTGAAGCTTGAATTTCCTCCTAGACTTTCTAACAGTGCTGATTAGAGTGGTAGCTACCTTCTTAGGTCTATCTTTCTTTGATATATACTTGATCACTTTGCCCTTCTTCTTTGGAGGTTCTTCTTCCTATTCTTCTTCTCAATCTTCCTCCTCTTCTTCTTCATCCTCCCCTTTTCCCTCAGTGAGCATAGGAGGGTTATCCTTCTTGTCTAATTTTATTATTAATGTTTCCATTTTTTCCTTTCCTCTCTTCAAAATTTGAGGAATCTCTATTTCTAGAGATATCCTAGGTTTAGCCTTTTCATAGGTGCCAAAATATTTAGCTTTAGGGTTAGCTGGCTCATTTTGGAGAGCCTCAATGACATCCTTTGTATCATCAATATTCAATTCATACCCCAAAGGTTTTACCCATGCTATCCTAGGTATGACTACTTGAATGTGAGTGTTATCATAGTCAACTAGGAAGAAAATATCTTGTTCATACTAGTCAACTAGCTATTGGGGAATCATGTACCTATTCTACATCTTTTCCTTAAAATTCTCAAAATATGCATCCATAATGCCATCAAAATTTTCTCCTAAGTCATTGATAAGATCATTTATTTAGTAAATGATAGGTCCATCCTTGCTCTAGACCACATGATTACCCTCAGAAGAGAAGAACTTTTGCACATAGAAAATAAAATAGAATAGAAGAGACCTAAATTCACACACATTCTTCTTTGATGTATGAATGATTTCCATGTTATAGCTTAGTTGTCTCAATTGCAACTCAACTGGGTCAGAAGATAGATTGTTCTTCACAACCTTGTGAGCTATGTCAACTACCTCACAGGGTACACTGTTAGGCATGGTTGAGATGTATATCTTGTGAGCAATTACATGGATTCTAAACTTGATTTCCATGTCAATGAAATTGTTCAACTTTATTTCTCTATTGAACCACTCTGTTAGGATTTTCTTTTCAATCTCACCTCAAGCTAGGGTTTTGGTTGTTTTGGGTCTATCCAGCATTAGGTAACCCATGAATTGATGGATCATTATCTTTGTGATCCTCACTAGTTTCTCAAGCCAAAAGGACATATCATGAAAATTCCACTTCATGGGTTACTCAACACTGATAATTTCTCAAGCCAAAAGGACATATAGTGGAATTTCACTATATCAAGAAAATTCTTACTTTCTTGTGATCTCAACCTTCTTTCATTGAGTTCTTTTTAAGCTCTTAGTTCATTTGGAGTCTATCATTCTCTATTCCTAGATTGATGATTTCCTGATTTGCATCATCTAGCTGATCTACCATGTCTGCTTGATGTTGTGATAGCTGCTGGATTTCATTTGTCTTTTCTTCTAATCTTATTATAAGTAATCTTTTGTCTTAATACTCCATTTCTTGTTTTGTTCTTTTTTTTCCATGACTTCACATAGCCTGATAGAGTGACTTTCCTTTTCTCTTTTCAACTTTCTCACTTCTTCTTGTTGTAGACACCTAAAAACCTTTAGAAAATAAAGTATTTTTATTTTCTGAAAAATTCCTAATGACATCATCATTTATTAATTAATTAATTATTTAATTAATTAATTTATTTTTATGCCATTAAATCCCTTTATCTTAATTAAAAATATTTAATTAATGAATCCCTCCCAAAAATGTTTAAATCTTATTTAAACATTATTTCCTTATTTATTAATTATTTAATTAATAAATTGACCAAAAAACCCAAAATAAATAAAATATTTATTTTTTGCCCAAAACTTGGCCAATTTCCTTAAGACCACTAAACTCTTCCAAAATCTTCTAATTCTTCTTTAATTTTGATTAAAGGCTAATCCCATCATTTCCTACCCCTAATCCCAACTCAAAATATTTAATTAAGATTAAATATTAATCCTCATGTTTATTAAAAAAGTTTTAATAAATATCTCCTCAACCGAAACCCTTGAAATAAATAAAACTTTATTTATTTCCTAAAAATCTAATTTATCCTCATCCTAAGAAGTTCTAGACTCTTCTAGAAAGTCTTCATCCTCATCCTAGGAAGTTCTAGACTATTCTAGAAAGTCTTTATCCTCATCCAAAGTCTAGACTCTTCTAGAAGATGTCTTTAAAGCTAATCCTAATCCCCTCCTAACCTTGTCACATTCTCTAAACATGGGTTAAGACTTACTAACCCAAGCCAAAGTTAACAAATATCTCCTCCTTCACCCACCCTCATTAAATGCCATCCACTTGCCTATCCCTAAGCTAATCCTAAACCATCCTAATCCATCCTCTAATCATTTGCGCAATCCTAAGTCAAAATTCCTCTCATCTCCTTCAGAATATCCCAACCATAAAATTTTATGAAGCCCACTAGGCCATAAATGACTCTTCCAAGCCCTTTTATTGCTCTTACAAGCCATTATGAGGGTCTTTATGAAGATTTTATCCCTTGAGCCTCCTTTGTTGACTCATCCTTCCCCTTTCCTCCATCCTCTCACCCTGTGACATGTGTCACTCCCTGATTGATTGTAAGGAAGCACAATCCATGTGCTCTCCTCTCATGCAATCTGATCCCTCCATGAGCTTTTTCCCATCCTTGCATCTTAGCCCTCAATCCCTCAAGCCTCTTGCCTATAAATTGGATCCTACCCCTTTGCAAAACAACACAATCCATGAAGTAAAGTCATAATGCCATTTTAAGAAGCCATTTTACATCAAAACCATACACTCACACCCAAATTCCAACTCCATTTGAAGCCCTTTTTGAAGCATAAAGCTTGAGCATACATCCTATCTATTTAGACAAAGCTACTCAACAAGAGAGCTTCTCATTGAGAGAGCCCATTAATAGCTCATATTCTCAATTAAGAGCTCATCTTAGTCTATCTTGAAGTTTATGATTTTTTTTAAGTTTGTAGAAGCTTTATTTAAATTTGGTTTCTATTAGCATACTAACATTGCTCATATACATTTTGGCACGCCCGGTGGGACCCCGCATGGGTCATCTTCATTAGCTTTTTAAGTCAAGTTTTGTATGTCATTTGCTAATTTTGGCTAATTTTGCTTGTTTTTGTGATTGGTAGGATTGTATAAATTGGTTTTGTAGGTCCACATGAGCATGAAAAAGACAAAGGAACTCATAATATATCTCACAGTATTTGCAAAATTTTCAAGCTTATAGGTGGACAAAGAACTTGGAATTCTTCTTCCTCTTCTTGTCTATATTCTTCTTATTCCATCTACTTCTTCTTCTTCTTCTTGTGGGAGATCTTGGCCATTTTTTTTTTAAGGAATCAAAATCATACACTTTTCTTTTTAGTGCTTAAAATGAACCCCCAAATCATACTTAAATCCATTAAAAAATTAAAAATTTGCAAAAAAGAAAAAATCTTTTAACAAGTGAAACTAAACCAATCCAATCATTTGTATCCTTGCAACATCAAGGTTTTAGATGCATTCATGCAAAGTTAGGAACACTTCATTTTTGGAAATTTAAAAAGAACTTCAAGTTTCCATTTCAAAAGGTTCAAAATCAACACTAAGTGCACACTAAAATCTAAATCAAACTCAAAGCATCAATCAAAGATAAAATGAACCTCATTTGCAAATATTTTAAAGTTCTTTTAAAAATCTCATGAAAACTAAGAGTCCTAAATGGTTGCCAAAAATTGTCCTAAAAGCTTTGTTATTTGTTCCAAACAAATGTCTTGTTGCAAAATCTTGAATGTTTCTTAGGTTTTTCATGCATCAAAACAATCTAAGAATATCATTTTTGGGCTTTAAATATGCAAATTAGAACACAAAATCTTGAATGAAAAACAAAGTCCAAAGAGTCATTTTCACTTTTGAGTCCAAAACAATCTTGAATGATCTAAGGTTAAAACAAAGCACTTCAAAATTCTTAAAACAACACACAAAATCTCAATCTTGAATGCTCAAAGGAAAAAAATTGAATGTTTAATCACTTGTCTTTGAATGCATGTTGCTAAAATCACTCTTGAGTGCCATGGATTAAAATCAAGTTTTTTTTTTTTTTTTTTTTTTATGAATGCATGATTAAAACAACAAATCCAATCTTGAATGCCATAGATCAAATAATCATCTTTTGGGGCATAAAAAGAATCTACATTTTATAAACTTTCTAAGTTATAAAAACAAATAAAGACACTTTGAGTGAGTTTGTCGTTGGACTCACCCTCTTTAATCACCCATCAATTTAACCATTGGTTGCAATCTCAGCGCCATCTATGGGGATGGGTCTACCTAAGAGGGTGTTAAGTGCTCCACAAAGATCAAACTCCACTCACTTGGGTCTTTAGTGGTTTTTCTAAGTTAAAAAATTCTTTGAATGTGCATTAATCTCGCTCACACTTCATTTGGGCATAAAAATTGTACAAATCTTGACGTGGAGGGCCTCCGGGCACGCGCTTGGCAATTGAGTTTCACACATCTTTGTTTTGGTTTTAAAACAAACTCACACTCAATCTTGAATGCCTAACAATCAATGAACATCACATGGTTTTGATGCATTTTCAATGACGCTCACATTTCTTATGTTGACGATCTCTTGACTTCCATTATGCTAACGATGCTGTCAAATTGGAATGAACATTTTATGCCATAATCACAAGTGTCTTCAATCATAGCTTACAAAATCTAAATCATCAATTGGAATAAACGCGTGTCTTTTAAAGGCCAAGATCATGTATGTGGTCTTGTTTTACACTTTTTAGGAGGCCTTCTTGGGAATTTCATCACCCCTTGGGACGACCTCAACTCCAACGTTCCAACGGAGTATAAAAATTGGGAGGTGAATCCAAAGACACCTCTCTTGGAATCAAGATTTTGTCACTCGGGCTAAGCCTCAAGGAACTTTATACCCTTGAGAAGTGAAAGAGGAGAAGTGGGTTACCACTCCTCTCGGATGTGTGACATCTTTTTGGTTTCATCTAAAAATTTGGGCCTCACGTACCATGCGTATATCAAGGACTCCCTAGCTATAACAAATTTCATCCTTGTAGAAAGCTTCCTACGATGTTGGTGTGTTTGACGTGCTTGCTCCAAAATTTTGTCTGCTTGTTTGTTCATAGCTTTTGAATGAATGTTTTCCAACTTTGGTCAAAATCCCAAAAAAGCAAAAATCTCCCAGCTCAAGGCATACTTAACGTAGTCACTGCCTCATTAGAAAATCATCCAAGCTCCCCCGCTGCAACCGAATCTATCTAGTTCCTTGCTTTAGAACAATCCCAAATCCAAAATCTCTCCAAATCATCCCCCCTAGCTAGCTAGCAACCCAATCCAAAATCACACCCAAGCCTTTAGAGAGTTGTTTTCATTCTGCTAGAATTTGCTATCCAATCAATCCGACCAATCCACCAGCCTCACCAAGGTTATCCCTTTGACAGAGCTTTGTCTAGGGTAATCTAGCTTTGTCACTTGTTATCCCTCATCACCTTGAGCTAAAGGTTGGGATTCACAAGTGGTCAATCTCGTGTCATGCCCATAGGATCATTAGTCTATCCTTAAGTTGACACAATCTCCACCAATCCAGTGCATAGGAAAGCAAAACTCACTTTTTGACAGCATGCCCTTGAAGTCTTCCATCCACAGGAAAACCAAAAATCTCCAGCCAATCCTCCTTAGGTCTGTCATACAGCTTTGACTCTCCCTAGGAAATCCTTCATCAGCCAATCCAAAATTTGCACTTAATCCAAATCCAACCATGAGCTTCCGTGTTCATCCATATGCAAGACCCCATCCCCATCCAAATCATCATCAAAACATGAAATCCCAAACCTATCATGATGTGTTTAGTCATATTGTCCTTGCTCCTGCCACGTCCTATTCTAATGATGATGAAAATCTTGTTGACTATGATGGGTATATTGAAAGCCTTAGAAACATTCCCCCAAGCATCCCAAAAAATCCATGCATTCTTCCAAACTATCTAGTCATGCCATATGATACCCCAGCTTCTCCTCCATCACCCAATCAACCAAGCTTCCAATCTTTCACCCCCATCACACTAGCTATTCCTGTCAATCCACCTCCACCTCTGACACACGAGTCTCCAAGGAATCTCCTAGAGGAAATACAAGAAAAGTCACCTCTAGTAGTCGATAAGCCATGCCATCTAATCCAACCATGTGAAGTAGTTAGTAATGAAGCTTCCCCATCTATAATATCACTTCCATCTCCCATAGCTATCATCCCCATACCATCCATCAAATTGCTTAAAATCCTTCCACTTCCCGCAAGCATCAAAATCCCACCATCTATCAAAACCCTCCAAATCCTATCCACATCACCTCCAAGCATTTCCCAAATCTTCCATAATGACCCTTATGCATCCATCTTCTACTCACCCATATCCACTACTGAATCTCCCATCTATCCATCCACTGCCTTTGAAGAGTCCATCCCTTCACTTCCTATCGCACCATCCACTCCAAACCAATCCTATCAAGATCCTGCCCAAAAGCATGTTGACATCCCCTAAAGCATAAACAAAGATATCATCGTACCATGTCTTCCATCCATAGTGCAGTCACTATCCCCTCCATCTCCAAAACCTCAAGCCATACCTCCTCTACTGCAGGATATCTTTTCATCCCATCAGCTAAATCAAGATCCTATACTACCATCTCCTCCACTCCATGCTTCCACCTTACCACCTATCCAAGCTATTTCACCATCTATAATATACCCTCTTGGTTCACTTACATTCATCCATAGTGGCCTCCTCTCAGCAGAAGAATTAAGAATAGTATCTCCCTATTGCAGTACATCTGATAAAACACTTCCACCATTTTCTGCAAGCAAAAAGTATCCTCAGCTAGTTCAAATGCTCAATCGATGGCATTATTAAGGTTAAGGTTTAGGACCACAAGAGAAAGGAATCAGAAAGCCTATTATTGCACAAAAAAATCTAGGATTTCATGGTCTTGGATATGTATCCAAAGGCTCACCATCTAAAGGTGTTGGTACACCACACCCCCAAACCAAGCCTATCTCAAAACCCCCCATGCTAGCCTCCCATCACTCCTTCAAGAAATCTTATGTCATCCCCCTCCACCATCTTTGCAAACTAAAACAACCTACCATATCCCCCCTTCATCCGCTAAATCCATTTTGGGTCCCTATGTCCCAAAATATACCATCCTCCATCCTCGTATCAGCCATCATTCAAATCCTATTCCCTCCATTCTTAGGCAAGATCAGAAAAGGCACATATCGAGGCACATCATCCATCATCATCCCCCTACACGCTCTCCCATATACTCTCCATCTCACAAAGCTTCTCCTAACCATCTTCCCAAAGCTTACCACAGCAATGTAAATGCCAACTTTAAAATGCATAAAGCTAAAAATCCACATCCTAGGCAATCACATGCCTATTCTAAAAGACATACTCCAAAAAGGAAAAATCCAATCAAAGAATGCAAAATAATGCAAACGCCTATGAAAAGAAAAACCAAAACCATGTGGATCCCAAAGAAAAAAGTTGAAACCCAATGCATAATGGCATCCACCATTGCTAATCCCCCATCCAGTGACTCATGTCCCCCATCTCCTAACTCCATCTTGGGTGTCTATATCCCCAAGCACGCTTCCACAAATCCTCCATCACGCCCGCATCTACCATCTATCCCCCATATGCTCTTTTGACACCCGTCCCAACATGTGCCAATGTTGCTCTTGCAAGCATCCCCATCTCATGCTCCTTTCCAACATTTTCATCCCTCCATCTCCTACCATCAATCCCATCTAATCCAATCTATTCCATAAATCACACATCTAGTGTACCAACAGCTAGCAACAAAATTGAACATTCCAACAGACAGTGAAAAATCTCAAAAAAGCCAAAATAGCTGAAGAAAGCCAAAATCATTCCAGCTAAGTCCAAAGTCAAAAAGTTAAAATAATAATAATAATAAAGAAAAATAAAGCGTCCACTGGTGAAAACTTGGCAATTCAAGCGCCTTGGACAAGTACCATGATGAAAACTTGGCAAATAAGTGTCATGCATAATCCCGCCATCCCCAGCTTAGCCTATCACCCTCATGCTTTTGGTCATCTCTTGACATCCAAATCCATCTTCCAATCTATCCACCTATCCTCCACCCTCCATCTTCCATCTCACACCATCCACTTATCTCTTGCAGCTTCAGCCAACCATCCCAGCTATCATCCATCTCCCTAGCCCCTTCAGCTTTTTCCATCCTAGGTTCAATCCTATCACATCCATCATAAGACCTCCTTCCGCATGTTATCTTCTGATTGGGGGCACTATATTCTTTGGAGATCTTGTCTTGTCCATCCTCCCTTGTCATTGGTATCTAGCTCTAGGCTATCCTCATGCAAATCCAATGTCATCTCTTTATATCCATCATAATCCTAGCTATCTACCATCCTATCCAACCATCTCATCCTGCTCCTCTAGCTATCCTTGGTCACAAAATCTCTCATCATCATTGGATGCATCTTGCCAACTCCATATCTTTCGCTATCACCCCACCCTTAGCTTTCGCATCTTGCACAACATTGAACCATCCCGCTATCCTATCATCCTGAGCTTTTGCCTACTTGTAACTATCTTGGTCAGCTTCAGCTTGTAAATATCTTGGTCTGTCAGCTTGTACATCCTCTTTAGCTTAGTACCATTGTATCTATCTAGTTTTTGTGTCAGTTCCTCCTTGATTAACATCTTGCACACATCGCACATCTTGGTTAGCTATTCCAATGCATCCTTTAGCTAGATCTTCTGTCACCAAAGTGTTATCCTTCTTAGTTCAGCTTGCTAGACACATCACTCACCCAGATCCATTGGCTTAGGTGCTCTTCGATAGATCCTTGTAGGATATAGCTTTCCTCATGTCTGATCTTGGTCTGTTAATACCTCATCCTACCCATCTCATTGGCAAATAGTTCTCTTTTGGATTTTCACTTTCTTTTGATTTGGAATCTTCCCTTTTGGGTCTTGAAGTATCTTTTTCAAGCAATCTTTTTGTATCCTCCTCAAGGTTGCCATGATCTTCCATATCATGGTATGCTACGAATGGGGCACTCTGAGCATATGATTTTGATCAAGTCTTTCGTTTGTTTCTTTTTTGCTTGTGGGTTACCCAGTGTCGGTTCCACACAGTTTCCTCCAAGTTTCATGTGTGATGTAGGGGCAATCCTTGTGTGTTTGTTTCGAGTTAGTCTATCAGTCCTCTGGATGGTTGGTGACATGGCCTTGATGTTCTTGGTAACCTTGGCAATTAACCAACAGTCCTATAGCAAATCTAGTGCTCAACTACATGGTGGTACTTCTCTTTGAAGTATCCCCTTGCTCAAAAAAGCTTCAATGGTTTTCTTTCATCTCCATTATCCCCCATCCATATCCAACATCTGTCTCTCCTACCCCAACTTATGCATTAGTATCTCTTTGAATCACTCCTCACCTTTAGCTTTAGGGATCCACAATCCTAGTCTTAGGGATCCACCAATTCAAATCAATCCACCAAGCCTCATCTTTCGAGATCCACAATCCTAGTCCTAGGGATCTCCAAAACCCATCTTCCGCCAATATGACTCTTTGAAATCCTGTTGCATCAGCTTTTTAATCTCCTCATCCATCTCCCCATCCTGGATTCTTTTTATAGCACTCCGCTCCATCCTTTGCAATCCCTGAGAACTTAAGCTTGCTTCCTCTTGTGCCTCTAATTCTCCCTTTATCATTCTCCCATAGTGAGAGTTTGAGCTAACTAAACCTCTTCTCTTAAGCCAATCTGAATCTTCTTGCTCATCTCAGATTTTTGTACTTTTCAAGAAGTTGTCGAGCCTCGCTTTCTCTCCCCGTCGCCTTCTTGAGGGGGCATCTTGCAGTCCATTCTCTCCTCTTCTGCTCTAGCCTTGGGCATCTTATTTTCTTATCTTTGATGCCATGCCACCTGCGGCATCACATCAAAGAGGGGCAAAATGTAGATACCTAAAAACCTTTAGAAAATAAAGTATTTTTATTTTTTGAAAAATTCTTGATGACATCATCATTTATTAATTAATTAATTTATTTTTATGCCATTAAATCCATTTATCTTAATTAAAAATATTTAATTAAGGAATCCCTCCCAAAAATGTTTAAATCTTATTTAAACATTATTTCCTTATTTATTAATTATTTAATTAATAAATTGACCAAAAAACCCAAAATAAATAAAATATTTATTTTTTGCCCAAAACTTGGCCAATTTCCTTAAGACCACTAACCTCTTCCAAAATATTCTAATCCTTCTTTAATTTTGATTAAAGGCTAATCCCATCATTTCCTATCCCTAATCCCAACTCAAAATATTTAATTAAAATTAAATATTAATCCTCATGTTTATTAAAAAAGTTTTTATAAATATCTCCTCAACCCAAACCCTTTATATAAATAAAACTTTATTTATTTCCTAAAAATCTAATTTATCCTCATCCTAAGAAGTTCTAGACTCTTCTAGAAAGTCTTCATCCTCATCCTAAGAAGTTATAGACTATTCTAGAAAGTCTTTATCCTCATCCAAAGTCTACTCTTCTAAAAGATTTTTTTAAACCTAATCCTAATCCCATCCTAACTTTGTCACATTCTCTAAACATGGGTTAAGACTTACTAACTCAAGCCAAAGTTAACAAATATCTCCTCCTTCACCCACCCTCATTAAATGCCATCCACTTGCCTATCCCTAAGCTAATCCTAAACCATCCTAATCCATCCTCTAATCATTTGCATAATCCTAAGCAAGCTTAAAACCTTCCTAATCAAGCCTAAGTCAAAATTCTTCTCATATCCTTCAAAATATCCCAACCATAAAACTTTATGAAGTCCACTAAGCCATAAATGACTCTTCCAAGCCCTTTTATTGCTCTTACAAGCCATTATGAGGGTCTTTATGAAGATTTTATCCCTTGAGCCTCCTTTGTTGACTCATCCTTCTCCTTTCTTCCATCCTCTCACCCTGTGACATGTGTCACTCCTTGATTGGCTGTAAAGAAGCACAATTTGCTCTCCTGTCATGCAATCTGAGCCCTCCATGAGCTTTTTCTCATCCTTGCATCTTAGCCCTCAATCCCTCAAGCCTCTTGCCTATAAATTGGATCCTTCCCCTTTGCAAAACAACACAATCCATAAGGTAAAGTCATAATGCCATTTTAAGAAGCCATTTTACATCAAAACCATACACTCACACCCAAATTCTAACTTCATTTGAAGCCCTTTTTGAAGCATAAAGCTTGAGCATACATCCTATCTATTTAGACAAAGCTACTCAACAAGAGAGCTTCTCATTGAGAGAGCCCATTAATGGCTCATATTCTCAATTAAGAGCTCATCTTAGTCTATCTTGAAGTTTATGAATTTTGTTTAGTTTGTAGAAGCTTTATTTAAATTTGGTTTCTATTAGCATACTAACATTGCTCATATACACTTGTAAAGTAGCATTCTTTCCTAGTAGATCTTCTATGACTGCATCTGCTTCTTGTGAGCTTATTTTCTTTAGATAAATTTTCTATTCTTTCTTATATCTATAGATTGTCATTCATCTATATAGCCAATTCTTCTCATTTCTTCAAAGAGTAGGTAAGTTGCTCCTTGAGTTTCTTGACTTGTTCCATAGCCATATGTAGATCAAGTTTGTCATTGTCAATAACTTTCTCTAACTTATACACTTTCATCTCCTCAGACCTTTACACTCAAGTTGTTAAGCCTCTGATAGGAGAACCTTGATCTAATACCAATTGTTGGAAATGTAATGACAAATAGGTGATTGAGAGGGGAGAGGGTGAATTAGGAGCCACTTAAACTTTTCACTTAGAATACTTTTTCTTTACTTCATTAGATTATCTAATCTACTTTCATGCATGAACATAATAAATAAATCAATGCCATAACACTTTGACACAATATTTGGTAAGCAAGAAACTCTCCAAGGAGAAGATAGAATTGGGTTGGGGATGACACCCACAATGCTTCACTACTGTAGTAATAAAGTTGGCCGATTAGGGCTTACAATTGTTCACTTCTGGTAATCTACTCTTTTAGGAGTATGAAGGACTGTTAGGTCCACCTTGTGAAAGAATTTTATAATACAATGAAGTATGTACTCTGTTAAGAGATATTACAAAAGACTATTAGGTTCACCCTGTTAGAGTACTTTCGTGATGCAACTATTAGGGTACAATCAATAGGATGCTCCTTGTTTGAACTTGATTTGCTAATATAGATCCTTTGAAGATTTTAATCACCTGATTGTGATAGATATGACTCTTCCCTTTCCTTTATACTATTTGGTACCCTGCTTACTCAATCTTCTCAATCTTCTTCTTTCTTTCCATATTCACTTTCTTCACTTTCTTATATCTCTCATATTCATGTATTACACCTTCTCACCATTGGGCAAAATAATTTGCCTTTCTTATATATATTGGTGCAGGGAATCAAGGTCTTGACCAATCTCATCAAACCTCAATTTTGGAAATGTTAGGTTAGTAATAAGAGTCTAAGTTGGAAAAAAACATTATGTTAGGTTTTAAGCATCTCTAGAGTATATTTAGGCAAATTCATTCATGTTGTAATAGGACATATAAGCAGGATCTAGGTTAGTCAATGTTGGTCAATGCTAGGGTTTGATCAAAATTATGCATTTTGATGTTTATTAGGAATCTTTTATGCTTTGAAATTAATTTTTAAGAATTTTAAAGTATTTAGCGAGAATCATTAAAAGTCACAAAATTGTCAAAAAAAGTTTTCACGTAACAATTTTTGTTTCTGACCAACTTTTACAATTTTTGGGAAGGCTAACAGTTATGGCCATGTAATGGTTGATCACAGAGGAATGAAGGGGAAAGGTTAAAAATATATTACCTATATATTATTTCTTTTTGACCATGCAAGAGGTTGGACATGGTACATAAGTTGAATCAAAAGTGAACAAGCTTTTGGTGGGAAATATGTTAGTACTATTATGATAGTAAGTACATTTTTGGTGTATGATTTGTTATCTTAGCTTATAGTTTACATTGATTTGTTGTAGAAATATTCTTTCAATTTTGTGGATATTTTCTTAAGATCTTTTGGTCAATAGAAATAGCTAGGTTAAAGTTTTGTTTTATTCTTTCTCACTGGTTAACCTAGATAGCAGGAAGGGCTTGTGATAAGAATGGGTTCTCTCTCCTAAATCCATTGGTGGAAAAGTTTAATTTTCTACATGGAGCAAGGGGATATGATGGAGGATATTTTTTTGAATATAGTTTTGAGGCCACCCACTAGCTTGAGGTCTTTTGGAGCCTATTAGACCAAGCATCTCTATGTGGTTGGAGAGCAGACATCTGCAAGAAGACATTGCAAAGATCAAGAGGAAGGTGTAGGTTCTTGAAACCTCAAATTTAGAGAGGATTTAGGATACTCATGGTGTTGACACAACGATTTGTGAACTGGGTTTTAGATAGAGGTGTGTGTTGGAGAAACTTGTGGTTTTAGCCCTTAATAGGCCTAAACTAGGGCTTGATGGTTAAGGGGAAAGGAGGAAAGACCCAAGATTCATCTTTTGGAATTTTTTAGGTTTACATGACCCATTGAAGATTATGTAATTGGTTTGGTAGCTTCCTTGCAATTTTTGTGATTTTGGTTAGTAAAATTGTGAAATAGGGCTACAAGGAAGAGCCCCAATCTAGAGCAACTTTGAAATGTCCCTTTTCTGATTTTTGTATGATATTTCCAACCTCTAATCAGATTTTCAATATCAAACAACTAATATCACAAAGATCCACCAAATTTCTCAAGAAACCCCAAATTGGGTATGCCGAAAATAGTGCCAAAAGCTTCAAAGCTTCACCACTTAATTAATAAATCTGAAAGTGGAAATTTTTACAAAAATTTCAACAGAATAACAGCCTAAAAAATGAAATTTCTAGATCCATATAGCCTTTACACAATAGTTCACAAATGTAGGACACAAACTATGCTCATCGGGCTCCTGAAATTAACATAAAAATGCACGGAAACACCACAAAAACACTAATAATCTATCTCAAAAGTTTAATCACGTCCCAATATATATATTCAGCTCTATTTTAACATTTAAAAGTCTAATATATAGCAGGAACCAAAACTAATATGAAATACTCAACTGAAAACACCAAACTCATACAAAAAACACACCCAAAAACCCACAAATCTGCACTGTTCAGCACAAAGGCAAACTCTATATGAGCATGCACATGGAATGGCTTCAAACTCCCATCCTTAGCCTTCCTGGAAACTTACAAACTCCCATTCTTGGGTCTCCCTGGAAACCTGCAAACTCCCGTTCTTGGGTCTCCTTCTCCACAGGTTTGGCAGCCTCTGAAGAATAACAAAGAATGAGCAAAAATCAAGTTCTGGAATCTGCCCAAAATGCCTCCAAACCCCTTAAAAGAGGGCATAACTGTAACTCACGTCCAAGAGAGGTTAATGAAACATATTTTAATAATAATTTTTATTTATTAGTCCAACGGTTTCCAAAGATTAACCCCCTTTTTTCGAAACTTCACTTTCTTGGGCCTGCCTGCCTTAGCAAAGATTATTATTTTTTAATTATTTGAAAAGGGGACATGACAAGTCTTCCCCTCCCAAACATTGCTTGTCCTCAAGCAATGGCTGAACAATAAACCAATCAATCCACCTGGATCCCAAATGTAGTCATGAACTATACTACTACCAATTAACACAGGCTCCTACAATATCCTCTGCAATATGACCAAGAGGAATCCATAATCAATTTGACAATTATAGCTCAACCAAACTCCAAAATCACCACTACCACAGTCAAAAACCCATGAGACACAAACTCTTAGAACATCAAAACCCAAGTAAAGTGGACAAATCAAACTACCAACATAGTAAATACCATCAACACATCCCACTGGCCTATATGGAATGTACAATTCAAATTTGCAACAATGGTGAACACTCTCGAATGAAACTATACCAAGTATGGAGAATCCACACACTATACAACTCTTGCAGTCAACACAACTCTGCAAATCACCGACCACTATATCATAACCATAACTCCCATGCACTGCTGATGGTGAAAAGACATTACAAGATAAAGAGTAAGAAATGGAATCCAAACCAAATTTTCTTGCCATCAACTCCTCAAAACAAGGATCAAATGCTAACTGATGTACATACCCTGCAATATAATGTTGATTAAAAAAACCAACCTCAGTCAACAACTCACCATGAACAAGTGATACAACCCACTATGACTGATCACTAGCTAATTCAGGAGATGTCATAGCCAAAGGAGTAGAATCAATAACAACACCCACTGAAGCATCACTCCCAAACTCCTGCTCTAAGTCACATATTATCAAGCTATCAACTGTAGAACCTATCACCATGTCATGCCCATCACAACTCTCATCTTGAGGCATCAAACTATCCCATAACTGATGATAAGCACTAGGAACCAAAGTACATCTCTGTATCATCATCTCATCAACATGGTCATCAAAGGTAAATTGATGAGTGTACCTCACAGTGTAATGCCGATAGAATTCACCAATCTCAGTCAATGGCTCAGACTGTAATCTAGATGAAACTAACTGCAATTGATCATCAACCATGTTGGAACTGACTACTACCTCTGAAGATATCACCAAGGGAGTAGTATTACTAGCAGGAACCATGCCAACTATCAGCTCACCAACATTACACATGGTCTTTGATACAACATCTCTAGTCTTCGTGGCATTAGTGCTAGAGGTCACCACCATGTTAGGCATACCACAACAATCTGCTATAGCACCCAACTCAACTGAACCTGAATCTTGTAGGAATGAACCTGATATGCCAATGTTAGTATCAAGGATGGATGCATCCCCATCTCCACTATCTCTGAAAATCTCGGCCATGGACATCCTCAGATCACCAAACACCATAGCTTGTGACTGTATAGAATCAGGTAAAGACTGTAGTCACTTTAACTCCATGGTCACCTTAGCCAAATGAAACTGTGACTCCTTGAAAGCCAACTATGTACTCTCAAGAATCTCAGAAGTCACCTCAAGCTGCTTAGTAAGCTCACTCACCTCATCTTCCTTGGCCAAAAATGCATCATATGCTGTACTACCCCACTCCATAAGATAATCTTTGTCGACTACCAACTGCATATAATTCTGTCTCAAAATCCGAATAGCCTCCCATAAAGAGTGGAACTCTATCAAGGAAAGATAACTGCCTTCCTGCTCATCACTAGTAGGAGAACCCCATCCATAAATTGCTAACAACTGAAGAGCAGCATCGAAATGTTGGCAAGTGATAGCAATGTCTTGGTCACTAACTCTCAACTGATTAGACACATGATGGCACTGGCTTGACTGTCTCCTACAAATCTCCTCTGATGCACTGTCTAAAGGAGTATCCTCAAAGTTACTAGTCTCTAGAGTATTACCATCCATGTCCTATGAATCAACTCTAAAGCTCATATCAACATACGGAGTATCAAAAACTATAGGACTGCTATCCAACTCCTCTGTACCCAAAGAAACTAAGTCTTCAAAATTTCCCACTACATCCTCCTAGATGTCATCAATGCCAATATGATCCTCGGACTCATTTGTACACACTGCCAAATATGAAAGATCATCAACACATTCCAACAAGTATGGTCGACTGGATATATGAACAAAGCCCAACACCGATGTATAAAAACTAATACCAACATTGGACAAGCTACTAGCACAAGAAAAGACAACACCGTGCAATCTGCTAATCAAATCCATGATAGCACCCAAACAAACATTGCTACCAAAAAGTGTTAAAGATCTCCTGTCAACTGAATCCCAAATGCCACTATAACAATCTTGAGTCCATATCTGTAAACTAGAATCAGCTGGTAACTCAAGCAAAATCCTCACTTGAGTAATATGACCAATACCAACTAACTCCACATACCTGTCATGATGAGATAATGAAGTCAAAATACTGTCTTCACTCACCTTCAGCTGGTGGGATAAATCATTTGAAGTACTACTAGCCTCAACCTCATGTGACGAAGCATCTAACTGTGCTCGGTACTCTCTCTCAGAAAAGTCATGAATGCTCAATGTCTTCTCATCTCCACCAGGTATCTCACCATCATGCACAACAACATCCTCATAATCATCATCCTCGAGGTCAAACCTATCTATCACTCTTTGACTAAAATCATCAAATGTAGTTACCTGATCATAACCTTGAGTAGTCATTTCATGATACCACCAATCATAGGCTACATCTTCCAAGTGTAGACTTGCAATTTGAACAACATCACTCTCCTCCATGGGGTTAAGTGTGAAGAAGGTCTATAATTTTTGTAGCCATGCTCTAGCTGAAATTTTATTTGTTCCATCAAAAGTACATGCTATAAACTTGCTTATTTTATTTTTGAGCTCTCTTCCACTTATGTCATGCTCCCTTCTATACTTTTTCTTGGGCATCAAAGTGTTCATCATATCCACATATTCTCTAAAAGGAACCGAACTATGAAAGTCATCATCTAAGTCATTGTAAGTAGCTCTTAATGTAATCAAGTTACCTGTAACCTCTTCCACAGGATTAATGGCTGGATTTGGTACTGGTGGCTCATCTGCAGGCAAGAAAATAGTTTTGGTTGATTTAGATGGTGTGGATTTTAGATTTCTTGGCTCCTCTGAAGTGCTCCCTTTCTCATTAATAGATGCAACTCCTTGTAGTTTTTCTGTCAATATTCGCAAAGCCTCTCTAGTTTCTGCCAAACTATCCACTGTTTGCTTCTGAGTATTTTGGATGTCTTGGAAGAATTTCTTTGCCATCTCATCTGGATCAGCCATACTTTTTCCTTCCTTGGATTTTATACTCTTACTTTCAACTGGAGGTTTGATCAAAATTTCTTTATTCTTTTCTCGCTATAAATATCTCTTTTCTTTTTCACTTAGTTGCATGCAACCATAAATTTTGACATGCAGCTGATTAGAAGCAACATGCAACCACCAAGTTCACCAAGAACTAACATGCAAATGATTAGAAGTAGCATGCAACCATAAATTTTGACATGCAACTGATTAGAAGCAACATGCAATCATAAATTATGACATACAAGATTTGGGTAGTTGTCAAAACTGACATGCAAGATCTGGGTAGTTGTCAAAACGAACATGCAAGATCTGGGTAGTTGTCAAAACTGACATGCAAACTTCTACAACCACCAAATTAACCAAGAAATAACATGAAAATGATTATAAGTAGCATGCAACCATAAATTTTGACATGCATCTGATTAGAAGCAACATGCAACCATAAATTATGACATGCAAGATTTGGGTAGTTCTCAAAACTGACATGCAAACTTCTACAAACCCTCAGGCTGGCAAGATCATGGCTCTGATACCACTGAAATATCCCTTTTCTGATTTTTGTATGATATTTCCAACCTTTAATCAGATTTTCAAGGTCAAACAACTAATATCACAAAGATCCACCAAATTTCTTAAGAAATCCCAAATCGGGTATGCTGAAAATAGTGCCAAAAGCTTCACAGCTTCACCTCTTAATTAATAAATCTGAAAGTGGAAATTTTTAAAAAAAATTCAATAGCATAACAGCCTACAAAATGAAATTTCCAGATCTGTATAGCCTTTACACAACAGTTCACAAATGTAGGACACAAACTATGCTCATCGGGCTCCCGAAATTAACACAAAAATGCACGGAAACACCACAAAAACACTAATAATCTATCTCAGAAGTTTAATCACGTCTCAATATATATATTTAGCTCTATTTTAACATTTAAAAGTCTGATATACAGCAGCAACCAAAACTGATATGAAATACCCAACTGAAAACACCAAACTCATACAAAAAACACACCAAAAAACCCACAAATCTGCACTGTTCAGCACAAAGGCAAACTCTGTATGAGCATGTACATGGAATGGCTTCAAACTCCCATCCTTAGCCTTCCTGGAAACCTGCAAACTCCCATTCTTGGGTCTCCCTGGAAATCTGCAAACTCCCGTTCTTGGGTCTCCTTCTCCACAGGTTTGGCAGCCTCTGAAGAATAACAAAGAATGAGCAAAAATCAAGTTCTGGAATCTGCCCAAAATGCCTCCAAACCCCTAAAAAGAGGGCATAACTATAACTCATGTCCAAGAGAGGTTAATGAAACATATTTTAATAATAATTTTCATTTATTAGTCCAACGGTTTCCAAAGATTAACCCCCTTTTTCCGAAACTTCACTTTCTTGGGCCTGCTTGCCTTAGCAAAGATTATTATTTTTTAATTATTTGAAAAGGGGACATGACAAACTTCTTGTTTGAGCTTAGGAGAGTGCCTAAATCCTATTGGTTAGTCTTGAAACTTGGTGCAAAGATGGAGGGAAGTGTAAGGATGTGTGGTAAATCTTAAGATCTTGGAAGGTGCAAGGGAGTGAGGTGTAAGTAGAGTATGGTTTCCTTTGTGAAGGCTTGTGGATACCTAGAAGGAAGAGATGGATTTGAAGTGTGAAGGGGAAGTGTTAGGAAAACCATTCACCACCTCTCTAGCCATAGATAGGTCTTGAAGGACTAGAGGAAGTATTGCTAGAGCTTAGGGGAAGCTTAAGGAAATTTATTAAGGTAATTTTGTTAATTAAACCCATTAATTGCATCATAAGTGGTATTAGAGCTCAACTTGGAGCTTGAAGATTGGATGTTTGCACCTGGTCAGTGTTCTACATTAGGGAAGGAAAAAATGGTGATGAATGTAGACTTGGAAAAGGAGTTACAAGAGTAGAAAGATGAGGATAAGCTATTGAAAGAGAGGCTTGAAAAGTTGGAAAATAAGGTTGGATAGTAGAGAAGACTACAAAGAAGATTGAGGAAGATCTCAATAAGGGAGAAGGAGAGATTGAAGAGAAGGAGGAACATATGTGGATGATGAGTATGACAACATGCTTGCAGACCAAGCAACCTTCATAAAAACCTCAGAAAATTTTGGGAGCAAATCAATTGAAACTCCTATTTTTGGAGGGAAGATGGATCCTAATGCTATAATGGATTGGATGGAGGCACTTGAGATTCACTTTGAATTCCATGGGATAATAGAGGGAAAGAAGGTGAGGCTAGCATAGTCAAGAATTAAAGGAAAATATCTTCGATGGTGGAATTTCTTTTAGGAGGAAAGAACAAGAGAAGGTAAGAACAAGATTACCGCATGGAAGGTAATGTCAAACATGAATATGAAGTCCAATTACATATGAGAAGATAAAATTTGAGGCAAAAAGAGCTGAATGTGAGCTCGTACACTAAGGATTTCCATAGGCTTTGTATAAGGTCAAGAATGGTAGAACCAGAGAGTATAAAGGTATCTAGATATTTAACTGGCCTAAGGTATAATATTCAGGGAGAAGTCACCATTTTATACCCCAATATAGTGGAAAAATGTTTTCATTTAGCTGTAAAGATTGAGGATAAGATAAAGAGGAGGTAGGAGAATTCAATCAAGGGTAGAGCAGGAAGAAATAATCATTTAAGGAGCTAAGGAAATTTTCCTAGAAATGAAGATAGGAGACTAGAATATCATCAACACAATAAACAAAAGAATGAAATTGGTAATAGGGGTGAAAGTTCTCATAGAGGTGGCCAAGTATTCAAAAGATAGAGAAGATGATCTAGAAGAGGTATAGAATATGAAGGTGGGCAAGGAAGAGGACATGAAGTCCTAAAATGCTATTCTTGTGGGTAGCCAGGATATGCAATGGCTCAATTCCCCCTAAAAACCACAAATGTTGCTAACATGCTAGAGACAGAAGGAACCAATTAATCATGAATGATGAGGCTTGCTACAGTAATAGTGTAACACAAGTGAGGAGTGCAACACCAGTATTTGATGGGGAGACTATGATGCTAAGGAGGACTATGCTGAAGATGCCCTTGAAGTCAGAGCCACCACAAAGAAAGTCTTTATTCAAAACTCAAGGTAAGGCATACAATAAGTTATGCAAAATCATAATTGATTTTGGGTCCACAGAGAGTGTTGTATCTCTGGAAATTGCTGAGAAGTGTAAACTTAAAAGACTACCTCATGTAGCCCCTCACAAGATTTCATGGTTGAACAAGAGCCAAAGTTTTATAGTAGAAGAGAAAGCATGGGTAGATTTTGAGCTAGGTTAATACAAGGACAGGGTCCTTTGTGAAATGATTCCTATGGATGCCTACCATTTAATCCTAGGAAGGCCATGATAGTATGATGTGAAAGCCCAACATAATGGAGAAAATAATACCTATTTAATAGATAAGGATGGAAGATAGTACATGATGGATCCATTACCTGATCACATGGTGAAAGACAAGGATGATAGTGTAGTTAGACTAATTAGAGGTAAGGAATTCTTGAAAATGACCAAGGGAGAGGATTTTTAGGGGTATGTCCTAATAAAAAATCCAAAAGAATAAAGTCAAGGATAGAGAACTACTACCTACAGAGGTGGAAGAATTGTTAAGACAATACCCCTCACTAGTTATAGAGGAAAAACCAAAGGAACTACCACCTGTCAGGAGTATAAGCCATCAAATTGATTTGGTTGCTAGTGTAACATTTCCAAATAAAACTACCTACAAGCTCACACCCCAGCAAAATGAAGAGGTAAGTAGACAAGTCTTCGAACTATTAAATAAGGGATTGGTGAGGAAGAGTTTGAGATCATGTGCATGCCCTTTAGTCTTAGCACCTAAGAAGGATGGTAAGTGGAGGCTTTGTATTGATTCAAGAGAAATCAATAAGATTACAATACAATATAGGTTTCCCATGCCTAGAATTGAGGATATCACCAAATTAGGATTAGGTAGGAATGGAAAAAGGCCTTCAAGACTAGTGAGAGACTATATGAGTGGATAGTAATGCTATTTGTCTTGAGAAATGCTCCTAGCACCTTTATGAGATTGATGAATAAGGTATTAGTACAATTCATTCGAAAATTTGTGATAGTCTATTTAGATGACATTTTGATTTTAGATGGTGATGAGAAAATTGCATGAAGAGAAACTACACATTGATTTGGAAAAGTGTGAGTTTTTAAAGTCTAAATTAGTTTACCTTGGTTTAGTGATTTCAAAAGGTTGTCTAAACATGGATCCTAGTAAAGTAGAAGCTATTTTGAACTAGCTTAGTCCTAAGATAGTGAGAGATGTTAGGATTTTTCATGGCTTAGCTGCTTTTTACTGGAAATTTATTAGAGGATTTAGTGAGATAGTAGCTCCCATACTTAATAAATCAAAGGGGGGATCAAATGTAAATTAAGATGGACTAAAACATAAGAAAGGAGTTTTCAATTCTTAAAGAAGAAAGTTGCAAAATTACCTACCCTAATGCTACCTAGGTTTGATAAGGTGTTTACTATGAGTTTGGTGCTAGTAAAATTTCTATAGGAGCATTCCTAACTTAGGAAAATCATCCCATTACATTACTTTTACAGAAGTTGAATGAAGCAAAGAAAAAGTACTCCACTTATAATCTGGACCTATACTCCATGGTACAACCCTTGAAGAAATGGAAGCACTACCTCATGCCAAAAGAGTTTATAGCTTATACTAAAAATCATGCCCTTTAGCTTAAGTGAGTGGAATAGATACAAGATTTTACTTTTTCTATAAATCACAAGAAGGGGACAACGAATAAGGTGGCAGATGCTTTGAGTAAAAGAATATTGCAATTCAATAAGTGAAGTTGCAGAGTGTGGGATTGGATTAGATCAAAGATCTTTAGAAGAAAGATTTTGATTTTAGGGAGGCTTATAAACTTGTTTGGATTATGCTAAAAATTTCCATGGTGAGTTTTCTAATTATGTATGCAAGATTCCATATTGTTCAAAGGTAGTAGACTATGCATTCCTAAGTCATCAATGAGGGAACACATCGTCAAAGAAACCCACAATGGTGCACTTGGAGGTCATTTTTGGGCATATAAGACACTAGAACAAGTGAAAAAATTCTACTATTACCCTAGAATGCAGAATGAGGTGAGGAGATATGTTGAGAGTTGTTTGATTTTTCAAAGGGCCAAGGGAACATCATCAAATGCAAGGTTATATCAAACCTTACCAATACCTACAAAACCTATTGGTTAGTCCTAAAACTTGGTGGAAAGATGGAGGGAAGTGTAAGGATGTGTACTAAAGATTGAGATCCTTGAGGGTACAAGGGAGTGAGGTGTAAGTGGAGTTTGGTTTCCTTTGTGAAGGCTTATGGATACCTAGAAGGTGAAGATGGATTTGAAGGGTGAAGGGGGAGTGTTAGGAAAACCATTCACCACATCTCTAGCCATAGATAGGTCTTCAGGGACTAAAGGAAGTATTGGTAGAGCTTAGGGGAGGCTCAAGGAAAGTTAGTGAGGGGGTTTGTTTATTTACACCTATTACTTGCATTATATATCCATCAAACAATATTTTCATTCCAAGTTAGCTCAAAAAAGAGTTTCCTTTACAATCAAATTACACCTCCGTGTTTGATAAATGTTGATGCTTGGGTTTCACTATGCACTTAGGTGTTATGCTGATGCTAAACCAATATAGTGAGCTTGGGTGATACTCTAACACTTGGGTAACATTGGATACCTTTCTTGAACTACATGTTTTTTTTCATACGAAGAACTCAATGAATACTACAAACTTGGTTCATACTTATAGCTTGGTTCACATTGAGAACTCAGTTCATACTATGATTCCTATTCATAAGATAGTGCTTGGTAAACAAAGGATATTCTCAATCTACTCAGGCTACACTGAAGCATGTCAATTGAGGGAAAGCTTGGTTGTTGTATTAACTAACCTTCCTAGATGACTTAAGTATTTTGTCACTAATTAACAATATGTCTTGCCATAGGCTCAATAGAAATGAGGTCAAAACTCACTTGATAAATGGTTACATAATCTATTAAAGAGAACTTTTTTCAAGGATTATGAAGTGGGGTTATAATAGCCCATTAGGTCAATGGTTTTCTAGTTATGATCTTCAGAAGTGGACCCATCCAAAAATGTAATTTATAATTTGTCTTGAGCCAATTCTATGTACTTAAGTGTAATAAAATAATATAACATGAGGTTCACAAGCCCAAGGGATAGTGCTTAGTGTCTAGAACCTTTGCGAGTGGTGGAAAATTCCTAGATAAGGAAGGCTTGTAGGTTGTCTTGGGCAAGTTCTAGGTGATAGTCACAACTTTATCTTGTAGACTATTATAAGGAAGGTTCCCATGTAAGTTTGCATATTGTAATTTTGTAACTATGCATTTTTGACAATAATAAGAAGCTCATATTTTATTCTTTGATTTTGTGTTGTTTCTCTGTTTCTATTGTGTGTTATGGTATTAAGGGAAGTACCCTTCATCAAGTGGTATCAGAGTGGGAGATCCTAATTGTGTAAACAAATTTTTGATTGTGAGGAAATTCATACAAGGATTGTAGTTTGGGATATGTGTGTAGACAAATCATTGATTGTGATACAATTTACACTAGAATTTCAACATTAGCACAAAAATTGCCTCCATGAAGAGAGCGTGGTGTTGGAGGTGTTACACTTGAGGTTAGAGCCCTCTAGATAAAATTGTGAGATTTGAAAGAATAAATGTGTAGAGGGATGAATCTTGTTGTAAGAGATGAGAGAAAGGATGAAAGAGAATGAGGAAACATTGATAAGGAAGAAGATGAAGTTTTGAACCTAGAAGAAGAAAATCTTTTTAGGGTTATTTTTAAGTTTAGAAAACACCTAAGTTTTAGGTTGCCACATTTTTAGGAAATATAATATAGAGGAATTGATTGATTGGATCAATGAATTAGAGGAATATTTTAAGTTTGAATATATTGAGGATCCTGATAGGGTCAAGTTTACAAAGGCCAAACTAAAGGGTCACACAAAGATTTAGTGGCACGACATTCATTTGGAGTGAAATAGAAGAGGGAAAGATAAAATCACTAGATGAGATTAGATAATAGATAATTATGAGCTTGATATATTGATGAAAATTCAAGGGTTAAAGAAAATGAGAATATTTGTTCAAGAATATACAGAAGAGCTCTACCAAGTTCTCATTAGAACTGACCATGTAGAAGTTGACAAAGAGAAAGTTGTCCATTATCTTAATGGGTTAAGGCCAAACATTCAAGAGGAATTGAGTATGATCTAAATGAATAGTATTGAAGAGGCATAGAAGTTTTCCATAAAGGTTGAGGAAAATATGAATAAAAAGTTTGATAACAAGTATAGTGGTAGAGCTCATGGTGGAAGATCTGGCCGACAATCTTATAGAAGTTGAAATGATGATCAGAAGAAGAAGGATGAGGCTAGTGGTAGCAATAAAAATTAGAGGGAAAATAATCAATTCCATGAAAAAAATAGTAGAGATTAGAGAGGAAGGGGAAGAGGGAAAGGATCTAGTAGAGGTGGTTTTCATGAAACCTATTTTTACTATGGAGAAGAAGGGCATATGGAATTTGAATGTCCCCAACATCAAGGAAGGACAGATCAGAGAACTAAAGGTTAGGTTAGAGTTGTAAATGTTGATAAAGATACCAAATCCTCACATTATGAAGATTCTCAAAGAGGAAAAGTCTTGGTTAATAGAATTTTTTTGTTGAGTACTGAGGATGAACCTAATAGAAGGAGTAGCTAGTTTCACACAAGGTGCAAATGTGAAGATAAGTGTTGTATTGTGATAATTGATGGTGGTAGTACTAACAATCTAGTGTCAGAAAATATGATCACGAAGTTAAAGATCAAGAGGTAGAAACACCTGATTCCATACCATATTGTCTGGGTGCAAGATGACCACAAGGTGATGGTCAATGAGAAGTGCCTAGTAAAGTTCAAGATTGGAAGCTACCAACATGAGGTAATTTTTGATATCATACTGATTGACATATGCCATATGTTGTTGGGTAGGCTATGGGAGGTTGACAGACATGTTGCACATGATGGCCATGTAAATACCAACACTCTAACAAAGGATGGAGTGAAACATAAGTTGAAATCATTGAAGACAAAGGATGGAGTGAAATATAAGTTGAAACCATTGACAGGCAAAGAAGAAAAGGTATGTAGTGCTTCCATAATATGTTTTGTTGATGAAAAGTAGTTCCTAGAGGGTATGAGGCATGAGCATATAATTACAAATGATTGTAAAGAAGAAGTAGAAGAGGTACATATAGAAGTTATAGAGTTGTTGGAGGATTTTTGAGATATTGTATCTGACAATGTACTAGATGGATTACCACTAGTAAGGAATAACAGTCACTAGGCATACTTGATTCTAGGAGACAATTTTCCAAACAAGGTAGCACACAAAATGATACCAATAGAAAGTCAGGAGTTGAACAAGTAAGTGCATGAGTTGTTATAGAAGGGGTTGATTTGAGAGAGTTTGAGAACATGTGTTGTATCAATAATATTGACACAAAAAAGAATGGATAATGGAGGAAATGTATAGATTCTCAAGCTGTCAACAATATCACAATCATGTACATATTTTCATTTCCATGAATGGATGATATTGTGGACTCTTTGGGTGGAGTTTTTGTATTCCACAAAGATAGATCTAAAGAGTAGGTACCATCAAAGTTGCAATAGAGAAGGTGATGAGGGGAAGATTTCCTTCAAGACAAGGGAAGGATTGTATGAGCAGTTAGTCATGCCTTTTAGGATAACCAATGCACCAAACATTTTCATGTGGTTCATGAATGAGGTAGTGAAGGAGTTTCTAGGTAAGTTTGTCATTATTTACCTAGATAATATTTTGATCTTTAGTAAGACACTGAAGGAGCATTTGATGCACATTATAAGATGTTTGATAAGTTGAGGGAAGACAAGTTGCTGATAAATTTAAAGAATGAGTTTTAATTTCTAAATTTGATTGTGTATAGTTTTTTACCATCAACATTTCAGATCATTCTACATGATCCATCATCAGAAAGCAAGAGAACATGATGAACAAAAAATGATAAGTTGCAAATCTAGCAGACCACTAAAAAAGAACAAGAAAGAGGGGGGGAGTTTGGGTGAGGAGAGAGAAAAAAGTACAAAGGTGACAAGACATGACTCTAATCTTAAAAAATAAAAGACTGATTGAAAACCACTCCAAAGAAGTGGAACTAATAAATCAGACAAATAAAAATACAAAAATAATAATTTAGAAAGAATAAGAAATGATAATTCAACAAATGAATAAATAAGTGAATAAAAGTATAATCATGATAATAATAAAAAAAATAAATAATAGTAATAATAATAATAGGAATTAAAATTAGATTAAAAAAAATTTAAAATATTAATAAATAATAACAAAGAAATGAATAAAATATTAGAACTAAAAAAAAAAATGATAATAATAATAATCTACAAACACCTATACCCAAAGAAGATGAATATATATATATATATATATATGCGTGAGTGTGTGTGGGTGTATACAAATAAGGAGCACATATAAGGATGTACAAATATATAAAAACACTATAGATGCATAAAAGAGAAAATA